>JARHVA010001928.1:722500-1145000 GCA_037957365.1 Torreya grandis
TTTGACTAGTCTAGTTGTTAGTCAACTATGATTGTACTTTCTTGCTTATAAAATGACACCTATAGGTATATACTTACATGGTTAAAAATTTAACATGATGAATAAATACATTATTAGAGTACTCAAAGTAATTTTATAGTCATTTGAATATTTCACATCATTTTCATGATAATCTAATCACCAAGATAGTCAACCTTAGAACACTATTAGCTATAGTCAATTATAGTTGACCCTGTTGGAGCAACAAAGGGGATTGTAGGTAAATTACCAATATTGGAAACCTTTTTTAAGCATTATAATATTAATTTTAGGTCCTTAAACCAAATTAAATCATCCAATGCTCATGTCTTCAAGTGTAATCTCTAAGTTTTAACTTATGGTATTGTAGGTACCTACAGTCAACTATAGGTACCTATAGTCAACTATAAGTAGTCTCTTTAAGAGAAATGGTGCACATGTATGTGGTGGTTAAGACCAATTTTTTTTTCTTCCATTTTATCTTTATGTTGTTTTAAATAATAGCATCTTCCTTACCTTCATAAGATCACCTATTATGCATATATACTCCTGCTACGTCACCTTGGATCATAAAGTCATATGGGATCCAACATACTATAGAAAACACTGAATGCCTATAGTGAAAAAATTACAAGAATGGATGCATCTAAACATCATGTTCTTCTAGTCACACATCCATTCTCTTTTTCAAGGTTTTACCCCTAGGATAAGACTACAATATGGAAACATCTAAACTCATTTAGGTTTTATGTTATATTGTTTTATGGCATCACCAAAAGTACACAAGGCTCTACTCTCTCAAAGTGATCAAATGAATCCTTAAAACTTTAAGTACTTGAAATAAGATTCAATACTCCCGTTCTAATGTTCTCAATCTTTTATAGGTGCACATCAATGGTGTATGACTGTGCATATATGAGAATTGACTATCATAGAGATTTATGTGTTATTTGGAGGGTTTGGCTTACAATTTCATGATAAATTTTTTTATTAAACACCTTAAAATTATTCATCAAACCTCCATGACCAGGCTTAAGAGATTTATATGCCATGATTGTAGATGGAAACTTGTAAGAAGTTGACTGTGTGAAATTTTCTTGATTGTAACTTTCTTGATTTTAGTCTTAGAGAGTAAGATTGGGAAGAAGGAGATTGTAATGACATATGATATATATGGAGAACCATATCACATTTATTTAAAACCATTTTAGATATAAAAACCTTCTGTAAGTAGTGAAACCTAATTGCAAACTCACTAGCATACTCCTCTTGCAATCTAAGAGGGTTGAACTCATCAAATAACTTCCAAACATGAAACAAAAGATATAAAGAATGAGATAAGTAATTCCAAATCCCCTATAATAAATTTTTTAAATGGATTTTATGGATCAACTCATACAAAATCAAAACCTATATGGTATGGGGATTAGCAAGAAAAACAAGATAGTTAACTTCTAAAGGATAGTTCATAAAACATATAAAGCCAATCCTTAAAATCATAACATTAATGTAAATAAAACCAAGTGTACTATCCACCACCAAGATCATTTAACCTAGAAACTCTCCTATTGGTCATACCATCAAAAGACTTATTAACTAGTTTTGCTTGCCTAGTGGAGTGATGGAGAAGAGATATGGTTTTGGCCCATTTTTTTCACTTTTAAAGTAGAAAAAACATAAAAATGGAGTTAGGTAAGCTGAAGGGTCACTAAAGAGCTATTTACACATTCCATTATCCTCTATAGGCCCAATAACTACCAAAACTCCTTCTTTTCACTTATTTTCTTAATTTTCAATTAGGAACCTTTAATGTTTAGTTATTCCTACCATTCCTAAAAAGGAATCTAATATATATTATGTTGGAATGAATTTTAGAACACTTTTACACCAAGCAAAACCATACCACCCTCATTAATGACTATAGAATGATCCTTAAATGACATAAAATGACACAAGGATTAAATGTGACCATGACCAAGGCTAATATCACATTAAATCACCTCAAAAGGACAATGTAACAACCTATGTAATGCTAATAGACCTCTATATAAAATTTTAAACTATAGCGGTTGACTTATTTTGACTTGTGATCAAAATAGTGAACATTCTTGGTAATTTCCCAAGGGTGGTATGCTTACTATCCCAAGACTAGTAGCCTAATCCTATCCATTGGGACATGGAGTCACCTATACACCATTATGACACATAATTTTCCTTTGAAAACATACCAAACCTAAATGAAAATCTCACAAAACAAGACACACCAAAAGGGAACAAACATGTGTTCAACTATAACACTTATGGAACACAACACAACTGAAAGAAAGACACACACACCTAATCTACTATTTAAAAATCCCACTCGTAAGGTGGAAAACATCTTACCATACCTCAACTAGGGTCAAATATGGATCGTATTTCATCTTTGTCACTCTATGAAGGCATTCTAGCATGTGAGACATGCTTGTTATCAACCACTTATATATGTAGATGATCAAGAATCCTACCATCTCTATGTCATCATAGCCCTAAAAGTCAACTATTTGGAGACTTCCTGAATTCTATTTCTTTTTCTCTAAGAGTCTTTATTTGATCTTCAATCCCATTAATCTCTATCATATCTAATCTATATTCCCTAAACTATAGATTAAAAAGTATGGTAGTTACCTCATCTATGTGTTCTTCTAGGTCAACATGAACTTGATATATAGAATCATTAATCTCTTCTCTCTTATATTAAAATACCTATAAATATGTCCCAACATTAGATGGAACTCTTAACTATTCTTGAATCACAAGAGTTTTCACCTTGACTCCACTAGGTTCTTCTAGGTCTATAGGCTTTTAAATAGCATATTGATGTCCATCTTCCTTCACAAAATGGCCCTTAATTTCATTCTTGATATAAAACTCAAGATCCTGATCATTAGTCTCATTAAAAAACACATCAAATATATATTTCTTAGGAGGGGAAATAACATTACTTAGCTGATCAAATTCTTGACATATGGCATTGAAATTTTACCATAAGTTATCTTCTTTTTCCTCATGAGTGTCATCATTAAGGGTAGCTTCATTAAAAGTACGTAGAATCACATTTTTATTCTCACCATCTTGATGAATCATATTTTTAAATCCATCACCATAATATACATGAATCAAATAGTTACTCTTAGCATCTTGTGAGAAAAAATGTTTGACACTTACCTTAGCTCATTCAAATGGTTCTTCATGGATGATATAGGTGCCAAGGTTAGTTTACTCAAAGTATGAATAAGGATAATCAACATAATCATATACACCATACTCATTTAGAAACAAGTTATTTATGTCATAAATTTTTGGAAGCACCATCATCCATATTAGACTCATCCTTTTCAATTATCACATAATTTAATTTAGATATTACTTCAACATAGGGATTAGGTGGAAACCTTGCAAGAGGCTGAGTTATTATGGTCACATTGGTTTTATATCTTTTCCTAAAGGAAAATAAGTACAAATAACCTAATATATATCCACTTATCTTGTCCATAAAGTCCATTGAAAGGAAGATTGAAAAATGAGTAAGAAGGTCAACGACAATAATGTCTTAAATGATGGGAAAACTAGGACAGTCATGGAAGAAGACCTTTGAGTTTTTTATAAACTATATTATATTATTAGGTGTACCATATAGTTGAATAAATATTTTTATATGGGGTTAATATTTTATGACAAACTTATTAGCTACAAATATGGGCATGACTGATGTAGAAGCTCCACTATCAACTATGTAATTATAGACTAGCTTGTCACCCACTATGAGAGTGAGGTAGAAAGGTGGAGGATTATTAGATTTGGTAGATGGTTACAAAATGTTTTTAGGGGAAATTGAAAGATAAAATTACCATGACTTTGGATTAAAGGTGAAGGACTAGTAGGGATAGTGGACATCTATTTTTTTAGGAGCTCTTTTTGGCTAGGCATCTTGAGGACATCCCATAAAGAGATAAGATGCTTTGGAATTATTCAATGAATCCAATATGTTTAGGGTAGTATTAATCACCTTATATTTATTCCTTTGAGTTAGGGATGTTTTCTAAACTTGGGAAAAATAAACACCTTGAATAGACCTTACCACATTATAATTTGGAGGAATTATAGGAGTGTTTGGGACTGCCATGCCTTACTACCTTGTAGAAGAATTGGATGAATTTTAGGCACATTAATATCACTTTCTAAATATTTAATCTTATCTCTAGTATTTTCTATAATATGATTTCCTTGATTTATCACAAAAGTTTCCTCAACTAGGAAGTTGGTGAGGCTTTTTCATTGAGGCTACCAATCTTCACTTGCTTGCATCATGACTACATGGAAAGGATTATAATGGAAATAATCTCTTTAGTGAAATTTTGGAAACTACAAAAATTGGAGATATCTATGATGTTTTCACTAGGTGTAACGTGACCTTCACCATTGAATGTGGGCACACTCTTTGTAGAATTACAAGGAATGGCATCATAAGCATCACTATGGATTGGATTTTTAGTGTTGAAGGTAGGGAAGGCATGTTTCCTATCCATGATGGATTGGATTTATTCAAGTTATTCACTCTCTTGAATAGTAAAATATTCTTGGTCATTAAAGGGAAGATTAGGCTAAGGATATTGAACTTCAAGAGGAAGTTTAGGTTGAAAAAGTGGATTGATAAGATTGATATCTCTACTAGATGAGGATTTAGTAAGGACCATGAAGTATGAGACAAAATTTATGACAAAAAATTGGTCTTGAACTATATTTTACCTTGAATGGAGTCTCCAAATGCTAAGTACTACTAGTTGATGTTGTTAAGACAAACATTCACCTTAACAAGTTGTCTTGAGGAAAATGGTCCCACCATACATGCCATAACTATTATCAATATATCTTGTAACATATAGGATGTTGTTAAAGCATCTTCCAAATTTGGGCAACATGGGAATAGTTATAGGTATGTGGGTTTACTTATAGTAGAAGTAGGCCTCTAGGTTTAAGGGCTAGCTCCCTCAATATACCTTAAAGTGTTAATCACCTATTTAACTGATTACTTGTGGGAAAAGGGATAGAAGTTTACATGAAATAAAACTAATCTAAGGGATTTATACACCAATAAGTTTTCCAAAATACCATCATACTCACTAATAAACAAGACTTACATACTAACTTCAAAGTCCTAAGAGGTTCTAACATAAGTGTTTCAATATAGAGGTGATATGCATGAGATAACATAAGGTAAGTGAACCAAAGGATATATTTCACTCTCTAATAAAAATTATACACTTTAAAGGATCATAATAGACTATCTACACCCTATATGACTTGTTAGAATAGGAACACTTGCATAAACATGAGAGGATAAAGAGAAGCAAGGATAGAAGATTATTACTTAACATCACCATACATCACTTTGCACATTTATACAAATTTTTATGAACTCAAAAATAGATTTGAATTTATTATTTAAAGTCAAAATACAATTTCAATCTAGTAGGGATTTACCATACATGTAGTGGAATTCCTCTACAATAGCAATTGCTACTACTTATAAAATTTGAGAGAGAAAAGAAGAGGATGAAGTTCAAGAGTCACTAGAACATGTGTCAATATAAGAGGAGGAGTTACACCTACATTATAATGGAATATGGAACATACCATATAATTTTTACTTGAACAAATGTCCCTTAAAGTCATAAAACTCTTAAAATGTGGTGTAGGACTCCTCATTTGCTTGCATAGAAATTGCCTTCATCATTTTACCTCCTTAGAAAGCCCCACAATATACAAATTATATATGATATTATTACACTAAGAGGGATAGGTTATAAAAAATCCCCAACATACATTGGTTATGTCCCTAATCATAAGAATTCTTCTAGACATGACTTATCACTGTGTGCAGTCATAATCACCCATCTTTCACTTACCTCTCACACTTGGCACCAAAGTTATCTTCAGGTTTCTAATAAAATCCATATATAGGAGTGTATTAAACTTGTCAATAACCCACATTATCTTAGATACATTAGGTATACCTTAAAATTCTTCCTACTTGAAGTTTTCACTAATTTGTTCATTATACCAGTTTGGTTTGGATAAGATGAAGGTGTAAGTAATGGCACTTAGGATATTAGATAAGGAAGTAAATTGGAATTATAGGTTATCTTAAGTCCTAATATCTCTTCCAAAGTGGATTTCATCCTTTTAAACCTTATTATAACTAGAAGACACCAAAAACATTCAATAAAAGCTATTTTCCACCTTATTTGTACAAGTATGGAATAACATAGGTTGATGGGAAGGAGAAATAGGGAGTCATATATAATATAAAATCATATACCAATCAATTTTATCCCTATTGGATGCCTCTCCTTTATTTTCCCAATCAGGTCACTAACAAGGGTTTTAGAGGGTTTAGAGTAGTTTTACTCTCTAAGGATTATTCATATAGGTCTAATATTAGAACCCTAAAAAATTACATGAGAAAATTTTTCAATACCTCATTTAATGTCCCTCAACTCCCTAGATTCCCATGATAAGCATCCATATTGGTTTGAGCTTCTCAAATTAGCTTCTCAATCTCCTTTCTCCATTCTATGCAGGCCTGAGTTGGGTTGAGTCAAAATATGGCTTACCTATGGTCTCCTTCACATTAAAATAGTTTAAAAACTCCTTATAACTCCAAATGTATATATTCTAATGATTTATAATGTTTATCTAGTGATAAAAATGAAATTGAACCCCTTTTGGGATTTAGACCTCGTTGAGACCTAATAGATCTATCTCCTCCCATGTGGGTTTGGACCACCTTGTTATGTTTCAAGCATATATGAATATTTTTATGTGTTAATTTATTCTTATCACAACTCATGACATCCTCCTATAATATCTTATCAACCTATGTCTCACCTTATCATCTTCTTTCCTCTAAACCTATAGATTTGTACCCTTGGAGAGTGCCCTTTATATGATATAAAATAGAGGGAACTTCCCTTGTTTTCTTAGAAAATATGAATATATGAGGTGATTTAGGAATTTTTGGGGACCCTTTATATCAATTTTCATGTATTAGTCACATCTTTATCACCCTCAAATATTTGAAAACCTAATATAGACTCATTGAAATGTTGATTGTATAGGTTTTATACATGTGTGTGGATTTTAGGTATCCTTGGAACCTTTCTACCCCATATTTACATGTTATGAAATTATATTTAGATGGATAATCTCATTTTAAAGGTGTTTTCATTCATAAGACACTTCACCACTTTGCTAAAATCTACATGCATATCCTCTCTTGACTGGTCTAGTTGCTAGTCAACTATGACTATACTTTCTTTCTTAGAAAATGACACCTATAGGTATATATTTACATGTTTAAACATTTAACATTATGAATAAATAACTTCTTAGAGTTCTCAAGGTCATTTTATAGTAATTTTTATATATTAACATCATGTTCATGCTAATCTAATCACCAAGATAGTAAACCTTAGAACACTATTAGCTATAGTCAACTATAGTTGACCTTGTTGGAGCAACAAAGGGGATTATAGGTAAATTAAAAATATTAGAAACATTTTTTAAGCCTTATAATATTAATTTTAGGTCCTTAAACCAAATTCAATCATCCAATGCTCATGTCTTTAGGTATAATCTCTAAGTTTTGACTTATGGTATTGTAGGTACCTACAATCAACTATAGGTAGTCTCTTTAAGAGAAATGGTGAACCTGTAGATGGTGGTTAAGACTAAAACATTGTGTTTCATCTTATCTTTATGTTATTTGAAAAAATATTATCTTCCTTACCTTCATAGGATCACCTATCATGCATATATACTCCTGCTAGGTCACCTTAGATCATGAAGTCATATGGGATCCAACATATTGCAAAAAACACTGAATGTCTATAGTGAAAAAATTCCATGAATGGATGCCTCTAAACATCATGTTACTCTAGTCACACATCCATTCTCTTTTTTAAGGTTATACCCCTAAGATAGGACTATAATATGGAAATATCTAAACTCATTACACAACTCTGTTGCAGGTATTGCAAAAGATGCTTTAATATTCTCTTTACACAATAATATAGAATCTTGGGTGTTAGATTCTGGTGCATCTTTTCATGCTACCCCTAATAGGGAATATTTATGTGACTATATCCATGGAGATTTTGGAATAGTATATCTAGGGGATGATGAACCCTGTACAATTAATGGCAAAGGTGAAGTGCAACTGAAAATGCAGAATGACAACACATGGATGTTGAGAGAAGTTATGCATGTTCCTATCTTGAAGAGAAATTTGATTTCTGCAGGAAAGTTAGGGGATGAGGGTTGTACAGTAACTCTCACAGCAAAATCTTGGAAGGTGACCAAAGGTGCACTTGTTATGGCCAGAAGTAAGAGAGTAGGTACTCTCTATTTGTGTAATTGTGTTACTAACAATTCTCCTTCTGTATTATCTACTTCAGATGTGGATACAAAATTGTGACACTCAAGGCTTGGCCACATGAGTGAGAAGGGGATGTCAATTCTTAAGTCTAAAGGTAAGCTTTCAGATTTAAAAAGCATGGATCTAGAATTTTGTGAGCACTATGTATTTGGAAAATAGAAAAGGGTTAGTTTTCTCAAGACTGGGTCTACAAAGAAAAAGCATAAGTTACAGCTTGTTCACACAGACGTGTGGGGACCGGCTCAGGTAGCTTATATTGGAGGATCACAGTACTATGTTTCATTCATAGATGATGCTATAAGAAAGGTATTGATCTACTGTATTAAGAAGAAATCTAATGTATTTGAGACTTTTAAGATTTGGAAAGCTATGGTTGAGAATGAAATAGGGAAAAGATTAAAGTGCCTGAGATCTGACAATGGTGGAGAGTTCTGCAGTTATAAGTTCAACTGGTATTGTTACATGCATGGAATCTGTAGGCAAAGAACGGTTCCAAAGACACCTCAGCAGAATGAAATTGCTAAAAGGATGAACAGAACAATCATGGAGCATGCAAGATGTATGAGATTGCATGCTAGTTTGCCTTTAGAGTTTTGGGTAGAAGCTATTGACACTACAGTGTACCTGATTAACAGAGGACCCTCTACAGCTCTGGATGGTGGAATTCTAGAAGAGGCTTGGACAAGTAAAAAGGTAGATCTCTCTTTTCTCAAAGTTTTTAGTTGTGAAGCCTTTGTGCACATAGATAAGGAAAATAGAAAGAAGCTCGATGCTAAGTCTATGAGGTGCACATTTATTGGCTATGGCTCAGATGATTTTGGTTTCAAATTTTGGAATCTAAGAACTAACAAGGTAATTAGGAGCCGTGACATTGTTTTCAATGAAAAAGTGATGTACAATGATCTGGGCAGAGCAATAGTGAATTGGACGAGGTGATGGTCCAAAATGAGCTTGCGAGAAAAAGAAATAATCACTTGTAGGAAAACACAGAGACCGACGTCGACAGGTTAAGAACCGGCGTCGATAGAACAAAAATTGAGGTCGGTCATACAGAGACCGATGTCGGTAGGATAGGCACTGGCGTCGATCAGTCAGAATCAACGTCGGCCAGTAACAGGTCTGGAGGTGACCGAAGCCAGTCACTTTTAGAGAATTTGGGTGGACAACGTGTTGTGAACAAGTCTCAGACACCCATTAGGAGGTCTAAAAGGGTAAGCAAGCCTTTGATTAGATATTCTCCTTCTTTATTTTATTTATTTCTAACTGATGGTGGAGAACTAGAGAGTTTTAAAGAAGCAATACAGGTGGAGTCCAAGAGTCAGTGGGAGCGTGGCATGGTTGAGGAGATGGAGTCCTTGAGAGAGAACCAAACATGGGATTTGGTTGAATTGCCAGCTGGTAAGAGAACACTAAAGAACAGATGGACCTATAGGTTGAAAGAAGGTGAGAATGGACAGATGAGATATAAGGCCAGATTGGTAGTGAAAGGATTTGCACAAAAGCTAGGTATTGATTTTGGTGAGATTTTTTCTCCTGTTGTTAAAATGACTTCTATACAGATTATACTTTCTTTGGTTGCTGTTGAGGACTTGCATCTTGAGCAGCTAGATGTTAAGACAGCGTTTCTTCATGGAGATTTGGATGAGGAAATCTATATGGAACAACTGGAAGGATTTGAGGTCAGGGGTAAGGAGAAGTTAGTGTGCAGATTGAAGAAAAGCTTGTATGGCCTCAAGCAAGCTCCTAGGCAATGGTATTTGAAATTTGACAGGTTTATGACTGAGCATGGCTATAGTAGGTGTCAATTTGACCATTGCGTGTATTTTAAGAGATTGGATAATGGTAGATACATTATTCTATTGTTGTATGTAGATGATATGTTGGTTATAGGATCACACATGTAGGATATCTCTGAACTTAAGGTGAAATTAGCTCAAATGTTTGCTATGAAGGATTTGGGAGTAGCAAAGAAAATCCTTGGCAGGAGCATTAAGAGAGACAGGAAAATCACAGGTTGATATTGTCTCAAGAGGATTATGTGGACAAGGTGTTGAAACGGTTCAATATGCAGGATGCTAAACCGGTAAGCACACCTTTGGCTGGACATTTTAAGTTGAGTAAATAATAATGTCCTAATTCACATGATGAGGTAGAGTACATGAGCAAAGTTCCATATTCTTCTGCAGTAGGGAGTTTGATGTATGCAATGGTGTGTACTAGACCTAATATTGCCCAAGCAGTGGGAGTGGTAAGTAAGTATATGGCCAATCTAGGTAAGGAACATTGGAAAGCAGTTCAGTGGATCCTTAGATATCTGAGAGGAACCAGCAGTAGGCACTTGTGCTATGGAGGTTCAGATACTTCTCTACATGGCTATGTAGATTCAGATATGGCAGGTGATTTGGATGGCAGAAGGAGCACTACAAGTTATGTTTTCACTATAGGTGGAATGACGATTAGCTGGATATCTAAGTTGCAGAAGGTTGTTGCCTTGTCAACTACAAAAGCAGAGTATATTGCAGCCATAGAAGCTAGCAAAGAGATGATATGGATGACACGGTTCATGGAAGAGATTGGAAGGGAGCATGGGAGTTACAGATTGTATAGTGACAGTCAGAGTGCAATCCATTTGGCTAAGAACTCAGCCTTTCATTCAAGAACCAAGCACATACAGCTAAGGTACCACTTCATATGATAGGTATTGGAAGATGGTGATTTGAAGCTGGAGAAGATCCATACAGATAGGAATCCTAATGATATGTTAACCAAGCTGGTTACAAAGGAGAAGTTGAATCTTCATTCAACTTCTGTTGGTCTTCATGATTGAGTTAAAGATAGAGGAGCTAGAAGATGTTGCTGTACAGGTACTGGTGCAACTATTTATCTCCAAGTGGGAGATTGTTAAGGTGTGGAGCCTAAAAGCTTCACATATGAGCACATTACCAAAGTTGCAGGTTTACACAGTCATTAGCATCGGTCAGGAGTGATCGACATCAGTCTAGTGCAGTTGAAGAGACGCTGGCATCGATAGAGGATCGGCTGATGTCAGTCACAGGCAAGTAGGCAGGAACCAGCGTCGGTTACCTGTGCGTCTAGAATGCTATTTCTGAGGACAGAAGCGAGTGTTTGCATGATGAGTTTAAGTCTTAGTCTTAAGTTCACATTTTTATTATTAGTAAGATTGTTTTTAGAGCCCTTGTTCAAGAGGCTTAACTATTGGTTGTAAGTGCATGCTCAAGTCTCCTAATTCTATTTGTAGAATTAGATCTTCTTAGCTTAGGGTGATTATTGTAGTAGTTCATTGTATGTGAATGTTGAAGAACAATATAGAATTGAATCAATCCAGGTTGTTGGAGTTGATTGTTCTTGAGAGAGAGAGAGCTCTTAAGGGATAGAGATATAGAGAGAGATCTTGTGCATCTAAGAGAGGTGTGGAAGAAAGAAGTTTCTTCAATTGTATTCCTTTTGTAAAGAGTTTTAATACAAGTTTTTACAGTGGTTTCTTGTATCTCTTGTTCATTGCTATTATTTGATTCTAGTTACTTATCTATCTGATTTAATTCTATGTTTATTGCTTTCATAAGTGTAATCTATTGTTGGTTGATCCCCAACACATACAATTGAAATTTTATTTTAGGGTATGTCCTGGGAGATATATTAAAGGGCCTTGTGATACCTTTAAGGTTACCCTTATGCATGTTTTAAACTTATCTCTTAGGAGACAAAATCAAGGTACCCTTTAAGTTACTATAATACCCTTCAAGGTATCTTATAGGAGATACCTTGAAGAGTCTTGTAGTACCTTCAAGGGTTCCCCTAGTAAATACCTTAAACATGCACATGATTGGAATTTTATTTAAAGGTATCTCCTAGGAAATACCTTGAAATGTCTTATAATACTTTCAATGTTGATTGTAATGGTCATTTTAAGGGTTTTGATGTAATCATGGCATGTGAAGGACAACCAAATTATGGGTATATAGAGTGAACATATAGAGATATTTAGAAAGAATAAACAAAACACCTTCAATAGAGTAGAAGATTATTTGCAAAAAATGAAATTTTTATTCATTAAGGGTGAATTGATTATTTTAATACTTGTAAGAACACTGATTCTCTATTTTTTTAGGCTTTAAGATCATCTCTATAGACCAATTTCACACACTAAATATCTAAAAATCATGAATTCATAATTTAATGACGTTTTTGACATAAACATCTCATTGGGTCCTAAATTCAATCTGTATTAGATCACAATTCTTGTGATGTTTAAATGCTTATCAAATTTGAGCCCCTATGCAAGGAAAACACATGGCACACCACCATTTTTATTTTGTGTATACCATGAATCATAAGTGATTCACACATCCACTATAAAAATTCATTAGAGCACATTTGAGGGCACCCCAAGCCCACCCATACTAGGTATCGTAGCAGGGTTCACTACTACCTAGGCCAACCCTAGGCTACCTCTTGTTAATACAATTTATAATGAAATTTTATATATTTATATGTATTAATCCCATAAACATAATTAATTTTGTGTTACTTATGCCAAAAGTAAGGTTTTTTATCTTGCCATACCATAGATTAAATTGAAAACCTAGAAATATTTATTGCATCTCTTTTTTTTAAAAATAATTTAAACTTGTTTTATTATCAGTGGCATTTTGAAGAGCCTATCATTCATTCGTGCACTCCATTTGTGGAAGGCCAACTAACATCAGAGCTGGGCACACTCCATCAAGGGTTAACTTTTTACATGTCCCAAAAGGGAGAGCAACAAAAATTGAGAGAATATATAGATATAAAAAATGTGCCATACAAGCATATAAATTTGAAAATATAAGAATACAATGTGGACCTATTAAGCATACCAAAATATACATATTGGCATGTATAAAATAAATTATGCTTACAACTACCTTTAACATAGGATTTGACCCATCTACCTATTTTTATTTTGTGCCATGTCTACCCCTTGATGTCCTTATCAGTGTACATCTTCGTACATCGATAAATGTGAAATATATACTATATGGAACACTCATATGCTTTAAACACACTTATATACCAATACTTTCTCAAAAATTACATTGGTCATCATTTATAATTATATAACATCCTTGAAAAATATGGAACACTTCTATGATTTAGCTATGCTTCAACCACAAGGATAAAAAAGATATAAATAGAAAACAAGACATTTTAACCAATGAAAGTGCCAAATTTATCTATAATATCTTTTATTTAATTTTTGTTACAACATTACATTAATAAAAAATAACACCTGTAATTTTTTTTAACCATAAAATTTTTAAACTATGAAATCATTGTGAAAAAATGCTGAATTAGGGCCAAATTATGCTTAATGACTAATTTAATTAGATTTCAAGTCTTTTATGAAATTAAAACCAAAATTTTAAAATACAAGTTAAATGTGAAGTAAGTAAATGATTAAAAAAATTAGTTTAATTCAATATAGTGTGGAGCCAAGGTCACTTGATAAATTGAACTATATTATATTCAAAATTAAGGGAGATACATACTTATATTAAATGTAATATTCAAGTATATTATAAAATAATCCAAAGTCAAAATTTACACAATATAAAATTTTATTTAACATGTCTTCTTATTGTATCATCATGGACTTCAAATTTCCCATATCGGGTTTTAAAATCCAATTTTCATCATCCAAATCTTTAACATCTGAATTTACAATAGCATAATCTTTAACACCACCCTGACATCATGAATGTTATCAAAATTTAATTAAAATTTAGACTCTTTTTTATGTGAAAAAATAGACTTACCTTAAGATTAATTACTAAATATAAAATTCAATCACTTAGAATAATAAACTCACCACTTATCACATGGAGTGGAGATTCATTGAAGCCAAAATAACCCTACCATATGGTAGGGTTATCTTCACAGTACTTCGATATCAATCCCCAATACATCATATTTATCTCAAAATCATTTGTCATTTCATTTTATGTTTTATCCTTTATAATTGGATGATAATTTTTTTTGGAGAGATAAATGGTGTTCTAAAAATCCTCTTTCCTAGAGTGACATAGGACCATAGTTGAAAGATAGTATTAAGAATAAATATGGTTACAAAGTGATGGACTATTGGCAAGAGTTGGAAGGAGTCAAATATTTAAAGAGTTTTAGTTTGGATAACTTAAACCAAGAATACATGATGAAGCTTTCTAACCTAAACAATATTTTGAGAAATGCTCATATTCTAGGTATTAATAGAGAAGATCAAATGGTCTGGAAGGACTCCTTTAATGGACATTACAAAATAAAATTGGGTTATGACTTACTAACACAAGAAATTGGACTTAATAAAAGTTGGGACCTTTTATGGGACAAATGGATAAATCCAAAAATTAATTTTTTTCTATGGGTGGAAATTTAGAATAGAATTCTCACAATTGAAAATCTTAGAAAAAGAGGTTGCATTCTCATCAACATAAATGTTATCTGTGAAGAGGAAAATAAATTAGTTTTCCATTTTCTTGTCATCTACTCTTTTTCTCATAGGATTTGGAATCATTTTTTTTTAAAATTCAATGTATATTGGGTGCAAGCAGGTTCCCTAATAGAAGTGTGTTAGTTTTGGGGGTGCCCATTTCAAAATGCACATCTCAAAAAACTTTGGAAACTAGCTTTGCCACATATCATATGGGGTATCTGTGGATAACATAATAATAGAATCTTTAGAGGAAAGAGATATAATAAAAAATTCATCTCTATAAGAATTTTTTAGCACATTAAGGAAAACTATAATTCTATCCCATATCAAGAAAGGAAAAAGCTTGCTTTAGTTTAAACAAATTCTATCTCATAATTGGGAAATTGATTCCTTTGAGTTGGGTAAACTAGATCCTAAAGAAGAAATTAAGAAGAGAACTAAATGGAAAACCCCCTTATTGGATGGATGAAGCTCAATTTTGATGGAGATTTAAAAGGAAACCCAAGACCAACTGGAGGAGGTAGAATCATTAGAGATCATAAGGGAAATCTGATCACTACTTATGCCAAAGACATGGGTGTTAAGTATAATAACTAGGTGGAAGCACTATAAGGATTATGGGGGATTAAATTGGTAAATAAATTAAGAGTTCAAAAACTCATAGTGGAGGGGGACTCTATAAATATAGTGAATTATTGGTCTAGAGAAAATGTAATTAGTTAGTTCATCAAATAAGTGTTAGATAAATCTAGTGTTATTTTGGATTATTTTCAATAGGTTATCATTTAACATACCTATAAGGAAGGAAATTCTATAAAATATTAGTTATCCTAGAAAGGAGTGACTATTATGGTTCTAAGGAATTGGATGGACTATGAGGATATCCCTAGGGATCTATTTCTAAAGGCAAAAGATGAAGGATATCCTAATGTTATTAACCTTAGGCATATTGGGGAAGCCTCTAATGCATAGTGGGAAATATTATTGGACTCTTTTGAGTTAGGGACTCATATTTTTGGGTTTAATTAAATAGCTCAAACATAAAACACATTTGCATTTCCTCTCAATTGTTTTTAGTGAAGCCCAATTTCTGAAACACAAAAAGTATTTTTTATTCATGTTTTGTAAGGAAAGAAACATGGGATTACCCAATAGACTAAAACTAAAAATATCCCTTGAATTTAGGAAAAATGAAATAATGTGGGTAGCTCTACAAGTCAAAGGTTTTATTGGTTTTATGGATAAGATTGAAGGATATGACAGACACTTCTTGATCATGTTTGTGAAAGCCTAGGAGGATAGATTAATTTAAGTCAATGGAGTTACTCTTGATATCATAGAGGAACTCATTGCTCATGTTACTAGGTTGGTGATTGAGGAAACCAAGATTTATAACTCACTGAGAGATTTCAAAAGGGATAAAGAGACATTCCTAGAGGAGGGAGAGCAATTAGAACTAATTCACAATGGATTTGAATGAGAATACTTACCTAAGTCATATAAAAATATTTTCTTCCATCTAATGTAGTATGTAACCCTAGATGATAGGTACAATGTATTTAGATGGTCTTTATTTAAATTTTTGAATTATTTTAGGCATGGTTTACCCTTTAGTTTTCCTTTTTTCATTCTAAAATCAATAGAAGTTTTGATCATGAAGTTTAAACATAGTAATTAATCAACTTAAAGATAATAAGCGGTGATCTAAATAATTTTTAAATATTTTAAGGGAATGAATCAAATCATCCCAGACATTCCTCAAGCTTAGAAGGAAGATACAGAGGATGTGCCTATTGATATTAAAAAAAATAAAAAAAATTGGATAAAATACCCTAGGAGTTTGAGCAGGGTTATTGGAATCATTAAGAAACCTATGGAGAAATGGACCAAGGATGTTGAAGGAAAGAATCTAAAGTTGTAGGAGAATATAAAGAAACATATTTGGAGTGCTTCAAACTTGATAGGGACTAGTCAGTGGAAATAGGGCATGTAGAGCAAAATGGAAGATTTGGCTTGAGATTTTATGGATGTGGAAGAGGTTAGAGATGTTTTAAGGGAGGGATGGAAGGATGCTGAAAATGAAAACAAATCAGCTCAAAAACTTGTCTCAAATGTTATGAAAAGTGTACCTAAAGATGTTTCCATAGATAAAGGAGATACCTATCAGAATAAGCAGCCAAAGGATCATAATGAGTCCTTCAATAATTTGGTGACATATCTTAAGGGAAAGGATAAATCATATAAGATAGTTGAAGAAATTTATCAAAAAAAATATATAATACAATCTCAAATGTAAGGTGAATTCCCTATAGTAGGAAAACATAAAGATGAATCAAATCTATTCAGCCAGAGAGGAGGATCAAAAAATTTAGAGTCTCTCATTCAGGTTAGAGATGGTAGAATAGGAGAATGAGAAAATTCATAACAATATCAAATTTTAGTGACTTTATAAGGATACTATGTATGAGACCATTCAAAATGTTAAAAATCTATGAGCTCATCTTAAGGAGATTTTTGAGCCCAAGTTCATTAGCAAAGGGAAAGGTAAGCAAGGGTAGTGTAGTGGCTCCTAGTACATCATGGATAAAGATAAATTGTTACTTAAAATTTATATAAACATTAAAAGATGAAATTTCATTGGGAGGATGTTTCTATTAGTTTAGACTTAGACTAATTCTTTTGTTTTTTTGTTGGTTTTTTGGCTATTTATGAGCTTGCTTGGTCTTGTTACTTATTTTGTCTTTGGTATACCTTGGTCTCTCCTTTGTTTGTACTTATTCTATGGTATGGGAACCCTAGTTCAAAAAAAATCCTCCCTTTAACTTTAATTAAAAAAATAGCATTGAAACATAAACAGTCTATAAACTATTTATATGTAAAAAAATAGTTAACATTACCACTCCTCAATGATGACATGTCTAGTCATGAATGAACCCTTTATTAAATTCTAAAGCATATCATCATTCATACCTTATCACAAAATTAATTTCTTGAATGTCACCATTTTAATTTCACATTAATTTAACATGATCTTGATATTTGACATTGACACCCTAACACAAGATTAATTACCCAAATATTACCATATTAATCTCATATTAAATTAGAATGCTCTAAATTAATCATTATGAATGTTGGGTGGTACTTAAACAAGGATTTATTTCTTATGATGTGAATACTTGATATTTTCTCCATTAATAAGGCTACTCAAATAGGATTTTGACATCTGACATGAACATAAACTATATTAATTATCATAAAGTATTAATTTCTATGAACATGTAAATGATGTCAAGAAAATATCACCATATCCAATTTACTCTCATGCATTAAACATATATATTTAATTATGAATCAACATTATGATTACTCTATTTAAATTATTTGGTCTTTAATCTCACCATATTCTAAGTGAAAAGAACATTTAAACATCAATGGGTCCTTGCAAGGTTATAAACTAGTCCTTTTGGTTGGTCTATGTGATTATATATAATGTTTTACATATAAAACTATTATATATTGGTTACTAATATTATCTTATTACAATTATTAAAAAATGTTAGTTTTACCCTAACATTCACCATTTGGGTCCCTATTTATTTCCACACAAGGAAATAAATAATAATCAATAACACTAAGTACTAAACAACCCTAATCTCTACCATTTCATAACAATAATCTAGGTAGACTATCCTAATCTCAGTGATTTCATAACATAAAGCACTAAATAATGATTAAAAAGGCCAAGCCAACACAAAAAAATCACACATTTCAAATAGAGTAAAAAAATATATTAAATACTATTAATATTAAATGCCTACATAAAGGATTTGTAGAAATGATAGTAACAAATATGGTCAATGCTTTATCCACTCTACAACCTACTTTGTTTTGATTTATCAATTCTCTATGGTGTATGTTCAGAAAAAACTCAAAATATGTATCTACTCAGACATGTTCAACAGTTTTTGTTCCTATTAAAAATATGTTAAAATTATATAGACCCCATTTTGAAAATTAAATTTAAATTTTGAATTCGTTGGGGACTCCTGCCTATTTCAATTGAATGCAAATGCACCTTAGGAGTAGTTAAGTTGAATTAGAAGACAAGTGATATATTTAATTTTAAATGATATTTATATATTATATTAAAATATATAATATATACTAAAAATATATTTTAAATAATGTAATATAATATTATAATATTATATAATATAAATTTAAATATATTATACTAAAATATATAATATTGATTTATAAACTATATAATTTAACATATTTATTATATAATTATTGTTTAATATATAAAAAATATATGATATATATATAATAACTAATATTACACACACGCAGGCACACACACACATGTATGTATGTATCATTTATTTATGTATGCATATATTGGTAAGATGGGTTATGTAAAGTAAAAGAGTGTAAAAATCGATAGTTAAACCTAGTTGTTCAAGATCAATGACAATGTCAAAATAAGTTCATCTAAAGTAATTGTGGGTGTAAACCTATTGAGATCTGAATCACCACACAATGCTTTAGTATATGATGGTTTACATTATTTTTGTAAAGAGATAGACTCTTAGCACAATCTCTACATCAAAACTACAACTCCCTTGGTTTCGATCAGGGGGCGTCTATATTCATTGGATAAAGATATCAATTATGGTTGATCATGGTTTGTCTTGGTGATTACAATGGAGAAATTTCTTTTTTTACAATGGCACTAAAAAAATTAGAAGCAACCAAGAGGAATTTTGGGTTAGAAATTGGATATAAATTTGAAGTGGACATATATGTTACAAAGACACCATCTATTCCATGTATGCCTAATATTCATAGTGATGATGCATTCTCAATTATACCATTACCACTTATTTTTCCTAAAGATATTATTAATGTAACATCTCCAAAAAATGTGGATGAAACTCCACTTCTTATGTAAGAGCTTATTATTTATAAATCATTACCATTGGTTCCAAAGTTCCACGATGATAATTTTATTTCTATTTTTATATTTGAACTTATATAATTTTGCATCTATTAGTGGAATGTCTATGGACATGTTGCAAATCATAATATGCATTCTCATCATATCCCTGTGGAAGAGGTTTACTCATATCAACTTCTATAGGTGTAGAGAATATATATTAAATAATGTAATATAATATTATAATATTATATATTATATAGTATAAATTCAAATATATTATAATAAAATATATAATATATAATATTGATTTATAAACTATTTTAACATATTTATTTCATCTAAAGTAAATGTGGGCATAAACCTATCAGGATCTGAATCACCAACAATGCTTTAGTCTATGATGGCTTGCATTCTTTATGTAAAGAGATAGCCTCTTAACATAATCTATACATCAAAACTGCAACTCCTTTGGTTTCAATCAAGGGGCATCTATATTTTTTGGATAAGGAGCTCAATTGTGGCTCATCAAGGTTTGTCTTGGTGATTACAATGGAGAAATTATTTTTGTTACAATGGTGCTAAAAAACTAGAAGCAACAAAGAGGAATTTCAAGTTTAGAAATTGGATATTAATTTAAAGTGGACATATATGTTGCAAATACATCATTTATTTCATGTATGCCTACTATTCCTAATGATGATGCATTCTCAAGTATACCACCACCACTTGTTTCTCCTAAAGCTACTATTAATGTTACATCTCCAAAATATGTGGATGAAGCTCCATTTACTATGCAAGAACCTATTATTTCTAAATCATTACCATCAGTTCCAAAGTTCCACGATGATAATTTTACTTATATTTTTATATTTGAACTTATGTAATTTTGCATCTGTTAGTGGAATGCATATGGCCATGTTGTAAATCATAATATGCATTCTCATCATACCCCCATGGAATAGTTTTACTCATATCAACCTCTATAGGTGTAGGAAATATATATTAAATAATGTAATATAATATTATATATTATATAATATAAATTTAAATATATTATACTGAAATATATAATATATAATATTGGTTTATAAACTATATTAACATATATAGTTCATCTAAAGTAATTATGGGTCCAAACCTATCAGGATCTGAATCAACATGAAATGATTTAGTCTATAATGACTTGCATTATTCATGTAAATAGATAGCTTCTTAGAAGAATTCTACATCAAAATTTCAAGTCCTTTAGTTTTGATCAAGGGGCATTTGTATTTACTAGATAAGAAGATCAACTATGGCTCATTAGGGGTTATCTTGGTGATTGTAATCGAGAATTTTTTTATTATAATGGCACGAAGAAAATTAGAAGTGACCAAGAGTAATTTTGGGTTTAGAAATTAGATATAAATTTGAAGTGGACATATATATTGCAAAGACAACATCTATTCCATGTATGCCTACTATGTCTAGTGATGATGCGTTCTCAAGTATACCACCACCACTTATTTCTCCTAAAGGTACTATTAATGTTACATATCCAAAAAATGTGTATTAAACTCCATTTATTATGCAAGAGCCTATTATTTCTAAATCATAACCATTGATTCCAAAGTTCCACAATGATAATTTTACTTCTATTTCTATATTTTAACTTCTAGGATTTTGTATCTATTAGTAGAATGCCTATATCCATGTTGCAAATCACAATATGGATTCTCATCATATCCATGTGTAATATTTTTAATCATATCAACCTCTATAGGTGTAGGGAATATATATTAAATAATGTAATATAATATTATAATATTATATAATTTAAATTTAAATATATTATACTAAAATATATAATATTGATTTATAAATTATATTATCTCATATATTATATAATTAATGTTTAATATATAAAAATATTATGATATATACTATACAATATTTATATAATAACTAATATTATATATATACACATCTAAACATACAAGACACACACACACACACACACACACAAATATGTGTGTATGTATTTTTATATTGGTAATAAGGGTTATGTAAAGCAAATGTATCATATCCTTGTGGAAGAGGTTTACTCATATCAACCTCTATAGGTGTAGGGAATATATATTAAATAATGTAATATAATATTATATAATATATGATATAGCTTTAAATATATTGTACTTAAAATTTCTATTTGTTTGTAAATTAGGGTTAAGTTTAAAGTTTTTCTCTTGCCATTATTTTCTCTTTCAGTATTTTCTCTACCATTAGAAGGCTAAAATTTTTATTTTACAAACCATCAAGTGTGTTGTGGTATTAGTGGTGGAAACATTCACCCCATGTTTTACTATCATTTCTACAAATCTTTCTTGTCAGGTATTTAATCTATTTAATGTATTTTTTTGATGTATCTAAAATTTGTGATTTATTTGTCTTGACATGGCCATTTTATTCATTATTTACCACTTTTTGTTATGAAATCATTGAGATCTAGATAGACCAAGATTATTGTTATGAAATGATTGAGATAATGAAATTACAAAGATTAGGATTTCTTCCAATGCAAAATCACAAACCTTGTTTTGAATTTCTTCCATGAACCCCATGAAAGCAACAAACCTTGATTTAAGAGCTCTAAACATTGATAATGATACCAACCCAAAGTTGTCTAAACTAGAAAATGGAAAATTAAGAAAGGGATTAGAGTCTACCATGTTGATATCCTCCAACAAGCCTTGATGATGGTATAAAGCCACAAATAACTCAAATATTTTAACTACCACTTATTTATCGGGCAAAAAAACTAGAATCTTATTAGAAAACATTGATTCCACCACTAAATTTATCCTACTAAAGGGCATCTAAGCAGATAATCTTCCCTCAAAATACTCATAACAGCCTACAATATCTCCTTTTTTAGGGCCCAAAAGATATTATTTATCCTTGCCCTAGAAATACACTCTTGAAAGGCCATCTCCCTTACCAAACTACTACCTACCACTGAAACCCATAACACTAGAGCAACATTGTGATCCATCTTTATTAATCACCATCTAAGACCTAGAAAACACTCACGCTAGACTAGCTAATATTAGAATTCATGTTTGTATCTATACCAATTTAATACCATAAACTACCTTATTAAATAATGCTAGCCATCAAATCAATACACATGAACAAATCCATGATTTTAGAGTGTCCCTTTCAATGAGCCAACATGATTACCTTAAAACCAATTAGTACCATAAGTGATAATCATATGGGGAATAATAACAAAGATTAATGACCAAATTTTATGGATGATATCTCATCAAAATCTTCCCATGATGAATTTTTATTATCCATTTGAGTTTCCTCCTTTTGATCTATACCACAATTTGCTAATAATTATAAAATTAAATTAACTTCCTTAAATCAATGTTTACAATCCCAAAATAAAAGTCTATCTAGGCTTTCTAAGAGGTTAATGACTTCTTTTTTAGAGTGAAAATCAATATTTGAGAATCTCCTTCAATCAAAATCTTCTCAATTTTTAACTACATTGCCAAATCAAGCCATGTTACAAGAGTCAGTGCTTCAACTTCATTATTCATGCCATTTGAGAGCTTCCTAGAGATAATTTTGATGAGAGAGACACTAGAATCCCTTATTATACAAGTTACCCTATAATCACCTATATTACCTCTTTAGGCTCCATCAAAATTCATTTTAAACCACCCTAGAGGAGGGGGGAGCCATTAAGATTTATATATTCTTGTATTTTTACCTAAATTTAATATTGACCCATTAATAGGTCGCTAAGCAATGAGACTCCATTTGGCATGAATTCTCATATCCCACACCTAAATATAAACATTTCTATGTTTAATTTGAGAAGAAATGACCTATGAGATATCAACCTCTATCTATTTTAAAATTAAATCAATATTTCTCTACTTACCTTCAAAAACATGTTGATTTCTCTCCTAAATTATCCACACTAAAATAGTTGTACTGATTCTCCAAAGTCTAAAAAGTGAATTTTTACAACCCCTAATTGTCCAAGAGGAAAATTAATTTAATAATGAAGAGGGATAAGACTAATACCATTTAAGATTACAACACATCCACACCCAACACCAAGTAGCAAAGGGGCAAGAATAAAGTATGTGATTGGTAGTTTCTTCCTTAGATTTGAAAATACTACAATGAGAAGGACCCATAAATTTATTTTAGCCAACAGATCTGAGTGAGGATATGATTATAAACTAATAACCAAGTAAAATACCTTAATTTTTGAATACCTATATTATCCCAACATAATAATATCACCACCAATGAGATGTGGGTAAGTTGGTAAAGTGACTTGGTTACTTCAATCACCACCTAAGTTCAAATCTTAGTTTTTTTATTAGAGGTTGGTTATGGCTAATCATTAGAATTCATGGGTTGGTTATGGCCATTGATGGTATTCTTAGCCTAGTTATGGCCATTCATTGGTATTATTCAGTTGATTGTGGTTATTGTTGGTAATTTTGGTACTTATGATAGAAGGTTAGTTTGGGATCTGGGCCCCCAATTGTGTCCCAGACTAGTTAGAGCTCTGATCAAAAGTGAATAGGTTAAGGATCCCACCAAAACTAGTATCTATAAAAAAAACACAAAAATCTTGCCCAAGTTGACACATCATATGTTACCTTGGCCATTCGATAATCAAGGCTTACTTTAATAACTATAATTTAGGAATTTATGTATCCATTTGATTTATGATTTCAATGAAATGAAATGATATATTTCTAAACAAATATTGTAGGCTAGTAAAGTAGTATATATTAAACTAGAGCCATAATGTTTTTAGATTGAATGTTGTTAAGGGCAGAGTTGTCTAAAGTTATTGTTTTATTTGTTTGCATGTCGATAATCTAACTAACTAGTTAATTTGAAGGCATAATCACCATGTTTACCAAGTTGTATAAATTGATAATCACATTTTCTTAATTGAATCAACATTTCGAATTAGATCTTAACAAGGTCAAGTGTACAAAATCCCTTTATTAGTCCTATTAATTTAAATAGTAATTGGATCAGTTGATATGGCTTAACCAGTCACATTCATCCATTTCAAATAAGAAATACCTTTTGATGCTAGACCTTACATCTTATTGATAATGTTCTCGCTTTTATCAAAGTCCAATAAATGAATAGATTTAACTTATAAAAATATCCATTTCTCCTTTCATTTCATCTCTATCTCATTTCTATTTATTTTCATCAATAACATAGTTTCAACATTAAATAAAATGATATGGTATTATAGTTAAGTCATGTAAATTTTAAAGGATGTCAATAATTACTATGGTGATACTCTAATAAAATAAAGTAATGGGGTGAGATTGTGAAACATTATTATATAAAAATCATAATATCAAAAACTACCACTCTAAATTATCACACAATATAATAATGTTGATGCTAAATTTATAAACATCTTAGGGTTGATTCTCAATTTATACGAAAGCATGTAATCTTACCTAATTTATATCAACATAGTAATAAGGTGGTAATGAAATATTTTATAATTATCATAAACACAATACTAATTAGTTTTCATAAGATTGCTTCCTTGAGCTCATTTAAAATTTGACTACAACTCGGTTATACCATTCACCTACAAGCTTAAGTCATAAATACTCAAATTCAACATTAGTGTTGTTAGTCCAAGCAATGAATCATAGAGTCCAAGTGTACATAGCCACTCAAGGCATCTCTTAGGAGATACCTTGAAGGTACCCTTGAAGGTATTATAAGGCCTTTCAAGGTATCACCCAATAGTGCCTTCAAGGTGAAGTAAAATTCCACTTATATGCATGTTAAAGGTATCTCCTAAGAGACACCTTCAGTGTCCCCTTGACTATATGAAAACACATTTCAAGGTATCTCATATGAGATGTCTTAAAGTTCCTTTTAATACCTTTATTAATAACTTAAATGTATCTCCTAGGAGATACCTTGAAGGAAAATCAACTTTGGTGCATGTTTTAAAGGTATTTCCTAGGAGATACCTTCAAGGTATTACAAGGCCTTTCAAGTTATCACCCAACAATGCTTTCAAGGTGAAGGAAAATTCCACTCATGTGCATGTTGGGAGATACCTTCAACATCCCATTGAATGTGTGATAATTCCCTTTGAGGTATCTCTTAGGATATGCCTTCAAGGGCCTTATAATACCTTCATGGGTAACTTGAATTTATCTCTTATGAGATACCTTGAAGGAAAAATCCACTATTTTTCATGTTTAAAAGGTATCTCCTAAGAGATAAATTAAAGGTATTATAATTACCTTCAATTTATCACCCATTAGTTCCTTCAAGGTGAAGAAAAAATCTAATTGTGTGTATGTTGAAGGTATCTCCTATGAGGTACCTTAAACGTCCCCTTGAATATATGATAACACCCTTCAATGTATCTCTTAGTAGATACTCTTGTCTCTCAAATCATGCACCCATAACAACAAATTTAATTTGAAAACAAAATGGGATTAAATCCAAAGTGTGGGACCTAAGTATATTTGAGATGAACCTCTAGAGATGGGTCAACTTCCCTTATAAACTCATTACATCAAGTTTAATAATTCCATGTAGACCTAAACTGCATGGAATGAAACTACCTATAGCTAAACTATGATCTTAATTTAGGAAAAGGGAGAGAAAATAAACTAAAAATAACAAGAGGTGATGCACTAAAAGTTCATACATCTTATTTGTCTACTCTTAAATAACAAACTGAAAGTTATAAAGATGGATATTATTGATCTATGTTTTATGCACACCCCTATAGCCTTTTATGATCTAGTCTCTAATGTTATAATATCACTAAAGTAAATCACTCAAAAATATGAGTTGTAGGGTATTAGGTTTTATAACAATCTATTGGTGGAATATTTAGAGTCGTATAGATTGTTTACCACAAATGGATTGGTTATTAATGAACCTATATATACTTAAATTGGGTGGCAAGATGATTATTCTAAGGTGGGTAGGATCTCAAAAATAAATAAAAAAGGAGGGAAGAGGAGGGAAAAAAAGAAGGCCTATGGATATCCTAGGATAAAACTTGTAGCACTTGAACTTAGGTAGGATTGCGAGACTTGAACAAAGTGTAATTTTAAAAACCAAAAATCCAAAGACCATTTTTTGATTTACAAATGTCAAAGAACAAAATTTATTGATGCATAAATGAAAAATTCCCAATTCTAATTTCCAAAGCATAAAATGTGAATGTGGAAAATTTAAAGTGTCAAAGTTGTTATATCACACCAAAAATTAAATATAGTATACTCAGATATTCAAAGTAAAAGGTTGCCTAATTGTTAGACTTCTACACATCTTCAATAAGGATTATGAGTAGCATGCAAAAGATATTTAAATTAGTTATAGCTTAAAATAAGTGACTATATTTAAAATAGGTAACTAATACACAAATTTAAAAGCTAAGTTACCCAAATAATAGAATGTCTCAAGTAATCCACATTATTGGAGAAGAATTAAGATTTACACATAAAGACAAAGTCAAGTAGAACCCTTTCAAATTTCTTATTAGTCTGAACAACAAAAATTTTCCTCTCTTTAGGGTCATGAGGTTATTTTTGTATTCAACACACCCCATCTTGTATTTTTCTTTGAAAACTGGGGACCCCATTTATTTTTAGAATACTTATATTTTATCTAGGTATGTATGTGTTTGTGTTAGTTATTATTATCTATAGAAGCTCAAATTTTTGAACATTGATTATGTTAGGGTCCACCTATTTTCTATTTGAAAACACTTATTCAAACTAATCTATTAATGGGAAATCAATAATAATTACTTTGAATGATAGGTATATTTAGATTGACTTATTCAAATTATTTCATGTTGGAAGACTTTTACTCAGATAATTTTGGTCTTCAAAAACATTCTCTTCAATAACTTTATTTTGGTTGACAACTTTATTTTCAATAACTTTGTTCTAGTTGGTAACATTTCCTTTAGAAGGTTTTCATTTTAAAACTTTTCATTCATAAGATTTACTTCAAAAAAATTCTCTTTGGGAACTTTTTTCCAATTAAAAAATTTTCCTTTGAAAGGTTTTCATTCAGAAGATTTACTTGAAAAACTTTCTCTTTGATAACTTTGTTTTGCTCGACAAATTTTCCTTCAAAAGGTTTTTGTTTGACAGCTTTTCATTTAGAAGATTTACTTCAGAAGGTTTATCTTTAGCATGTTTTAATCAAAAACTTTATCTATGGGAAATTTCTATATGATAACTTCCTCTCAAACAACAACCCTACCGAAGAGTAATTAGTCTTTGGAAACCATTTCTTCAGTGGATTTTGGACAAATTATTCTAAAACAAATTTCTCTAAAGAGCATTTCAATTTTTAGGGTCTTTTATAAAGTGAAGGCAAATTTTAACTTTCCCAACTAAACCATATAATGATAAATGTCAAAATAGAAAGCTAACATTATGGCATCCCAAATGAGCAAGCATCCTACATGGTATGTACACTAGGACTGGGTGGTCAAGTTTGAATTGAATGAAGGTGATGAGATAATAGAAATTGGAAATTAATGGTGCATGAACTAGAATGAATGTAGAAATATATAACATCGATCCCCTAATTGAGTTCATCTCATTCAATTTTCAATAGCTCGAGCAAACATAAATTTCTACAATCTCAGAATCCCTAGCTATGACCATAATGACTTACAACTTGTATAATTTAGTTTAGTGCCCACCATTTTCAAAAGCTTAAATCATACCAACATCTATCAAATAGAAATCACATCTTTGTCTATGTCATATAAGGGACCTTCATCACCCTCAAGGTTTTCCATCAAGGACTCTAATGAATACTTAGACATGAATTTTGATGTAATTATGTTCAATGGACTCTATCCTAATTACTCAATTTTATGGGAGGTCATAGATAGCTAAATTCATTTTTTATAAGAAGACATATTGTTAAAGGAGAAACAACTTATAATAGACCGGATCCCATTCAAGTGATGGGCCCTTCACTATGTAGCTTCCAAGTTAGAGGTCATGTTATGTATATACTTGTTGTGAGGCCTATTCTTTGAGGGTAGAATTATAGATGATGGTTACCTTCACTAAATAAATAATAACACAGTCATCATGTACATTTTTAGAGAAGCATTCATGAGGTATTTAAGTCTCCCTATCCTATATTGACTTGCATACCATATTCACTTGGAAGAAGGGAAATAATATGGAGTGAGCACTTGGAAAGTGGCTTCTCCCATGTGAGATGCTTACTATAAAGTAACATATTAAGAATCTCATCCTTATCACCTAATTTAAGATAGGTATTTTCATAAGCATGGCATTATTGAACCAAATCTTTAGCCATGCAAGTGTCTACTTCCTACATCTATAATGGTCTCCCCTACTAGACCTACTCAATACTTCAGAGCATACCTATGCATTGGAGGAAGTCATTAGTTCCCACCTAAAGGAACAAATCATGCACAAAGATAGGAGGCCCCATAGGGAAATTTTTTATATGGTGTCTTACCTAATATATGTTTTCATGGGGACACTATATAGGTATAATGGGGTTTTATGAATTCCCAACCTAGATGTTATCAAGAACAAAATATGTGATTTTTACTCTTTCATTCACATATACTCATATATTAGGAATATCAATAAATTATAGAGGACTTCTACCCTTAGGTCTATATGCCCATTCATGGTTAGCTTCTAAAAAGGATTTCACCTATCATTTCCAAAAAACTTGCCAATGTGGGAGACTTACATATACTTGTCCACCAAGGAAATAACCTTAGAAGCTAACTTTTAAGAACACAAAACCTTCTTTTTGCCTTACCCTTATTTTCATTTTTGAGTTTATTTGAGATCTACCCACCATAGAATAATATTCCACCCATCTAAGTTGCCTACTGCTTACTTTTTATTGGATTCCACACATCCATCCACAAAACTTAGTTAAACAATCTGTAGGCTCAACTTGTTATTCCATCACTTGATTGTTTAACTTCATACCTATAACTCATGCCCTTGATTAGAACCTTATTCCATAGATATCCAAAAAATTTATAGGCTACCTCATTTAAAATTTATGAGGTATGCATAAAACCCACATCAACAAAAAAATGGTGTTAGAAGGAGGCCCCACTTGTGTGTTTTCCCAATAATAGGGGCTAGTCATTATGTAGAGGTTCAATAGAAACACCCAAGAGATTAAAAAGGTCTAGATCCCAAGATGGCCTTTTGGTTTCACCATTATCAAATCCTAAGAGGCTTAGAACCATACCTATTATCCTTGAGATACACTGATCTAGGACATCTTCCCCTGTAATAAATGTCCCACTTATCAATCTCTCTATAGATCAACCTTGGCTACTCATATTTACCATTACAATCCCTAGAGACTAACATGATCTATAAAGGAATCTATAAAATTATTTTCCTACATTTTCCCCCTCAATTGGGAGGATGGTATAAAAACACATCAAATCTTTCAAGGCTGCTCTAAGGTTAATGAATGTCATCCATGAGGATATTGCATGCAACCTTTTTCCATTTACTCTGTAAGATTATTCTCATAATTGGTATCTCAATTTACAAGAAAATTCCATCACCTCATGAAATGAGTGTTAAAATAAGTTCCTTTCATAATTTGGATAAGTGACTAATCCAAGCTTGGTATATCAACTCTTTACTAGCATGAAGAGGGAACCTACCAAGTCAATCCAAGCCTTCAATACAAGATTACATAAGATGTACACTCAATTGAATGTCACATATAAACCAACTATGAATTTGATGCTTGAGATATATAAGAACACTTTGGATCCTATTATTTTAGTATTCTTACAAAGGGCCACCACTGATAATACTTTAGTTCTGGCATTCCAAGAAGCTATTAATATTGATAAGAAACTCAATCCATAGATTATCCCTCATAATTTAGGGGGCCAAGAATTCAATAATAGATTCCCATATTTTAATACAATCCCATATGCTAATCAGAATGCCCTTGCATTTAATCAAAATTAGTCATATACTCTATCTCTTATGATGCAACAAATAACAAATTAGAATTATGATTTCTTGAACAATCAAATATAAAGGAATGGCCACCAGTAGAATAAAAATAAATCTTACAAAAACATATTAATCACTTAGGGTTATGAATCCAACAAATTTAAATTAGATTCTATATAAATAATGGTCCAAAAGCTAAGCAACAATATCTTGAATATGCTAAAAAGAATGGGTAATACCATTAATTAGAATTACAACCAAAGTTTTAGCATTTCAAGATACAACATGCCTTTCAATAGGCCTACCAATAATGAAAAATAGTAACAATATAATAAGATACCAAAAATCAATATCATGGATACAACTTTACCCAATTGGTGTAGGGTTCATAACATATCACAACATGGAAAATTGGATTATATTCAGTTTTGTGCAACCTTTGAAAACTTCTAGAGAGAAATGATTAGACAAGATCAAATGATGAATCCTCCAAATCTCCCTCATGTATCTGGACCTTCAAGTTCAACTATGGTATTTTAAACCTATGAGTCTTCCTTCCCTAATGAAGATGATAATATTCTAAAGGATAATTCTGATGAAGTTCAAGCATTCTAGTAGTTCAATAAGAACAATTATAACCTGAGGAATAAGTAGCCTTTTACTACTAATCCTCCCAATAATATAGTTATCCCTCTAATTTCCAAAGCTAATAATAATCCTCCTTCCCCTAAAGGAAATGATTAGGCTCAACATAGAGAGGAACAAAATAAAGGAGGATACAATATTGTTGAGGATATGAAAATAATTAAGTCCAACGTCACTTTTTATGAACTAACATAAATTATAGAGTAGAAGGAGCTCTTATGGATGTCTATCACAAGAAAGTCTATTGAAGAAAAGTCTAAGATAGACAACACAAACATTATATACAAAATAAAACATCAAGTTCCCTCTTACTTGCTAACCATTTAAACATTTGGAAAGATTATACATAATTATTTGGTAGATTTTATATCTTTAGCAATGTTGATGCACTTAATATGGAAATGGGGGGGAAATATTAAACTCAATTTTAAGTCCTAGAAGACTCAAAGATTGAGTTTTTTATACAAATACTACTAAAAATAGAAATTAATAGAGATATGGCCACCATTTTTAAGTTTGCAAGCAGACCCTACTATAGGGATAGCATGTTATACGTAGTGACACCTTATTTATTGCTAATCTTTGTGAAATTACTCTAAACTTTTCCAATTATTTCCCAAGCACAAATAAACTATAAATATTTATAGAATGAGTTAAACTAAAGTGACTCATGGGGTGGATCCAAAGGTAAGTAGGGTAAGGCAAAAAATAAAGTTTGCTTTAGATGGTTATAGTTGTCAATTCTTCTAACCTCTATAATAATAACATATAAAACTAGCATTCACCAACCCTACTTTAATACTCAAAGCCAAATGAATGCATTTGAAGCTTCAAAGGAAAGTAAATGAATATATCTAAAACTGTATGTTGTATAAGAGTTACTCATTCACATTAAATTGCATAATCACATTTAACTATAAATAAGATGAAAATAGAGCACATATACTAGCATATTTGTTAGCCTAGTGTTAAACTCAAACCACCAGATGCATATAATGATATTATGGTCAGATTAGCCATTAGAAAAGAAACCATTAATTCACTAAAATCATGAGAATCAAAAACCATAGAATACATAATAAAGCATATAGACAATCTCTCAAATTCTTAGCTCTTTTACATTAATTCTATAACTATTGTTCCTATTTTACAATGAGGGGGAATACCCCTATATATAGGCCTCAAAATTGCCTATAAAATTTCAATTAGGCCCATTAAAAGACTCCCAAATATAGCGAAGTGTCTAAAATGCCACATATTAAAATGAAATATTCTAAATTTAAATTTACAAAACAAAGTTGAATATTCCTCAAGGACCTGAAGGAGGTTTCTAACCAACTTGTTATTCCTTATTTTATTTTTTTGCCTCTTCCTTTATCCAAACTTATATGCATGCTAAGTAATCCTTGTTAATTTGATCAAAATATAGGATTATAGGTCAAAATAGGTTAGGTTTTTTTTTAAATAATCCTACCATGTTTTTCAAGTATAGGCCTCAATGCTTCTTCAATAGCCTCAGGTCTCTCTAGCCTTTAGTTGGTAAAAGCCATAATGTTCATTACCTTAGTGGTAGTCTTTACATTGGCTATGTCCTATTGGAACTTTGCAACAAATACCTTCATTTGAGTCCTAAATTTCTTTTCATCCATTAAGCTATCATTAGGTTTGGTCACCCTATTGACCATAACATCCTTCAACAAGAGGGCAATCTTGAATTATATATTTTCTAATGATACAGTTACATCCCTAACCTATTCTAGCCACATTTTTAATATCCTCATTCTGTTCATCATTATGGTCTATGATAGGATGATGTATTCAATTGGAAATACCTTAAGGTCTAGGAATTTATTTCTCTTTGCAACTCTAGCTAGGTTCACAAATTTAGCATCATAGAGTGCAAGTTTTTGGTCATACTATATTATACTATAGAGTCCCATATCCTTTCCGTCTCTTCATGAACTTGTATAATTTGAAGACATTTATGACTAAATTAATTACCTAGATTGTATTATTATCTAATACTATAATAAATACTTATTCCCTTAATCTCTTCATCTCCTACTACATGCCTTTCATCAAGACCACTATAGATTTTGCATTGGCTTGAACTATAGACATAGGGTCCTCTACACACTGATCTACTTCACTAGGGCCATCCTTCCTCTTCTTTTTTAAAGTGAAGAGGGACTCTTCACTTTCATGGAACACAATTGAGACAAACTAAGGATACTCAACCTACATCCTCATCACTCTTTTCTTATACTTATAGCAGCATCAAATATCATGCCAATATGTGGTATAGAGAGGACTACCTAAGGTGTCTCTTATCTTGCTACTATTATAATATATTTGACCCAATTTGGGATAATATTAGGTATTATATTTATTAGAGGTGGTTTAAATAGAGGTGCTTAGATTGAGGTAGAGGCTAAAACTATAGTAGGAATATGTGGTAAGTTTGTTGGATCTATTTGCCTAAGTGTACCAAATAGAGTTCTTGTCAAGATTGTATTTAGGATAAATGAAGGCAATTTTAGAGGCACGCTCACCTTTGTAGTCATAGTAATACTGAGTGGGGATATAGGAAAAGGTGGCTTTGGAAAGGTGAATAGCTTTAAAATGGGCCTTAATGGCCTTGCTAATATAGGAGAACTAATAACAAGTTATGAACTTATTATGGCTACTTGGGAAAAAGTGAAAATAACAACCTAGTTATCATTAGTGTCTGATGAAGATGCAATATTGGTAGCGACATGAGAAATTAAATGGGGAATGGTAAATTTCAATGAACCACTAGCTTGGCCTAAGCTATTATCAACTAAAGATTGGGAAATGGTAGTTCTAGTTGCTAATGATACTAAAGGCATTGAGGGAGTAATGGTAGGAAGAGTGAATACATAATTAGAAGCAAAAGCAAATGTACTCATAATTGGGAAATAAGGTAATGGGAAGGTACTTACATTAGGAGTTAGTGATCCAAGGTTATCCTAAGGTGTGTTAGTGGTAGAAATACTCAATTGAGAAGTTGATATAGGGGTTATTGCTCCTCTCATAGTGATCTTGGGATCCCTCTTCCTCTTGTAGACCTTATTAATGTTTCTACTAGCTAGTACATGTATATCTTCCATGGAGATATCAATACCTTGTAATTCCTCAAGGTCAATAGGAGTAGGTTTAGGTTGATCTAAGATATCCAAGATGGATCCCATAGCTTATTTAGAGATTAATTTGGGTCCTTAGGAGGGGTCAAGTTGACTGCTAGATCTTCTTTATTGAAAGATTAGAGGTAATTCCTAAATGGTTGAATTTCTAAGTAGTGGAGGTCTAGATGGCTTGTTCCTAACAAGAAAAATGTTGTCTTCTTCTTCTTTAGCTTACCATTCTTCATAGTTAGAATCAAACATGTTCCCATGTGCTGGTGGTGGGTGAGACTTAACAATATCTTATTTTATCTTCTCTCTATTCAGTCTCATCTCTAGATCAATGTTCTTATTTGTAACATTCTAGAGAACCACCTCATCATTTAGAGCATCTTTGTATATCCACTCATGAACTTATTCTTGATGATTATACTCCATTTCTACATCTTTATTTAACTTGAATAGATGTTTGGCAATGAAATTATTGGGATCCCATGGTCTGAAGTCATGTTTAGGCAATAGGTATGAATCCATATGCCTCGAAGCTAGAATAATGTCATGCCACTTGGTGATCTTGGTCCTCCCTAGTTTATAAAGAATATTATAGGGGACTATCTTATTATTGATCATGAATACTCCATCAAATCCATGTATAAGTTAATAGGCCATTTCTTTTTTAACCATCTTCATTGGCACAAAAAATTGATAGTCTAAGAGGGGCCACCATCACTCCTATTTTGATGACTGTGTAATTTGGGTATAACCAATAGCTACCCATGTCTCTTAAAGTTTGCCTAACCTTAAGGGGAACCATCTAAATCTTGCAATTAGTGATCAACTTGTAAACCACTTGGTATAAATATTCTATAATCAATATTATATTGCATCTGAACCAATGTATATGCATTGTAGAGAAGAGTTGAGGCACAACCTCTTTTCACTTAGGAGACCATGAATTCTGACCTAGTTGAGAAGTTTCATAAATTGAATCTAGAAATTAGCTCATCATGAATAATGAGGCACCATTCTTACAAGTGTCCTAAATTGTATAAACCAAGTTATTATTTAAAATTTCCCTAAGTGGGGGAATCTATTGGTATTTTAGGATTATCTATAATAATGGAATAGCCCTTATGTCCATGTAAACAATGTGTGGATTATTAAATACTCTATTTAGGAGGGCCAAGCTAATCCTAAATACTTATTTGAATTATTATATGGGAAAATTTCCTTGATCATCCATGAAAATAAATCCCATTGGTTTAATCACCCATGAAGATAAGACCTTCTCTAGGAAGTGCAGTTCATACCATTTATCGATGACGACCTATTTATACTCTATCTATGGGGAGGGAAGGTCATAATACTTATTTAATCTTGGTATGTCTATGAAATTTGTAGGAAACCCTTGGAATATTGAATTAATAAGCCCATTTTTGCATTTTGACTTTCAAAAAATCCCATAAAGTAGGTCAGTACATGTCATGACCTATGGTTTAGTTGGAGCCTTATGGAGACTGACTGCGTTGATGGCAAGGATATCTAAAGCTAGTTAGATTACATGAGGTATTGTCACATCCTCATTAAAAATCCTAGTTGCTTCCACATTGAAATATATTCTACTATAGTGCATGTTTCCAAATGCTATGGCATCAAGAATGAATTTGAAATCTTTAAAGATGACTGAATTACCATTATGAAATAGAAATTCATCATTCCCAAAGTAAATGATCTTACTTGGAGTATAAGGACCTAATTTTTCCATATATTTCAATAATTTAGCTATAAATCAACACCTTTTATATCCTTATACAACTTTCAAGCTTTGATAATGGTAGTTGGGAGTGTAATTTACAAAAATCTTGAGCTTTATTGAACTATGAGAGCACAGATAATAGAGAAAGAAAATGCATATAGTTTCAAAATTCAAATATCAATAGCCTTGATTATATATCCTCTTTAAAGATTTATCTCATTAATGTAATGTTGATGGTGATCTTAGTTTATGCCATATTAATGGAAAGCTTATCAAATTTACTTATATTTGAAAAAATCTTCAAAAAATTAATTTTATCAATTAATTACACCAAAATTAAAATTTAGATTTAATTCATCTTTAATTTTCCATAAATTTTAGCTTTATAGATAAAAATTTCCACCTTTTGACATGTAGCTACCACTTTAGATCCATCTAGGTACTCATGGACCTGAATATGACTAAACTTCTTCATTGGCTTGAAATATAAACATGTGGCACCTTTTGATTTCCTCATAGATCCTCATAATGTAGATTTACATGATGAATCATATGTATCTCACTATGTGGAATCTTTTAATTCATAGTGATCTTTTAGGTGGTGATTTTTAATTTTGATTGGCCATGGCAATGCCACACATCACCCTTATAGTCAATCACAACTTTATTTGCCAGGTGTTTCTCTCATGGGTAATCATAGATTTCCTTGCTAGGCATCACTTTCATAGGAAATCATATCTTTGATTTCTAGGTGTCTCCTTTGGAAGGCTTTTGGATAACTTTTGGCAATTTGGTGCTAATCAGATGACTCAGGTGGAGACACATACCCCTCTTAGAGGCAATCTAGTGGATCTTAGATAGAAATAGTGAAAGAATGACATGTGGAATTATCATGTGGGCCCAAAGGGGGCATGCATCATCCTCACATGAACTTGTTTGTTCTTCTACCAAATGTCATGTTTAGAAGATTCTCAGATTGTTATATATCATCAAACCTTGATGGGGATAGCCAAGGTATAAACACATGTCTATTGTATGAGCTCTTATAATGATTTAGATAGATGCAACATGATATAGACATATGATGACCTTAGATGAACCTAAATTGAACACATGTCATCTTAGGAAGCTGATCAAGTATGGTTGGTTTTTATTGAGACACATGATGACACCTCATGGGCTTCTACACTATGGTGGTATGTGTGGGAGATGTATGGTGTCTTGGATTGGATGGGCTTGCTCTTGTGGCCTAATATCTTGAAACATAGCCTTGAGATTTGAATTATAATGGATAGCTTATCATGAGCTCTCCAAATGATGCCATGTATCTTGTGGACTTGGTAGATTTGCTTTAGGTGTCTTACACAGGATGACATGAATCCTTAAGGCATTGTGAATCCTAATGTGGTGGAAACCTATCCTTTTTATGCCACAATCTAAAATTTGATATCACATGAGGTATCATAAGACATAAATTTAATTTGAAATTTTTTGAGGTCAAGAAAGAAACTAAGTTATCTTATTGAAGATGTCATATCCCATCTTAACCAAATTTAAACAAGTTTATAGCAAAACTTTGCAAGTAAATGTTTTAAACACAACATAATGTTAGTTTACTAAAACCTAATGAAGCTTGTTGAATTTATGTGAATTAGAGGGATAGGTCGAGCTTTATTAGCAAAATCCTATTTGCATATATCATCAAGCCATCCATGGTCAATAATTCATTGATGAATAAAACTTGAAGAATTTCAATAATTTAAATAATTCTAAGTATTAATCCTTATTGTAAAATAAATGATTAACCAAAAATTTGTAGAAGTATTAAATTAATTCTCCATCCAGTCAAATGAATTAATATGCTTTGCATCTTTGGCATTTTGAAAATTGAAAAAATGAGGGTACCCATTTTGACAATAGGGGAATGTTGATCATCAATAAATGGTGACCTCTATAGGGAAACATTGTAAAATGTTAGAATCCAAATATCTTGCTCAAAGATAAATAAAAAAGCTAGTTATCTCATTATGATATTTAGTAGTACCAAAACTTGTTTTTAGAACTAATGAAATCCCATAGGCTTGAAATAGTGTTTAAACTTTGTAGACAATCATACTATGTGTGTGCTTTGAGGTTACTTAACCATTTTTACTAGGTTCATAAATGATAACTTTTAAAGTTCAAGACATAAAACTTGAAATGGATTAAGTATTATTTAGATTTTATATAATTATACTTTGCTTAATTGAGGATGGCTTGAGCATTTCTCTACTAGAAGCCATGCATCCATATCCCCAATAAAAATACCTTTAAATCCAATCCGATCCTTGCTCTAATGCCAACCAAGCATCTATAGGCCTAGTAGAGATTGATTAGATCACCATTCATGGAGTTTGAAAGTAGTTTATGATTTCACTTCATGGTGTATCACTATTTATGTTATTTTTATACCTGCGTTCATAAACTAGAATGGTTGGGAACTAGAATTAGCTAGGTATAAGGTTTTATCAAGACATAGTCTGAATGTAATTCACTTTCAGATATCAAGTTCTACCCTAGAAATTTACTTGGTGAATTTAAGTGATAGTATGATGGTCCACACAAATTCAAACATTATCTTAAGAAAATGTTCATTCATCTAAACTATATTACATCCTTAAAATGACTTAGTATTTTCATGAGAAGACTAAATTCTAATTAACCCCACCCAGCTTTTATAAATTAAAAAACTACTATAAGTTTCCAAACTTTGGATGACCAATGTTTAACACTAGAAATCCCTTCTTCCCATTTTCAGGACCATACTAACACAGATCAAGCCAATGAATCCTTATCTAGAGGACTTACTACTAAGCTAAAACACACAATAGAAAATAAATAACAAGTAGAAAGTGAAAAAAAACATAAAAGGAAATTAAAGTAGGAAAGAAAGAAAGAACACAATAGGAAAATAAAAAAAAAAAGGAAACTACTCTACTCCTACCTACTCAAACTCTAAACAACCTTACTATCCTTTTAGAGTTTGTGATAGAATGATAGATAAATAATGTTTAATGTATTACCCATTGAATGGAAGGTTAAGTCATGCCCTTGTAGGTCTTTGAGCCTAAATGTGTTTTTGCCCAGTATTTCTACCACTTGATATGGTTCAATCCAAAGAGGAGTGAACTTGTCATGTTGTCCCTTCTTTTCATTGGTCTTATCTCATAATAGGACCAAGTCTGATACACAAAATTATTTAACTTTGGTTGATTCATCAAACCATATCTTTAGAACATCCTAATACTTGTTGAAATTCTTCAATGTTTTGTCTTTGGCATCTTCCATTTGGATGATGTTCAATATTCAAGATTATACTCTTTCATCATCTTCCATATACTTGACCATAAACTCATAGGTAGGAAATTTTAGTGTGATAGGAAAAATAGGTTGGTTCCCATCAACCATTAGGAATGAGGATGCCTTGAGTACCTATTTGTATCTTTTTTTTTCCCCATAAAGCATACTTTAGCAGGGACTGCCATTCTCTGGGTTTTTTCTCTATAGACTTCTTGATGGCATTCATCAAGTTTTTATTGGTAGATTTTGCAACTCCATTACCCTAAGGGTAGTAGTTTGAAGCAAAATTAATGACTATTTGATTTTAATATACCTATTCTATTAATTTGGCTAAAATAAAGGTTGGGCCATTGTTTCATACCAAAGACAGGGGCATCCCAAACCAAGTGGTGATATTTTATTCTAGGAATTTGATGATGTCAATTGGTCTACTATTATTGGTGGCTAGTACTACAGTCCACTGAGTGAAATAATTGATGGTAGTGAGTAAAAATTTATTCCCAATTGAGGATTTATGATTGATTACTCCTATGAAGTTGAGGCCCCTTTATGCAAATGGCTTCATTTTAATCATTGACTATAAAGGCATGGCTGCCTTTGTCTCCTATTGATCAAACACTTAGCATTGATGACACTTTCACACATGAGCATGGGAATATTTGACTATGGTTAGCCAATAGTAGCCTATTCTTAATATATTATTCATTTTGGTACACCATGAAGGGTGACAACTTCCCAATTTGTCATGAAAATTATTCATGATCTTTATAGCTTCAGTTCTAGAAACACATCATAGATAGATCCCCTCATAATTTTTTATATAAAGGAATCCAATTTTGATCATAATATGGGATGATATCAACCTAAGGGAAATTTTATACTCCCTTTTAAGATGTGAAAGACACACTTCATGCAACAATAGTGAACAATATCCCTGTACCAACCATCACTAGACACTTAACCTACTTCAACTTGCAAAATGTTAATACGTGGATTAGTATTTGTAATAAGCTAGATTAGACCCTAGCCTCTAAATAAATTAGTATATTTTATTTCTATATCATATTATTGGAGTTTCTTCATCCATTTACCTCTTCATTCTCCAAGTTCCTTTTGTCCTAACATCAATTTGATAGCCAGATCAAACACTATGGCATATGTCTTATTCCTTAGGATGTAGTGCTTGAAATTCTTGATGGCCTTCACTAGAGCATAGGATTGATTATATATAATATGATAGTTAAGTTATTTATTACTCAATTTGGTTCTCATGAATGCTATAGGGTGCTCTTTTCAATCCTCTTTTTGCATCAAGATAGTGGCAATAGTGTGATTATAAGAAAAAGAGTATAGATAAAAGTCTTTGCTAAAGTAAGGACTTACCAAAATAGGAGCTTGAACAATAGAATCTTTAATGTCTTAAAATTCCTTCTTTGCTTCAATAGTCCATTCTATCTTTGCATCTTTATTTAGCATTGCATTGAGTGGCCTTATGATCTCTGCAAAACTAGAGATAAATTTTCTTACAAAATTAATCTTGTCAAAGAAAGACTTCAAATATTTTTTATTGTTAGGGATTTATACCTTTGAAATTATGTTTATCCTATCAGGTTTAATATTCATACCTTCCTATGTGATTACATGTCTTCAAATTTTGCCTTTAACTACATAAAAGATATTTTTCTTGGGGTTTAAATAAATGACATACCTGCACTTCTCAAAAACTTATTCCAAATGCATCATGTGATCTCCTCTATTTTTAGAAAAAATGTTAGATCATCCATGTAAATAATGATGGAATTACCTATTAATCTTTGGAACACATGGTCCATTGCTTATTATAAATTTGCTCCTGTTTCGATCAATCTGAATGGTATTCATTTGTATGCAAACATTCCCCACTTGGTGGTGAAGGAATTTTTCATTATATCATTCTTATTCACTAGTACTTAGTTGTAGCCTAAAAATTTGTCAAGAAATGACATCATTCTAGACCCACTCACCAGCTAAATGATCTCATCTAAGGATGACAAGGCATAATTGTCCTTCTTAGAGGCTATGTTCAAGTTTCTAAAATTGACATAGAGTCTAATTTATCCATTCTTATTTTAGACTAACATAAGAATCATAACCCATGTCGATTTATATATGGGAAAGATTATCCTTGCATATAAAAATTTATTCACTTCCTTATAAATTAATGGTTCCAATACTAGATTCACTGGCCTCTATCTTTCACTGAAGGGTCTACAGGCCTCTTTTAAGGGGATAATGTGAGTAATCACACTAGTATCAAATATATTAAGACCATCATATGAATAGGAAATGACATATTTTAACTTGGTTAAAATGGCAGTGGATTTCTTTAGCTTTTCATTAGTACAAACTAAACCAATTTTAACACTGTGCTTATTCCTAGGATTTCCCAAGTTGACTTGCTTATAATATTTTCTACTCACCTTGGTTGTTTTATTTTTTATCTTTGTTATCCAAGTCAAACATCCTTTCTAAGGAGATAATTCCCTTGGGTATTTGATTCTCTTTGAGTTGGATTACTTCATCTTCATTGTCCTTTGAATTTTCTATAAAACTTTCATCCTATTTATCAATAATGTGGGATTCAAATATGCTAGAATTACACATGAAGTTAATTATCCGATTATAATAAAAAAAGACTTGGAATTGACCGATATTGTCTAGCATAGAGGGGAATTATTATTTCCATATTAAACTCTTTCAAGTTAAAAAGGCTCTAGAGGCACTAGGTTCATTGGTGTTGAAGTTAGAGCATCCAATAATTGGTTCTACTACCTAAGCAGGGAAATAATACTAAATGAGTCAAAATACTCAAACAAATCCCAAGCTCTAAATTTATACTTAGGAGATCATGCCCTTGGGTATTCGATTCTCTTTGAGTTGGATTAATTCATCTTTATTGTCTTTTGAATTTTCTACAAAACTTTCATCTTGTTCATCAATAATGTGGTATTCAAATACACTAGAATTACACATGAAGTCAATTATCTGATTATCATCAACAAAAACTTGGAAGTGACTAATATTGTCTGGCATAAAGGGGCATGATTATTTCCATAGTAAATGATTTCAAGTTAAAAAGGCTCTAGAGGCACTAGGTTCACTGTTGTTGAAGTTAGAGCATCCACCAATTGGTTCTACTCCCTAGGTAGGGAAACAATATTAAATGAGTCAAAATACTCAATCAAATTGCAAGCTCTAAATTTATACTTAGGAGATCATGCCCTTGGGTATTTGATTTTATTTGATTTGGATTAATTCATCTTCATTATCCTTTGAATTTTCTATAGAGCTTTCATCTTGTTCATCAATAATGTGGGATTCAAATATGCTAGAATTACACATGAAGTCAATTATCTGATTATCATCAACAAAGACTTAGAAGTGATTGATATTATATGGCATAGAGGGGAATGAGATTATTTCCATAGTAAACTCATACAAGTTCAAAAGTCTCTAGAGGCACTAGGTTCATTGTTGTTGAAGTTAGAGCATCCACCAATTGGTTCTACTCCCTAGGTAGGGAAACAATATTAAATGTGTCAAAATACTCAATCAAATCCCAAGCTCTAAATTTATACTTTATTAATAAGAAAGATTACACTGATATGTACTCCTAACCTAATTAACAACTAATTTTGAATCACCATAGACTAATAGTTCTTTTATCTCATGTTTGATTGAAAATTGAAGTTATAAAATAAAAGCTTCATATTTTTTAAATTATTAGTACAATAAAACTACAATATATAAGAAGCTAGATATTATTTTCCTTTGGGATTTGTCAAAATAATTCCAACACCAGAACCTTGATTAGTTTGTGCACCATCAAAGTGTAACATCTAAGGACCTGTATTTTCTTCTTTCATCTCATCATCTACAATAATATTAGTGGTTTCTAAAGTGTAAACACCTAAGTTAGAAGATTGGTAATTTACCTTTTCATTCTTGCCATTATATTTAGTTATCATGTATTTTATTTTGGGTTTTCAATCAATCCTACTTTTATTGGGGATCCCATGCCAAGGTAACCACATGTGATAAAAATTAGTGGACATATATCCATTTAGATATTTATTCTAATCATGACTTAATAACAATTTATAAGCCTCAGGGATGTCAATGACTAGAATGTTGATGAATGATTAGATTCAGGGTTCACTAGCAAGATGCATGTGAATATTTAACAATTCACCCACAAATTTCACTCTTCATTTATCCAATTACACCATTACCTTCTCTAATTTGACTAGGTTTAATCACAATTTTTCATAGATTCCTAAATGCACAATGTTAGCTAAAGTATTAGAATCAAGCAATAAATTATTAAGATTCTTACCAAAAATCCTTATAGTCAATATAAATAGAATAACTTCATGCTTACTATTATATATTACCACATTTTCATAAGTTGGTTTAGCTTTGCTACAGCTTGATTTTCATTTAATGATTTTAATAACAAGTCATGTTATTTAGTGATTTGAGTAAGTTCATGCAACATTATGTTTACCTTGATATTTTTCATATCTTCCACTATGTTATATTCAAATTTTGATGTTGTGTAGGGAAATTTTATTATTAGCTGACTTTCCTTACCTGTAGGGGTGGAGGATTATTGTTTTTCCTATCATCAAGGGTGTATATATTTTATTAGGTGGGGTGGAAGTCATTAAAGGTGGGTTTTGACCCTTACTTCTCAAAGCATAGTTGCTTCTCTGGTATTATTGTAAACCATCCAATTCCTCAACATTATCTTTAGGCTCATTTTCATCTTGATTGGGAAAATAATAGATATCAACCATGAGGAATATTTATAGAGATATAAGAGCATCATTAGTATTATCAAATCCTTTAACATTACTTTGATTAGTGGGATTCATCTTAAAACCCTCCATTTGGCTATAAATATCTCTACCTACATGATAGAAGTCAATGCAATTGACCTCTCGATGTCTGGTAGTGTTATGTACTTGGCACCAATTGGGTAAGGCTAACTCACAAATGTTGATCTCAAGTAACTTTCTCAAAGGGGATCGCTATTATTTTTAAACCTATTGAACAATCTGTTATATCTTTAGAAGTTATAATTTATATTGAAACTCTCACCAATATTTCCCATCTATTTCTTAAGATCTAATAAATCATTAGAAAGTTTTTGAATGGTTCTTTATATTGAATCTAATTCTCCTTTTAGAGGCTCTAAATTCATTTTTTAAGTCACAGTCTGAATGTTGGATTTATTTATGGGCACCAGTTCTTGACTAATATTATTTTGGGGATGTGCTCCAACCTTTTCTCATTTGAAGAATCCTAGTTGTTGGTTGGGTGTGTCATGGTTTAATGGCAACTAGTTAATTCTTGTCACTTGTTTTAATGTAGACAAATGTTGATTCAAGTTGGGTATGACATTTAGAGTAGGCATTGTAGGGTCATTATTTGGTATAACAAAGGTGGAATGTCCCAATGGGTGATTTGCTCATCAATATGGATGTATTTAGCATATGCTATAAGAAACATGTCAATATTCAAGCCTCTTCTTAGGAAGATGGATATCATTGGGTCTAAGGCATTTTTGTATATTTATAAAGCCAAATTGTCTACTAGTTTATAGGGTGGGAATGTTAGGCTATACATCTTTTAGAACTTTGGATTGAATGTCCTAATTAGTTATTTATTTCCCTTTTGAGAGTGGTGAAATATTGATACAAAACTCTTGGGCTTACTACCCTACTAAATTGGGTAACAAAAGTATAATTGAACTGAACCCATCCCATGATGAAATCTTTTGGAAAGTTAAGGAACCAATCATAATCTATGTCTTACAATGTAAAGTTAGAAAGGTGGCAAGGCATGTCCTCATGGATTACAAAGCACCCTCAAAGATGCTTTAAATTACTTTATATAATCTTTAGTGATTACTCTACTAGTGGGGGTGAAGAGAAGCAAATAATTTTCTAGGTTCCTTGATAGATCATGCATAATTCCAAGGACATTGATGAATGAGACAACTAACCATGCCATGATTGGCAAGAAGGGTGGAAAATTTGGGTTAGATGGGGAATTTGGTTGGGTTCTAGACTTTTTATGTTTATATTTGTCTACTCTAGCCTTCCTATGGATTTCTAGGGATGTTAAATGGACCCTAGGTTCAGATCAAGACATGGTTCTAATCTTAGGCAACTCCATGATGTAGAATGGGTATTGAGAGAAGTAAAACTTTAAAGGTAGATTCAAAAGTGTCAAATAATATAAAGATCAGTAAAATTCTTACAAAGAAATCCTTTTATAAACTAAATTTAATATATTTACTTTGATCTTTGAGGATTCAATCCTTGAAACCTCAAAGTTTTTAATAACTGCATAAATACTATTAGTTCTACACATTAGCCGATAAAGATCAATGTTAGACCAGAATTTCAATACATTTCTATGTCTAATTTAATAATCAGAGAGTGTCTAATAATTTTAAAACATCTTTTAGCATAAGGCTATGTAAAGGTTTACTCAATACCAAATGAATTAGATAAATTATGATCTTAAATGCCTAGATTAAGTACAAGAAAGGTCTCAGTGATTGAACTTTGCACAAATCCTCCCAAATATCTAGATTATTTACCAAATTTATATTAATCTCTACAAAGATGACCAAAATAACCTTCAATATTCCTAAATAATTGGGTATTTCACCTATCTTTACATAAATTTAGACAAATATACATTTTATGTATCGAATTTATATGAATGAACACTAAGTTTGATGAAATTCTTTAAAGAATGCAAAGATTCATGAAAATAATGTATATCTTTAGTGTTCTTTAAAAATATTTATGTACTTTAAAACAATTATGCATGTATTTAATGAAATACACTACATTTTCATTAAGATGCATGAAATTAATTGCACAAGGTCCCTCCTTCTAACATTAGTATTTCCCTTCTTGTTGATGTACTTAATGTGCTCCTCATGTCACTACGGGATGGGGGAAAGTAATGAACTCAATTTTAATTCCTACAAGACTCAAGGCTTGACTTGTTTATACAACTACTACTGAAAATTAAAAAATAACATATATATGGCCACCACTTTTAATTCTGCAAGTAGACCCTAATATAGGGATAATAGGTTATACGTAGTGACACTTTTTTTCTTGCTAATCTTTGTGAAATTTATCTAAATTTTGTCAATTTTTACCCAAGTATAAACAAACTATGAATATTTAGAGAATGATCTAAACTAAAGTGACTCATGGGGTAGATCCAAAGGTAATCAGGGTAAGGAAAAATATAAAGTTTGGTTTAGATGGTTATAGGTGTCAATTCTTCTAAACTCTACAATAAAAACATATAAATTAGCATTCACCAACCCTAGTGTAATACTCAAAGCCAAATGAACATAGTTGAAGCTTCAAAGGAAAGGAAATACATATATCTAAAAACATATGTTGCACAAGAGTTACTCATTCACATTAAATTGCATAAGCACATTCAACTCAAATAAAATGAAAACATATCACATATACTAGAATATTTATTAGCCTAGTGTTAAACTCAAACCAATAGATGCATACATTGATATTATGGTCAAATTAGATAGCAAAAAAGAAACCATTAATTTTCTAAAATCATGAGAATCAAAAAACCATAAAATACACAATAAAGCACATAGACAATCTTTCAAATTCTTAGCTCTTTTACATTAATTCTATAACAATTATTCCTATTTCACAATGATGGGGAATATCCCTATATATAGGCCTAAAAATTGCCAATACAAGTTTAAGTGGGCCCATTAAAAGACGCTCAAATATAACCAAGTGGATAAAATGCCACATATTACAATGGAATATTCTAAATTTAAATTTACAAAACAAAGCCGAATACTCCTCAAGGCCTTGAAGGAGGTTGTGGACCAACTTGTTATTACTACCTTTATTTCTCTGTCTCTTCCTTTTTCCAAAATTCTATACATGATAATTCATCTTGGTCAATTTAACCAAAATCTAAGATCATAAGCTAAAATGGGTCAGGTATTTTCTTGAATAAGCCTACCATGTTCTACAAGTATAGGCCTCAATGCTTCTTCAATGGTCTCAGCTCTCTCTAGCCTTTGGTTGGAAAAATCAATAATGTTCATTACCTTAGTGGAAGCCTTTACATTGGCTATGTCCTATTCAAACTTTGTAATAAATACCTTCATTTTATCCTTAAATTTTTGGTCATCCATGAGGTTGCAATCAAGTTTGGTCACCCTAGTAACCATAACATCCTTCAATAAGAGGGAAATATTGAATTTTATCTTTTCTAATTATGATGTTACATCCCTAACCTATTCCATCAACCTTTTTAAAATCCTCCTTCTATTGATCATTATGGTCTATGCTAGGATGGTGTATTCAAGTGGCAATACCTTAAGGTTTGGGAACTTATTACTCCTTGAAAATATAGCTAGGTTTGCCAACTTGGCATCATAGAGTATAAGTTTTTGGTCATATTTAATGACTAAATTATACTACAGAGTCTCATTTTTCCTTCTCTTCATGACATTTTATAAGTTGAAGACATTGATGACTGCATTAATTACCTAGACTATATTGTTGTTTGACACTTTAGAAAATGTTTTCTCTCTCAATCTCTTCATCTCCTACTACATGTCTTTCATCAAGGCCATTATGGATTCTGCATTAGCTTGGAATATGGACATAGGATCCTCTACATACTCATCTACTTCTTCAAGGCCAACCTTCCACTTCTTTATTAAAGTGAAGATGGACTCTTCACTTTCATGGGCCACAACTGAGCCAAACTAGGGATACTCAACCTACCTCCTCACCACTCTTTTCATTTTACTTGTAGTAGCATCAAATCTCATGCCAACATATGGTGTAGATAGGACTACTTGAGGTCTCTTTTGTCTCATTGTTAGTATAATATGTTTGACCCAATTTAGGATAATACTAGGTATTATATTTTTTGGAGGTGGATGAAATGGAGGTGATTGAGTGGAGGTAGAGGTTAAATATATAGCAGGAATGTGTGACATGTTTGCTATGTCCATCTACCCAAGTATGAAAAATAGAGTTCTTATCAAGCCCATATTTAGGATAAATGAAGGTAATTTTGGAGGCACACTCACCTTTGAATCCATAGTAACATTTAGTGGGGATGAAAGAAAAGGTGGATTTAGAAAGTTAAACAAATTTTAAATGGACCTTGATGGCCTTGATGATGTAGGGGAATGAATATCAAGTGATGCACTTGTTATGGCTTCTTGGGAAGAAGTGGAAATAATATCCTAGCTAGCATTAGTGTATGATGAAGATGCAATAGTTGAAGTGGCATGAGAAATGAAATGGGGAATGGTAAATTTTAATTAAACACTATTTTGGACCAAGATATTATCAAATTAAGATTAGGTAGTGGTAGTTATATCTATTGATGATATTTAAGGCATTGGGGGAGTAATGGTAGGAGGAAAAAATATAGAAGTAGAAGTAGATGTACTTGGAATTGGGAAAGAAGGTAATGGGAAGGTACTTACATTGAGATTTAGTGCTATATAGTGTAAAAAATAGCCACTTAAGAATATGATGGAAGGGTTATTACTCCTATCATAGTGATATTGGGTTCCCTCTTCTTCTTATAGACCTTATTGTTTCTACTAGCTAATACATGTATCTCTTCTATGGAGAGCTCAATACATTTTTGTAATTCCTCAACGTCAATAGCATCAAGGTTAGGTTGATATAAGATCTCCAAGATGTCTCCCATAATAGATGTAGAGATCAATGTGGGCCCTTAGGAGTGTTCAGGTTGACTGCTAGATCCTCCTTACTCAAAGTTTAGAGGTAAGCCCTAAATACTTGAAGTGACAAGTAGTTAGGGTTTATATGGCCTATTCCTAACAAGAGGAAGACTATCTTCTTCTTCATCTTTCCCTTCTTTGTAGTCAACATCAAACATGTTCCCATGTATTGGTGGTGGGTGAGGCTTAGCAATATCTTCCTTTTTCTTCTCTCTATCTAGTCTCATCTCCAGTTCAATATTCTTCTTTATAACATTTTAGAGCATCACCTCATCATTCAGATCATCTTTTTATATCCACTCATGAATTTATTTTTTATTATTGTACTCCATTGTTATATCTTTCTTGAATATGAATAGATGTTTGGCAATGACATTATTAGGATCCCATGGTTTTAAATCATCTTTAGGCAATAAGTATGAATCCATATGCCTAGCAGATACAATAATGTCTACCACTTAGTGATTTTGGTCCTCCCTAGTTTATAAGGAACCTTATGGTAAGGGGCATCTTCTTCTTATTCTTCAAAACTCCATCAAATCCATTCAAAATTTGATAGGCCATTTCTTCTTTGACTAGCTTCATTGGCACAAACCTTGGTAAAGTAAGAGGGGCCACCATCACTCCTATTTTGATGACTATGTAGTCTAGGTATAACCAATAGTTAACCATGTCTCTCAATATTTGCCTACCTCATAAGGAAAGCTATGCATCTCACATTCAATGATAAAATTGTAAACCATTGGGTAAATCTCTTCCATAATCACACTTATATTGTGTCTAAACTAATGTATATGCATTATAGACAAGAGATGAGGCATAACCTCTTGCCACTCAGGAGACCATGAATTTTGACCCAATTGACCAGTTGCATAGATTGCATCTAGAAAGTAGCTCATCATGAAGAAGGGAACAATATTCTTATAAGTGTCCTAAATTGTGTACACCATGTTGTTGATAATTTCCCTAAGTGGGGTAATATAGTGGTCTTCAAGGATTATCTATAGAAATGGAATAACACTTATGTCCATGTAAGTAATGTGTGGATTTAAAAATATACTAATCATGAGTGTCAAGTTGATCCTAACTCCTTTTCTAAATTATTAGATGGGAAAGTTTCCTTGATCATCCATGAGAATAGATCCTATTGGATTAGTCATCCATGAAGCCAAGACCTTCTTTGAGGAGTGCACTTCATACCATTTATCGATGATGACCTAGTTATACTCTATCTATGGGGAGGGAAGGTCATAATAATTCCAAAAGCTTGGTCCTACTATGAAAACAATAGGGATCCCTTGGGATATTGACTTAAGTATCTCGTATTCACATTTTGACCTTCCAAAAATCCCATAAACTAGGTCAACACATGACATGACCTCTAGTTTAGCTATAACCTTATGGAGATAGACTACATTGATGACAAGGATATCTGAAGCTAGTTGAATCATATGAGGCATGGTCTCATCCTCATCAATAGCCATAGATGCTTCCACATTGAAATATATGCTACTATAGTGCATGTCACTAGATGTTATGGCCTCAAGAATGAATTTAGTATCTTTAAAGATTGTTGAAGTACTATTCTAAAATAAAAAGTCATCTTTCCTTAAGGAAATAATCTTACCTAGAGTAGAAATACCTACTTTTGCCATCTCTTACAATAATTTAGGTATCAATCAACATCTTTTCTATCCTTCTACAACTTTTAATCTTTGATAATGGTGGTTGGGAGTGAAATTTTAAAATGGCTTGAGCTTTGTCAAACTCTAAGAGTGAAGAAAATAGAGAAATACAATGCATATATCTTAAAAATGCAAATAACAATAGCCTTGATTATGTGTCCTTTTGAAAGATCTCTCTAATTAATGCAATGTTGATTGTGATCCTAGTTTGTGTTGTATTAACTACAAGCTTGTTAACTTTGCATGTATTTGAAACAATATTCAAACTATTGATTTTATTAATTAATTGCACCAAAATTCAAATTTAGCTTTAATTTTTATTTAATTTATCATAAATTTCATCTTTAAAGCTAAATATGTCCACCTTTTGACATGCGGCTACCACCTCGGGTCCATGTAGGTAGTTACGGGCCTGAATATGACTAAGCTACTTAGTTAGATTGAAATATAGACACATATCACCTTTTAATTACCTCGTATATTATCAAAATGCATAATTTCATGACAACTCATCTATATATCAATATAGTGAGCTCTTAGATGGTGCTTTTTAATTTTGATTGGCCATAAGAATTCCATACATTACTCTTGTAGGTAATCGTATATTTATTTTTTGGGTATCTTTCTCATGGGAAATCATAAATTTCCTTTTTAGGTATCACTTTTATGGATAATCATAGCTTTGCCTACTATGTATCTCCTTAAGAAGGATTTTGGATAACTATCAATAATTTTGCACTAATCAGATGGCTTGGGTCGAAACATACATCCCTCTTAAAGGTCATAGTGCATCTCAAATAGAAACAACATGAGAATGACATGTGGCATCATTGCATGGGCCCAAAGGGGGCATGCATTATTATCATAGGCTCTTGTTTATTCTTCTACCAATTATCATTCTTAAAAGGAGCCTCAGACATTTGTATATTATTGAACCTTGATTGGATGGCCTAGGTACAACCACATGTATACCTTGTAATCTCTTGGAATGATTTAGATGAATGCAACATGATGCAAACATGTGGTAACCTCAGATGAACCTAAAGGGAACATGCATTACCTCAGAAAGCTTCTTATGTCTGGCTAGCTACCATTAAGACATACAATGGCATCTCATGGGATTCTACACTATGATAATGTGTGGGAGATGCATGGCATATTTTATTGGATAGGTTTAATCATAGGGGCTAAGATCTTAACACGTAGCCCTAGGATTTGAATTCTAATATGTAGCTTCTCATGAGCTCTTCAGATGATGCCACATAGCTTATAAACTTGGTATATTTACTCTAGGTGTCTTTCAAAAGATATAATTAATCCTTAAGGTATTGAGAAGCCAAATGAGGTAGAAACTATTGGTATTTTAAAGAGCTAAACTATGATTTAATAGATGCATAAAATAATAGAGCTTAAACACTTTTCAACAATAAATAATATATTCCAGTCTCTAAATAATTTGAATTGATAAGCATACGAACATAAATAAAAATATATAGGATAATATTTCCTATAATTGGGGATTCCTAAATCCATACAATATCTCTCCTATAAAACCTTTGAAACTCCTATAATAAATAATACACCCAAATATGATATATTGTTATAATATATAACAATATATCTCAACAACATAATATTCTAACTTATTGTATTAACCATATAGTTATAACCACCAAATAGCTATTATTTACCTCTCAGTAAATATCAACCTTTACTATTTACTTCTCTATAAATACCAAAACTAACACAATGTAAAATATAAATTCCTAACATTCCCCCCCCATAGTTTTTACATGGTGAGAAACCATTCACACTCTTATTTATAGTATACTCACCTCTTGTATATTCCAAACTATGTGGCTCATGACCTTTATGTAAAGAGAGCTTCACTCTCATGGTTTTACAAGTTTACCAAAAACCTTGACATGAATATAACAAACATATTTTTATGCCACCACATATTTTTAGGTCTGCATACTATTGATGAAATCTTGTTGCACATGACCACTATATTTGAAGAAATGCATCCTATATTTACATTACGTGATCATAACAAACATGTCACTAAGGCTCATCTCCATAAATAAGTAAGGTAGTTTTGGGATCTTTTCAATAGCTACTCTCCTAAATATTTCCAAAACACTATTCACCTCATGTGGTTTTCTAGATCTACCACAAACCCTTTCAAGATTCATGAACTGACTTACATTGGTGCTTTTGTCCTTTCATGATGTTTTCACTTTAGGAAATCATGTTTGGAATTTTTACACACAAATATCATGAATATGCATTATTATTATGTTATTATTTTCATAGTGGAAATGAAAAACATAGAATACTAAAAATAACACACCACACTATGTCACCACATCATTGGTGCGGCCCCATTGTTGGCAACTGATGAGAGGTCATTAAAAGACCTCCATCCCTCGTGTATCCTCTAGCCTCTAATGGATTTTTTTTCACTCAGTAAATGTGTTTGTGAAAGTCAAATTAATGTCACTTTGACTAAAATGGGATCCCCCTACAAGACTAACATGCTCACTAGATGTCCGATATGCCCAAAAATGCATTCGCAAGGCAATTTTTTTTTTACAATTTAGATTTTCTGACAAATGACATAATATACTTTGACAATATGACTATCTTTGACAATAATAACTCATTCAAAATATATAATATATATATATGTATGTATGTATGTATATATGTATATACATACATACATACATACATATGTATATGTATATATATGTATATGTATGTATGTATGTATATATACATACACACACACACACAGACACACACACACACACACACACACACACACACACACACACACACACACACATATGTGTGTATGTATATGTATATGTATTTATATGTATATGTATGTATGTATATATATATATATACATATATATATATGTATGTATATGTATATGTATGTATATATATATATATATGTATGTATATATATATATGTATGTATATATATATGTATGTATATATATATATGTATGTATATATATATATATATATATATATGTATGTATATGTATATGTATGTATGTATATATATATATACACACACACACACATGTATGTATGTATGTATGTATGTTTATGTATATGTATTAGACATATTAATATTAAAATGAAAAAAGACCACTTTTTACAAAGTTAAAACATTAACCAAAACTTAAAACATAAACATGACTCACTAAGACAATTACTATTAAATTAAAACCAACTTAAATATAAAACTAAAATCTTTTTATTTATATTGGCAATAAGACCTAAGTCTCTATAATGACTAAAAGCTATATGAACTCTATTAAAACTTAAAATTATAATAAGACTTTGACCAAAAAATGAAACTTAAAAAAAAATCACAATAATTTAAACTATTAATGACCTAAACCTTTCTAAAGCCTATGGACTTTAAATAATAAAATGACTATACAAAGACACAAGAGGATATCTATAAAAAAATTAAAAAAAAAAAACTCATAACAAAATAAAAATTTTGTATGACATGCCTATTAATATTTAATATGACTCTAAATCATTTGATTAAAGTTTTGACCTTATAACACTTCAAAAAAATTATGAAACATTAAAAATGGAGATCAAGGTAGATGGTTTGAGGAATAGCAACACCAATCCTTGAGTAAAGCTATGGATCCATATGAAGCATGAGCTAGAACCTATTTTTATCTTCTCATATGAATACAAAAATGATATTAAACTAGGATATGTTCAAATTCATGATAATTCATGAAGATACAATAATGGAAAATGCAAATATGAAAACAACTTGCATAGAAAAGGATGTCTTTGGCATACAAAGGCATTGATTTGATGAGTTTGTAAGAACTGGGTATACTCAAATCTAAATGATATATGAGTATGAGGCTATCTAATATTAATGTTGCATGGTGATGAATAGAAGAATCCTCAAATCTACCAAGATGAAGTAGCATATATTCTCTAAGATAAAACTCATAGTTTGATCAATATGATATGCATAATAATCAAGCAAAAATATGCATTATCAAATAGTAATAATCTTATTCAATATCAAATGCAAGTTAATAGGCTAGTTGTATAAATCCTACCATATGCTCAATTTCATTTTATAATAGATCATACATAGTAGTTCATACACTTCTATAAAAATTTAAAAAAATATATAAATACTAAACTCTCATTCTCACATCTAAACATGACTCTCATAAGTGGGGCAACCATAGCTTGTAGTGGATCTACCCCTTCACATTTTTAATTGATCATTTGCCTGCTTTGATACCACTATTGGTATTTTAAAGAGCCAAACTATGATTTAATACATGCATAGAATAATGGAGATTGAATAATTTTCAACAAAAAATAATATATTCCACTCTCTGAATAATCTGAATTGATAAACATATGAACATGCATACAAAGATATAGGAGAATATATCCTATAACTGGGGATTCCTAAATCCCTACAATAACTCTCCTATAAAACCTTTGAAACTCCTATAATAATAATACACCTAAATACTATATATTGTTATAACATATAACAATATATCTGAACAACGTAATATTCTAACTTATTGTATTAACCATACGGTTATAACCACCCTATAACTATTATTTACCTCTTGATAAATATCAACCTTTACTATTTACTTCTCCATAAATAATAAAACTAACATAATGTAAAAGATAAATTTCTAACAAACACCTATCCTTCTTAGGCCACAGTCTAAACTTTGATGTCCTACGAGGCATCATAAGTTAAAAATTTAATTTGATGTCTTGTGAGGTCAAGTGAGAAACTAAGTTAGCTTCTTGAAGATGTCATGGCCTTTCTCAACCAAATTTAAATAATTTTAAAGAAAAAATTTGTAATTAAATATTTTAAACATAACATAATGTTAGTTTAATAAAACCTAATGAAGCTTCTTGTGTCTATGTGAATTAGAGGGCTAGGTCGAGCTTCCATAGTAAAAGCATGTCTACATATCATTGATCCATCTATGGTCAATGACTCATTGTTGAATAAAACTTGAAGAAAAATTGCAATAATTTGAATATTTATAATTATTAATCCTTATTTGAAAATTAATTACCAACCAAAAAATTGCATAAGTATTAAATAAATTCTCCATGTAGTCAAATGATTTAATATGCTTGGCATCTTGGGTATTTTGAAAATTAAAAAAAGGAGGGTCCCCATTCTAAGAATAGGGGAATGTTGTTCATCAAAAAGTAATAGTAATGACAAGTTCTATTTGTCAAAATATTGGTTTGACCCTAAATCCATCCAAGAGGATTATGTCATAGCAAGATAAAATAATAGTGCCCATATTAGGAGAACTTAATGATGTGAGATTTCAAGTTTCCTTAGAACCTAGAGTATAGATGACTATTGCCAGATTAGTAGTGGATATTCCTAAAGTATATGCATTATTTTAAGTATATATTGGTAAAAAAATTTAAATAGATATCTTTCCATAAACTTTTCACATATTTGGTTGACTTAGAGAGGCATTACCAACCAGATTATCGATCGAGAGACAAAAATGAAGCATCCTATCATAAAGTATAATATCACTAATTAATAGGTAGGTTATAAGTCTCTTACCCTTATAATTTATACATTTATTATGAGATATGAAACATTGGAAGAAATTTGGGGCCCTTTTGAATTGTGGACCCTCCATTTCAATAAAACAAGATCCAAGCAAGTATTAAACATCGGTATCAAGCTGGTCGATCAACAAGGAAAGAAATTGTTAGAAGCATACAAGATCTAATTCTAATGCACTAATAACAAAGTAGAGTACTAGGCCCTAATTTTGGGATAATAGGTTTCCTTCAAGAATAATGTCAAAGAACTATTGGTATATAGAGACTCTAAAATTGTGATTAACTAGGTTAGAAATAAATATCAATGCAAATTGTCATATTTAAAGAAATATAAGTATTGTATCAAGTCTATGAGGGGTTTCCTAAAAATAAGAGAAAGCATAGGAAAACTCCTTTTGTACTCAACATTTAACACTTTATTATGCTGACATAAATTCACATAAGGCATAGATCTTATGTACTCACCCAAAGTGCAGTTAAGAAAGAATTGAGGCTGACATTGGGATTTTTGTGCCATGCTATGTGGATTCAAAATGGGGGGAGGACTAAAAAAATATTACTTTAACTTATATGAGGGGCACACCCATAGGTGCAAGCCTATTTCAAGGTAAGCCTAGGATTATATAAGCATTGAGTGGGTCACAAGATAATTGATTCAAATTATTTCCCATTATTATCATATTTATATTAAATAAAGGTTGGGTTTAAGGCACAAATCTATACTCATTTTACATGTAAAATGATGATGATGTCATGAAAATATAGAGACTCCATTAAAATGTAAAAATATCAAATTATATGAACTTAAGATCACATAAATGACCAAGATGTGACATAACACACACCCTTACATCCCATAGTAATAATACAAAACATGCAAACCAAAATAAACATGAGTGTATTTCATAGTAACACCATAACTAGAGGTTTAAAGTCTAGAATATGTGTTTAGATTCAAAATCATACTACTAACAACCCAAAGGATCAAAAATGAGCTTATACACATATAATTGGATCTAGAGTGGCCTTAATTCTATATCTAAGCCTCAATGGCCATTAGAACAAAATTTAAAGAGTATGGTTCTAAAATCATTCTACTAGAGCTTCATTTCCATTCTTCTCTCTTCTTCATTCTCTAGTTCAAGTTCTTTATATAGGCCTTTAGGAGCATCTTTGCCAAGGTAGAAGCTACATGCTACGTGCTGAGATAGAATTCCATCATCATGACCTCTATCTCCATGACCCCACAATTCACACACTCCACTTTCCATATTTTTTTAGATATTCATTAATGTCCTAATTATCTAAGAGATGGTTAACTATCAACCAACTAGCACATGTTTTGTATTGCATCTTCTAGTTGGATATCAAAACTATTAGGATAAATGCTTATCAAAATATCTAGATGCATTGAATTGGATATTAGGTTAGAATGAAAAATCCATTATAATAGAGTTAGGATCCTAACATTACCTCATACAAAACCTTAGTACACCCTCAGATTAAGCCATCAAACTCTTAGGAGCACAAACTCAAGCACATTCTCCTAGAGATCTATGTTGAAGTCCTTAAAGCCCTTTATGGCTAATTTGATCTCACTTGTGATGATATTTATTTTTTTTGAAGTAGTAGTGAGTGTCAGTGTATCTATTTTATCTAACTCCTTCTAGAAGGCTTCTAGGTTGGCTTGTGCCTTTGTTACACTTATGTCCAAAATCTCCCCTTGCTCACAGGCCTTAATCTATAAGGTAAAAAAGAGTTATTTCAAGGTTCTCACTAATATTTGATATGATTAATCAATGAATTTATGATGACTATGGTTTTTGACCTTTATACCTTGCCTATGAAGTATACCTTAGCCATCAGTTGCTCATTTTCATCCTTCTTGTGATTTAAATGCACATCTATCACTGAGGCTTGGTTTAATAAGTTTAAGAAGATTGCATCTACTTTTTTGTGCCTTAATTGAAATTTGTGAGGAGATATTACACTTATTATATATTATCTAATATCTCCTTATTTAGCATGATGATGTGGTCTTCCTCTTTCTCTTCTTCCACTAGATCGGGATATAGTCTTGGTAGCATCTATTCCACCAATACATAAATTTTATCAACCTCTAATAGGTTTGAGGTGTTAATGCCAACCAAAAGAAATGGATTATTGACATCCAAATTCTCATAAATATATAATAATTTAAACCTATTAGCCTTTGATTCTTCCTTTGCTTCATTAAGGATTTTCTTCATTTTTCTCACCTTGTTGTCATTTACGACAATTCACCACGTTAATTTCATTGCCATTCTTATTAGCACATCCCAAATTAGATTGTGTTCATGGCCTATGGGTCAACAAAAAGAGATTAATGCCCTTCCTTATTATCTTATATTCTCAAATTTATATATTTTGGTGCCTCAAATTGGGGCTCATCCATGTAATAATCTAGCACAAATGAAAGTTGATTATGCATCCTTGTTGTGGTGGCTTGGGGGACATAGTTTTGTATAAGTATAAATCTTTATCCCTTGAATCCTTTTGCATAAGTTATCTAATGTTGATATCTTTGTCACACTTTTCAATGATGACCTTTTCCTTTATGTACACTTCTTCCTCTTCACTAACACCACCACTCTCTTTGATGTGATCTTTTGAGGAGTCACTTATCTAGTCATTGGGGGTTGCTTCATTGAACTTATCCCCCTCATTAATTTTTTCATGCTAGGGATTATCAATATTTATCTCAAGGATTATACCTTTAATGTTAGGTTCATCTTTTTATTGCTAGTGATCCATAACTATCTCTATTTTTTGCTTTGAGGTGTTAGTATCACCTTATTTTGGTCTATACACCCCTTCACTACTTGGGCATGCCTTTTCAACTTCCTCTACTTATTTTATATAGTCACTTGGTACCTATTTGACCACCTCTACTATTAGTTCTATGCTTAGGGTTACTTTTGGGGCCCTCTTCTCTAAATTGGCCTTCTTCTATTCCTAGTCAAGTTTTTGTTGTTCTTCAAATACCAAAGCCTATTTATATCTTCCTCATTGAGTCTCATCCTCTTCCAAGCTACTCTTTTATCCTAAATAGATTGAGGGGATGTTAGGGAAGCCTTACCTTTAGATGTTGACACATTTTTCTATAGTGGGATCTTTAGCAAGGTTTCACTAGAGGTAAGGCTTGTTATTTCCTAAGTTAATCTTAGTGTTATGGCCATGCTACTTTGTAAGGCCTACTAATTGTTTCTAGTGATGACCTCCTCTTCACCTTCCTCTATTTTCAAGATATAAATCCTTGACCTATCTTCTTCAGTATCTTATTCTATTATAGGTGCTAGGGCCACCTCTTTTTCCATATCCTCAAGGTTCTTGGTAGGGAATGCCATAGGTCCCTTAGTATTTCTTAAATGCTTATTGGAAGAAGTATACCCTTTCTTTAATGTTATACACTTATTTAGGGCAAGTTGCATAATTTTTTCCTTGAAGGATATCTTCAATTATATGTACTCTATAATTTCCTTTAATTTTTCACCCTACTTCCTCTGAAGTGACTTTGCTTAGAATTTTGGCATATCCTTTCCTTCATCATTGGTTAGGAGGGGGTGATCATCATCTTTTATAAGGTCTCTACCCTTATTTTGTATCTTCCATATCATATTATAAGTTAAAAATTATCTTATTGATTATAACTCTCTAGAGGGGATGGATGTCAGTCTAGCATTATCATCCTCCTCATCCTTGATTATCTTGGTTTTAGGGTGCACAAAGTATAACCTCATCATTATCCTATAAAAATCCACTACCTTGGCATAGATATCAATCTATTATATATTTAGGATCATTTTAAGCATATTCATGAAGTATTTGGCTAAAAGTACATAAGGTAATTGGAACCCACCTAAAATATTTCCATATGTGAGTGCTAGGTGCACTAAATAGAAGTGTTGCATCATGGTGAAGGTCACCATTCCCATAAGTTACTAAAGGAGTTCTTGTGGAATATGCCACTCCTTTCAAAATGCATCCATATACTTTTCAAACCACCCTTACACTTTGGTTTTATACTTTTATGAAAAGTTAGGGGGGCAAATGTAGTCCTAGTACTTTATTGTTAGGGACTCATGATTTGGTGAAAATACCCATAGGTGGTCATCATCACCATCTAAAACACTTATATCCTCCACCAATATTAGGATAAACATGCATCCCTAATATAAGGTCTCACATGTTCAATGGCATTTTTGCACATTCTTTATGATCTCCTCTATGACAAATATGGAGATTTTTAAAATTTATCCTTGTGCCATGTGGTGGGTAATAAAAAGGAAGGTTTTGATTATGTCTTACCATTAGCTACTAGGGTAAATTTTGGTACTTACCAGGTGTGTTTCTACCCTTGTTCCTAGGTCTTGGATGTATTTTATGGAGAAGTAAATCCTAACTTGCAATATCCCAAGAGATTTATGACCCTATCTACTTTTACATCATCATCCATCATCTCATGTATATCCATTCCTATGTAAGGTAACCATATGATTATACTTATATGGATTTCATAAATTCTCATACACCATTTGCTAAAACAGAAATGGTCACCAAGCACCTATGAGAGAAAGAAATGTACTCGGTCTTCTGGCTTGCTGAAGATTGGTAGCTCAAAGAATTATGTTCCACCCATGGTTTGTAACTTATATTTTATGGAGACAAAAGAGATTGGTGGCTACCTTTATCTTTTTTTTCATTTCCACCATACAATCTTTATTTAGCTCCTATACATTGCTACCCATTCTATGGTTGTAGTTTTTCAACTTATACACATGGGCAAAGGATACCCACTTTTCCATTACTATGACTTCTAGTGGGTACTCAATTTATCAATAGGTGAGCTTTGTGCTAATGGTTTGATAAATATCTATGATTCTAAATATCTCTATGATTTTCACCTTAGATTTTATAGTGGTCGTTTCCCTTACTACTTTTTCTTTTTTTGCATCCCTGTGCAATTCTAGTGTTTCTAAGCTTAGTCTTTTCTTCCCCATATTGAACCTTATACTATTAAAGTGTAGTTGATTGATCCTAAAAAATATTAAAATGGTGTTTAGTCTATTTTATATCCATGATAATTATGACTACATGTTTATATTTTGATCTTCTCACCCAATCAATGGTGGACTAGTTATCCTACTAAAATCTCTACTTTCTTGTTTTTCATTAAAATTTGGTCCATTTACCTCATCCTCACCTTAGGGTGAAAAAAAATCATCTGTTAACTCTTTTTCTCACTCTTAATAAGGTTTTAGGGAATCATTTTCTCTCTAGTATCATTTTCTCCTTCTGATAGCTTTGGCTCCTTGCTCTAATCTCTTTGAAAATTATAAGTGAACTACCCATTTATACCGAATTTGGTCTTATACATTATTATCATCTACCAAATTGATGGTTGACATCATTGATATCCTCAAAATATTCTAATTTTTTAAAAATCCACTAAAATCCATTACCATATGCTCATCAATGTAGATATTTATTTTTCCATCATCATTATGTAGCATTAACTCTACTAATGATTTATTTGAAAAGGTGATAGGCAATTCAAACGATCACTTCCCACAAACTATTAGGTGGGTGTTAGCTATCAAAATGGTCACTTTATTTCACATTATTTATCTTGGCATGACCCTCACCTTCCATATAGGTTACCTGAGTGTAGCACTTCACATGCATGTAATTCAACATCCTAGGTTCCATCTCTTTTCTAGTATTGTACTTCTTTTCAAGTGCACCTCATTGTTTTGGTTAATTTTTCTATGATTTATAGTATCTTTATTTGACATACCATACCCAAAATAAATATTTGTGTTGGTCCTCCAATGCCTCACTATCTAACACCATCTTCACTTGTCAAATTATACTTATAATTTAATTAGCCTGGTAGACTACACACACACCTATAAACTTAGGTGTCTAGACATAGGTGTTTAAAAATCAATTAAACTTGATTTACCCAACTAGATTTATGAAAGTGAAAGTTCCAATAATGTTTTACTATAGGACTAAAAGCAACATGTTTTTTCAAATAACACAAAAAGAATAAAACATAAGGCAAAGATCTATCGCATGCTAATTTTATTATGGTCACAATATAAAGTGCCCAACTTTTGACCAAAAATTTGGCATTAAAGGGAACAAGCTCCATTATAATGATGGTATAATTTCAATTTATTTCCATTTAAATTCCCTAAGATCATTTTACCATTAAATGTGCATAGCTTACATACACCAATCTCTAAGATATTATGGATGACATAAAGTCCCATCCACCTAATCTATAATTTGCCTAGGTGCTTTAGGTACTTAGAATCATATAAAAGGATTAATGTAATTTTTATAAACACCTTGCCCTTGATGTTATTATCATGCCATGTATTTTTATGGGCTTTCTCTATTTACTAACTCTATAATGATTGGGTCTGTGTCTCATCCAACTTCCCTAAATCTTCCAAGCATGTGCTTAATAACTCTTGGTCATCCAATAAAATAATACATGAGATACACAATGAGGGGACTAAGAATTCCATAGATAAAATTTCCTCTATGCCAAGTACTAGTTATAATGGTGTAGCCTTATTCAAACACTTGTATGTCATGTGATAGGCCCATAACACAGTTGAAATGTGGTCATCCTAATCCTTGTGACCAATGTCATAGATTTTGGTGAGGTGTGTCCCCAATATTTTATTAAATGATTTTATGGTGCCATTAGTTTTGGGGTGTTAGGTTATCATTTTATGGTGTGCTACCATATATTCAAATAGTAGGATTTGAACTATTTCATTGATGAAATGTGTTCCATGGTTGTTAGTCAAGCTAAGTAGGCACCCATAACTATTGATAATGTTCTCCAAAATGAATCTTGCTTTTGTGGTGACTATATAATATTTTGTGGGCATCACTTTTTCCCACTTAGTAAAATAATTTATAGCAGCTATAATGTACCTTACACCAATTTGCCTTGCAATGGGAGTGATAAGCCCCACAAAATCAATGGCCCATTTTTAGAATGGTGCTTGTAAAGGAGTAGGGATGAGGGGAATCTCATCCCAATGGTTTGGTTTGCCTGTTAGTTGGTAAATGTCACACTTTTTCAAGTATTCTTTTTCATAATGAAACATAGTTAGACACCACAATCCTAATTATATATTTTTTTACATTATGGTGTCACCAACACAATGGCTTTCAACAATCCCCTTATGTTTTTATTACAATATCGAGTCACATTTGTGCTCTAGGACACATTGCCACATGATCTCATCACATCCCAATTTATATATTTCCCTTCCAATGAGTTTAAATGGGGTATTAAAAACCATGAGTTGTTTTTTTTCTTTAGTTGTCATAACCTGAGTTGCATTTTTGGAGGTCAAAAATGTGGTGATCTCTGCTAAGTCTTTTGAGATGTGTTAGATCCTATAGATTTATGAATTGGGTATATAATATTTAATTGGTACTACTACATCTCTAGATTTGATGTGAGATAGATGGTCTAAGCTCTATTTTTGCTTTCCAAGCTTGACTACAATAGAAAATTGGAATTATTGGAATAATATGATCCATTGGTAAATGTGTTCATGTAAAATGGGCTTATTTACCAATTACTTAAGTGACTCATGATTAGTAAAGAAGATAAAAGGGGTTTCCATTAAATATTATCTAAACATTTTTAGGACATAAACCATGACAAGTGCCTTGATCTTGGTCATGGTGTAATTTTGTTCTACCTTAGTTTCCTATTTACAAAATAATGTAAAATAAATAAGATGATCCATTTTCCCTTCACTTAGTTATGCAAGAATGGCACCAATTATAATACCAAAGACATCAATGTGGACATGGAATGGATTTTCCCTATTGCTAAATTATAGTAGTGGTACACTTTCTATCTTTAGCTTTAGGGTTTTAAAATCATCTTCCCATGTTATGCCCCAATAGAATGGGCCATCCTTCTGTAATAGTTCCTCTAGTGACACAAAATCCTAGCATAATTCCTTATAAATTTATTTTAATATATATATATATATATATATATATATAAAATGTCTAAGAAAGGTACAAATGTATTTTTATGTTGATGGTGTTTGAAGCTAAAGGATGATTACAATTTTAGCTAGATCAATGAATAGACCATACTTGCAGATGATATACTTGAGCAATATGCTAAGTGGCATCACAAAAATACACTTCTTGAGATTCAAAGAGATTTGTAACTATTGGCACCTTTTAAACATTAAGTGAAAATTATAACAGTTATCTTTTATCATTCCATACATAATTCAATTATCTAAATACACTTGGAGGAACTTGTGAATAAAGTCCTTGAATAAGGTGATAACCACCTAGGAAAAAATTGTTGGTGCATAATTTAGCCCAAAGAGCATCACATTATACATGAAATATACCCACTCAATTGAAAAGGTGATTTTTTTATTGTCCTCCTCCTCAATATGGAATTCATGGTAACCTAAAAATCCATTAGTAAACATGTATATTTCACAACCTTTGATTTCATCCAATTCTTCATCAGTGAATGAAGTTGGGAAGGGGTCAGTTATGTAGGTGGTGTTTAACATCATATAGTTAACACAAATTCAAATGTTCTCATATTTTTTGATGTTTATGACCATCGGCTTGACCCATTTAGAATCCTACATTGGGTAGATAATTTTGGTGGCTATCCTACCATAGATCTCAATTTTGACCTTGGTGTGAAGATTTGGGTTCATTATGTAGGGTCATTTTTTGATTGGTCTCACATTATTGACTAGTTTCATGATCATCTTCCCAAGGTATGGGTGGATGCATTTCATATCCTAATAGTTTTATAGGAATAGGTCTTAGAATTATTTTAGTAGATCAATAATACATTCTAGTTCCATGTCAAACCAATAGGCACTCATAGTGGCAATTTTGGGTTCCCCCTCTAAGCTAATATCTACCTTGGTAGTTTTTAAAAATACCTAGAAAGGTTCATGCTTCTCTTAGTGGGAATCCATGACCTATCTAATACCCTCAATTTTATCTACCTAAAGATGGGTATGATATTATTATTCTAGGGCATCATCCTTAACTTGGTACACTAACTTCTTATCCCTTACCAAGTTCTTCCAGTTGTGCACTTTCCAAGTGTCATCATCTTCATCACTAAAGTCACTATTTACATTTTTTTGCCAAAAAAGGTTAGAGTGATAGCCCTTTATCATTAAACAATTCCCTTAGGCACTCTTAAAATTTATTGGTGTCCTCAAACATTGACCTTCAAACCATCTGTAATGGCTTAATTAGTTAAATATTTTGTGAAGAAAAGGAGAAGGTATAAATAAACTGATGCTTAAAGGCATCCCAGTCTGTTATTTCAAAGTGTGTCTTATTGACTACGTACCAAGCCCACATCCAAGTCTTTAAGGTTGTATAGAAGGCATGCACTCATAGATTTATTAGGGCATTTTCACCACAAATAGTCCATGTTTCTTTAAAAAGTTATACATGTGCTATCGAGTCAAGGTCACCAGAGTAGGCTAAAATGTTTAGGTCCTCACTACCTTTTCTAAATCTGGTGTAAATGGCCACCTTAACATCCTTCTAAGTTATAAATATAGGCTTATGCACTACCTACCAATGTATGATACTAATTTCTAATGTGTACACTAATGTGCCCAATCTATCCACCTCCTTTGGTACACATGACTTAGTGTCATGGACATAGTTTTCTATAAGATTACTTCCTTCATACCTTAGGAGTGAAAAAAGCTTACCCTTACTAATTTGGAACACTATTTTTCCATTTGTTTTGGTGTAAGGGATCCATATTTTAGGAGTGTGATCCATCTATATCCATCCTATCTTTACCAATTTTAGCACCTTCACTCACATAAAATGGCACCATCAGTTAGTTATATCATATGCTTCCTCAACCCATCAATCACAAGAAACATATATGGTGTCTAAGGCTAATTTTCCATCTTTCCAAGAGAGGATTCCTTGATTATTTAGCTCTAGAGTCTCAACACCTTATGCTATGATGTTATAGATATTATTGATTTCATATTCAATATCCATGCTTTTAACATAGGCAAGTCCTTAGTCATTTGAAATAGCTATCACTACCCTTTCCATTCTCAAAGTTCATGTTGTACCTTTTAAAGTGCATCTATACATTTTTAGCATAACACCATGGCCTTCCCATAAGCACCAAGTAGTTTTCCTACTCCATTAATTCTATTACTTCAAAGTCAACCCATAATTTGACACTCATGATATCTACAACTGTGCTCTTCAAAATTTCAATAGGCTATGTTGGGGTCTTATTGGCCATGAATAACACATGAGGGGAAGGTCTTAAAGCTGGGCTACTCATTTTATTCCAAGCAATATTTATCAAGATGTTAACCTCAATTCTCATATCTATAATAACCTCATCGATAGACCAACTATCAATAGTGGCATCCACCAAGATTTCTTGGTCATATTCAACATTTTGAGTGTGTTGGGCTTCTCATGCCCTCTCCATGCATGGTGTGACAACCTCAACTTGATTTTGAATTTCATGTTCTAGGACTAAGTTATTTAATAAGGGTAACATACCCATAGTCTATAGGAGGTGTAGGATATTGGTCAATTCTTATACTTTAGCCTCTTAACTATTGTGATTATTTTGAGTAGTGATAGTCTAAACTTCTAGGTCCCATGCTAATTAGAGATCCCCTTACAAGTTTTATATTACACTCATAGCCTGATATAGTATATCAATATATCATGTTAGGTTTAGATAAGGCATAAATTTTGGTTCAGGTCATGTTACATGTTCATTTCAACCCTTATCCCCATACTCGAGGCATAACTCAAGTATTAGCGACTGAGTGGTGAACCCACTTTGAGTAGTTACGTACACCTTGATTTCCATTATGTATGTAGGCTACACCTTTGGGGGTAATTTTTCCATCTTCTGCTCTTTTCTAATCATCCTTATGCCCTTGTCCATAGTAGCCTTCCTTGGGTAAACTTTTTGTAAAGGTCAAGGCATTATTTGAACTTATGGGACCCTTAAAAATACCCATAAGTGGGATGTGTAGGGTAGTCATGATGATAATGCTCTATTGATCCACACTTATAACATGAGCATGGTGGGAACCTTCCACCATCACATCTTCCACCTCTCCCTATGTCACCTCACTACATCCTAAAGCCTACATTCTATTGGCCATAGACATCATTCCCTTGGTTTGACTTCCCTCCCACAACTATTGTAGCCTATTGTGCACCTTTTTCCATGTTTTCATGCATTTCATCAGTCACCCATCAATCAATATTGGTATGGGTATAGGCATCATAAAAATAATAATATATGGTTGTGTTGACTTGGTTAGCACACTTTAAAAAAGGGTAATTTTGCACATCATGCACTTCTCAATAGACATCATAGTTTAGAAGCAAAGTGTGCACATTCCTTTATGGGTAGTTAATTATATTATGTCCTACTTCATACTCAGTGTATCATAATCAACTTTAAGTGTTATTCATAGAGATGGATATAAAATTTTGGATTTGGGACATCATAGTTGTAATCTATACCTCTATAAACAAGTTGATCCTAGTACTTCTAACTACCTCAAATCTAAGCATGGACTCAAATGCTTCTCAAGGGTCTATAAAAGTCTTCATGGAAATCATCTTATAATATGGCATGAGCAACCCCCCGATGAACCACTGCACATGTTGACAAGGGTGTATATAATATGGTAGCTTTGATAGGAGAGTTTTGAACTATGTTTCATACAAGTCTCCACTCTTTTTTATTCCTAGGGTAATTTATTTCAATATAGTGATTCTTTATTGTTCAAACTTTGGGAAGTAAAACTCTTTCAAGACTATATCCTTCTGGGTATCATAGTCAATCATGGCCTAGTTGGGTTCAAAAAATTTATACCAAGTGTAAGCAAAATCAAGTAAAGTGGTCACAAACTAAGTAGCCTTGCACTCTGACTAGGTTATGTCTTGCATGCATCACTATAGTTCACACTTCAACACATGTTTTGTAGCATTTTACTTATCATTATACTCTAGGAGATGAATATACGTTTCATAGTAGATCTATTGTGGGGGGCATCTGGTACTTGTGGTGTTTGTCCCTTAGATCCTACCCTCATAGTGGTAGTCTTGTTCTACTAAGGATGTTACTTCCTCCTCCTGATGGGTTTCCTTTAGTGCTTCTAGCCCTAGGGTAGGTGTTGGTCCCATCATTTTTATTGGCAAAGTCAATTCTAATAGTACTATGCTGCTCGTATGTGGCACCAAACCACTTATTATAAGACTTTTCCCACATTTCATTTCTAACATAGTCTATGTTGGTATGCTCACATTCAATTTCTATTATGGTGAGCTAGAGCTCACTGGTCTAGAGGTAGTTACTCTCACTTCCTTATATGGAATAGTCTATTCATTAACAAAGTTACAATATAAATTTTCAAAATGACTAAGATCAAAGGTGTTGTTAGGGTTAACAATCACTTCTATACTAGATACAAGTGGGGGATCCAGTGCATGAGCATGCACCATAGGCTCAAAGGGGGTAGGCACATCAAGTGTATAACTCAATGACTTCCACACCTCTCAAGTGTAGATCTTGATCCATTGCTTCATTATAACTCTCATCTTCATGCTTCTATTTTTTAAGATATCCTGTCCCATGCCCTTCCTATCTTTTATGGGTCCTCTTAGCACTTTTAGGTTCCATATCCTCCATTATTTGATGTTATCTCTTATTATAGGCTCATCTTCTTGGCTCTTAGGTGTTAATTAGATCATCCCCTTCCATCACACCTCACCTACACATCCCACTCTTCCCCTTTACATAATTCATAAATGAAATTACTTTATCCTTCCATTACCAAAGTTTCAAAATCATAATCAACCATTAGATTCTTGAGCTCTATGCTAAACTCCTTCATGAATGTGCCTCTAGGGTCATGCAAAAACTTGTACTCCACTTCCTTAAGACACAAATAATTTGATATTAATAACTCAAGCATGTAGCTATTTAGAGTTCCTTGACACAATTTATCCACTACTCTAGTCCAAGTAACATCCAAGGTCCCAATCCTCTCTAGTGCTCTTTTGTCCACACATAGCATTGTCCATAGCTTTTTCTTTTATGGATTGAATATGTAGCCAACCAATTTTACACATGATTAGGTAACTCACATAAAAATACCTCATACAAAGCATCATTTAAGTTATCTTGAACCCATTTTATTATCTTTTTTCCTTTTAAGGTTGGATGTTTTTGCTCAAAACTATTTTCCACCTAGTGCAACCAACACTCAACATTCTCAAGAGAAAGTTGGTACATCATTTTTTCATACCATTTTCACAAAAAATTCAACATGAGTCCCAGTAATAGAACCAAAATGTTTTATAAAGTCTAGGAGGGGTTCCCTACAAACAAGCAAAAACATATGACAACTCCTTTTGTGCTCAATATTTAACACTCAGTTGTGCTGACATTAATTCACATAAGTCACAAGCCCTATGCTCTCACCCAAATCATAATAGAGAAGGAAATAGGACCCATATTGGGCTAGTTGTATAATGATGTGAGGTTTAATAAAAAGGGGAAAACTCAAACAATATAACTTTAAATTTGCTGAGGGGCATACGCATAGGTATAGGCCTATTTCAAGGTAAGCCTAGGGTTATATAGGCATTTAATGGGTCATAAGATAATTGATTCAAGTAATTTCCCATTCTTAACATATGTATATTAAACAAGGGTTGGGTTCATGGGTGCAAATCTATACTCATTTTATAATTATAATGATGATGACATCATGAAAATATAGAGACTCCATTAAAATGTAAAACTAGAAAAGTACATGAAATTCAAATCATAAAAATGACCAAGATGTGACATAACACACACACTTTCATCCCATAACAATACTAGAAAACATGTGAACCAAAATCAACATGAGTAGATTTCAAAACAACACCATAACTAGTTGTTTAATGTCTAGAATAAGTTTTTAAATTAAAAATCATACTACTAATAACCTAAAGGCTCATAGATAAGCTTAGGCACATACAATTGGATCTAGAGTGGGCTCTATTTTATATCTAATACTCAATGGCCATTAGAACAAAATTTATATAGCATGGTTCTAAAATCATTCTACCAAATATTCGCTACCATTCTTCTCCCTTTTTCATTCTCTATCTTGAGTTCTTTATATAGGCTTTTATGATCATCTTTTCTAGGATAGAAGTTTCATGTTGAGAATTGAGTTGGAGTTCCATCATTATAACCTCTAGCTCCATGACCCCATGATTCTGATGCTCCACTTGCTACATTTCTTCAGATCTTTATTGATGTCCTAATTATCTGAGAAATGGTTAGTCATTGGCTAACTGGTGCATGTTTTATGTTGCATCCTCCAGTTGGATATCAAAACTGTTAGGCTAACCACTTGCCAAAATATATAGATGCACCAAGGTGGATAGCAATTTGGTGAAAATCCATTGAACTAGAGTTATGGGCCTGACAACAAGCATAGAGCCTAGGATCTAATTGAATCATTTGAAGCTTTTAACATAGTAGTTATCCTAAGAGAACAAAACCAAACCATCGATTCACTAGCCACTTTATCAGTGAATTTGGCACCCTTACACGATTCAAAAGCCTATAATTTCTATATTAAATTGGTACCTTATCTTTCAATATCATATAATGTTGAAAATTTTCAAGTATTTGATGATGATCAATATATTATTTAATTTTTGACAAATTTAGGGTATTTTGAATCTTAAATAATTATTCACGAGGAAATAAACCATAGGTGCCATGATGAATTAGATGAAGAAGGCGTTATACAACTAAAGGATAATAATCTCTGATTAGGAATGGTCACCTTAGAAATGAACTTTGATATAGATCCTCAAACACAATCATAGAGGTAGCTCAAGGTTAATGAATCTAAATTTAGCTCAAAAAATGTACGTGAAGAGAGGGATGCATACTTAATCAATATTGACTTAAGTTGTACAAAGGCTAAAAGGAAAAAGGTTAAGGAACTAATAATTAGGTATAAATATGTGATTTCATGGACCTATGATGAATTAAGTATATTCAACCCTAAAGTCATCACCTATACTATTCCACTCAATCTTGATCATAAACCATTTAGGCAAAGGCAAAGGCTAGTTAATCCTATCTTGAAACCATTCATCTAGAAGGAATTAGAGAAGCTACTAAGTGATAATTTAGATTTTCCTATCAGGCATTCAACTTAGGTGACCAATCTAGTTCTAGTCAGGAAAAAGTGTAGTGAGATCAAACTGTGTGTCAAATTTAGGAATCTAAATAAATATTTAAGGATGATTATCCTTTTCCCTCATTAGATGAGGTAATAAAAAATATTTATGGGTTTTAAATTTTGTCTTTATTATATAGATTTTTAGGCCATAATTAGGTACTAGTTGAGTCAGAGGATAGGATGAAAATGACATTTACTATTAAATGGGGAACATATACATACAAGTAAATGTCATTTGGGCTAATCAATGTTGGAGTTACTTTTAAAATAGCAAGGGATCATGCATTTTAGGGACTAATAGGCAAGTGTATAATCATTTACATGGATTATCTCACTATTTTCTCTAAAAATAAAGCTGATCATATTGACCACCTTTATTCCATTTTTTAAAGGTGTAAGAAGTTTGGTGTATCAATTAACCCCAAGAAGAGTATATTTGGTGTTATCGAAGGTAATCTGATAGGTCACATTATTACTAAATATGGGATCACCATTGACTTAGATAGAATCTAGGGGAATTTAAAAATAATGTTTCTAAACAACAAAAAAGAGCTCAAATCCTTCTTTGGGAAGATAAATTTTGTAAATAAATTTATATCAAGATTTGTAGAGATTGTCAAACCTCTAAACACAATGCTCAAGCAAATTTACAAAGTAGAGTGGACACCTAAATCTAAGTAGTCCTTCCAAGACATAAAAAAGGCTATTTCATAATCCCTAGTGCTTGTAAGCCCAAATTTCACTAAAGACTTTTTCTTCTACTCATGTACCTTAGAGCATACTATTATTGTCATACTTATGTAAAAAAGGGAAGAAAGCAATCACCCTATCATGTTTATGAGCACTAACTTAAAAGATATGGAGCTCAAATACTCTATGATTGATAAGTAAATATTTACTCTCATCAAGGTGGTTAAGAAGTTTAGTCACTACTTCTTATAGAATAGGACTATTGTCATAGTATCAGATCCTATTGTTAAGCTTATGCTAGGATAAAATGAATTTGGGGAGTGTAGAGGTAAATGGATGGTGAAGATATAGGATTTTAATATTAAAATTAAACCTACTAGATCATTAGTGGACAAGGCATTATTTAGTTAATGACTGAACTAGACCCATGCATCACCATCAAAGAGGTCTTCTAAATATAGGTTTTCTAAAAATATTGGTATTCAAGTATTATTTAGTTCTTACTCACTGGAATGTGACCTTAGGAACTCAAGAGAGAGAAAAAGAGAGCTTTAAGTCTCAAGGATACTCATTATATGATCAAGAAAGGAGTCTTTTATAGGAATAATTATGAAGGCATCTATTTAATATGTATGTCATGTGAAGAAGCTCAATAAAACTTAGAAAATATGCATAAAAAATTGGTAAAAACCATCTATATGGAAATAATAAAGCCCATAAAATACTTAGAATGGGTTATTATTGGTTGATGTCTTCAAGGATGCTCACTTCCATGTGAGGATGTGCCATAAATGTTAATTCTTAGTGAAAAGAGAGGTGCACATAGAATTACCACTATAGTATGTGATTAAAGGTAGGTTGTTTACCTAATGGGGCTTAGAATTCATTGGTGTTATAAACCCAAATTACATATTTGGGCACAAATTTGTGCTCACTACTATAGATTATTATACTAGATGGACTAAGGAAGTAGCCACCAAGAAATCAAGAGCCCAAGATGTGATTAGTTTTCTTGAAGAAAATATCATGACTAGGTTTGGCATGCTTATCTCTTTAATTTGTGACAATGGGCCAACATTTTAATTAGCCGAGTTCATTGAATAGGCCTAGATAATAAAATTATAATTAGATCATCATCTCCCATTGGGAATGGTCACCTTGGAAATGACCTTTGATACATATCCTCAAGCACAATCATAGAGGTAGCTCAAGGTTAATGAATTTGAATTCATCTTAGAAGGTTTTCATTTGAAAATGTTTCATTTAGGAGCTTTACTTCATAAATTTTCTCTATGGTATCTTTGTTTTAGTCGGTAACTTTTCTTTTGAAAGGTTTTTGTTCAATAAATTTTCATTTGGAAGCTTTATGTTGGAAGGTTTCTCTTCATCATGTTTCAATTGAAAATTTCATCTTAGAGAAGTTTCTATGTGACAACTTCCTCTTAAAGAACAACCCTATGGAAGAGTACTTAATCTTTCAAAAACCATTACTTCAGTGCATTTTAGACAAATTATTTCAAAATGAAATTATCTAAAGTGCATTTTGCTTTTTGAGGTCTTTTATAAAGTGAAGGCAAATTTTGATTTCCCTGACTAAACCATATAATAACAAATGTTAAAAAAGAAAGGTAATACCATGACACCTTGAATGAGAAAGCATCATACATGGCATGTACACTAGGACTAGGTGGTCAAGTTCAAATTAAATGAAGGTGATGAGCTCATAGACATTAGTGATTAATGGTGCATGAAATAGAAATAATTCAAAAATATATAACATCAAGCCCTCAACTGAGTTCATCTCATTCAATTTTCAAGAGCTCGAGCAAACTTAGCCTTCCATAATCTCGAAATACTTAGATGTGATTAGAATGACTTACAACTTGCATAATTCAATTTAGTGCCCACTATTTTCAAAAGATTGAATAGTATTATCATCCATTAAATAGCCATGGCATCTTCATCTAGGTCATACAAGAGACCTTCAATACCCTTTAGGTTTTCCATCAAGGACTCTACTAAATACTTAGACATGACTTTTGATGTAACTATGTTTAATGGCCTATATCCTAATTACTTAGCTTTATGGGAGGTCACAGAGAATATGGGTTCATTTTCATTGGAATAAGACATCCCAATCAAGGAGAAACAACTTATAGCAAACCTGATCCCATTCAAGTGATAGGCCCTTCACTATGCAACTACTAATTTAGAGGTCATGCCATGTATAGGCTTATTGTGAGGCCTATTCTTTGAGGGAAAAATTGTAGATGGAAGTTACGTACACTACATCAACAATAACATAGTCATCATGTACATCTTTATAGAAGCATTCATGAGGTATTTGATTCTCTCTATCCCAAAATTTACATTTGACTTGCATATTGTAGTCATTTGGAAGAAGGGAAACAATGTGGAGTGAGTACTAGGAAAGTGGCTTCTCTCAGGTGCATATTTTCATAGGGATGGAATTATTGAATTAAATATTTGGCCACATGAGCATCCACTTCCTACATCTAGAATGGGTTCCCTTGTTAGACCTTCTTAGTACTTTAGATCATACCTATGCATTAGAGAAGTCATTAGTGTCTACCTATAGGAATAAATCCTACATAAAGACAAGAGGTCCCATGGGGTAAATTTTTATATGATGTCTTACCTACTATATTCCATCATGAGGATAATGTACAAGCATAATTGGGTTTTATGGAGTCCCAACCTAGATGTTATCAAGAATAAAATATGTGACTTTTACTCTTTTGTTCATATATACTCATATGTTAAGAACATCACAAGAATTGTAGAGGACCTCTACCCTAAATTTCCAATCATGGGTAGCCTCTGACTAGGATTTCATCTAGAATTACTAAAACACTTACCAATGTGGGAAACTTAGAGATACCAACATTTAAAAAATTGTTTAAGCTTCTTAGAGAAGATGAGAATAAATCAATTTTATTAGTATTGTACACCACTAATGCATTAAATTTATCTCTCATCAAAACATAAGAGGCATAAGATTGGGTTTCATCTTTTGAATTTCTTATGAATAAGCTTACATGATAAGAAAAGCAAGCAACACAAATTTTGACTGAACTCGAATTGACTAGAGTTCAAGATAATAAAGGGAAGCTGGTAGCTTGGGCCACTTTTGATCAAATGATTTAATAAGTATTAGATGGTTTAAAATAAATTTTATAAGGACTGAGCTTGGAAGACATTGAATTAGAATTGAACACAATAAGGAGTAAGGCAATAGAGGTATAAGTCTTCTAGGTCAGGTTTCAAGCCACCAAGATAGAGCATATAAGGCTGATGGAACAAATAGGCAAGGTGACTAGACCTCATATTCTTGACATGAAATTAATTCATGAACAACATGATAAGGCATAAAACTATTATCAAGAGTTAGACATAAAAAATAAAGTAGCATTAGGCCACCTACCAATTCTACTCCTCATACCCCACCTGTAGTGCCAAAAACAACATTGCCATAAGTACATCCCCTTCTAGTTAAAAAAATACATGAATGCCATTGCATAGTTTAGTTATAAATATAAATCTAGTCTAATAAATAATTTCATCACCAATTATATCTTTGTTCACCACATTTGTAGCAATAAGTACAATGATATTTCCAACAATAGTTTTGAAAAATGTTAAGCATGAACTGATTTAGCTTGAAGTCAAAGGATATTTTTGTAAAATTTGGCATGTAATAGTTACAAACAAATGTTTAAATTTTAGTTTCATCCATGATGTAATTAAATAAGTTATTTTTTCTAGCGTGCACATGTCACATTTCTAAGGTATTTATAAGTTATGACATGCAATTGAGACTTATGATCTAGTAATTTAGGATGTAATCAAAGTTTTCTAAACTTGGATGATGATGTGGCCCCTTTCCCAAAGTTATTTATACACATGTAGAAACCTCCTTTCAAAGGGTCAAAGTTTTGTATGAATGTATAAGAATATATCAAGAGATTGATTGTCATGCAACTATGTTTATTATTTCTTCTTCCCTCTCTATGTTAATGAAGTTAAAAGTTTCTTTATGTGTATTAATTTAAAATTCTAAAGTGTATTAATGTCATGGATGAATTTTATTATTTAAATTAATGAATTTTAATCTTAGATGTGTAATAATGATTTAATATTGATAGGTTTCATTTATTTAATTAGTTATTAAAGGTTGAATTGATAATCCAAGGTGTGTAGAGGTATCTACTCTGATATAGTCTTCTAGGTGTGAGCCATAACTACCCTAGACAACTTTTTGGTTCAAACTATAATCTCTTAGACAATGGTGCACAATAATATCCCTAAGAATAAAAACCTTTAGTTTAGATCATTAAGAATCCTATATTTAGTATCCTAGAATATTAATCATGTTTATTCATGAGTGTATAAAAGCTATAAATAATAAACAATAGTCTTGGAGATACTTATCCACCAAATAAATAACCTTAGAAGATACCTTTCAAGAACACAAAACCTTATTTTATACCTTATATTTTTTTTCCTTTTTGAGTTTACTTAAGATATACCCACCATATAATAATATTATAGCCATAAAACTTACCTAGCAATTACTTTTTATTAGATTCTGTGCATTCATCTATAAAACCTAGTTAAACAATCCATAGGCTCAACCTGCTATTCCATCACCTAGTTGTTTAATCACATACCTACAACTCGTGCCCTAGAGTTCAACCTTGTTCCATAGATATCCAAAAACATTAGAGGCTACCTCATTTAAAATTTTTAAGGTGTGTATAAAACCCACATCAACATTTACATGTATTTATAAGCTTGGGATGGGAAGGTCTCATTTCTTCAAGATTTGAATATAATTACAACTACAAAAATAGAGCCACGAGATCAAGATAAATGCACAATAGAAGTGTCTATACTTAGACTTTCCAACAAAAATATAATATATATGTACAACAAATATATTATGAATTATAGTCCCACCTTAAATATACATGCACATAAATAATCATTTCAAATCATATATAATCATTTCAATTATGGTTTTGATGTGGCATTGCTAATTGGAGGAGTTGAAGAAGAAATTGAAGTTGTCATAAGAGTTACTATGGGTGAAATGAACACCAGACCTATGGTAGTTTGTATTATTATAAACCCATAAGACTAAAAGTCCTAAGCTATTTTATAAACACTTTTAGTTGGTTGAGTAACCGAAACTAAAGATGAATCTTTATATTTTTATTTAAGTTTCTCCAATAATGCACCCCTACCTCAAATTCTTTGTTTATAATATAAAAATTCAGCAAGGAAGGCTTAAGAATTTTACATCCTTTTATCCATTAACCTACCTTGTTCTTCCTCTAGGATCTTAAATCCAAATATTAAAGCTTTAGCCTTAGTTACTCTATTCTTATCAAAACTGACTAGGTGTAGAACCTCTTCATTGGTTTTTTAGATGGTTTCCTCCACCTCCTCCTTAAAATTATCTGATGTTGTGTGAAGGGGGTTCCCAAAATTAAGCCTATTAACCAACTTCTAGTAGGATTAATCACCTAAGTCATCGTCATATCTACTAAAATTTCTAAGGCCTCAATCTTATATCCAATAAAGAGTCCCAATAATGCCTTCATCTAATTATGCCAATCGAGAGAAGCATCTCTTTTATCAATGACATAATTTAAGAACTATGTCACATCCATACTATAAATTAAATTTAAATGGTTAATATTGACCAAATTTGACCCTAGGTAAAACTTAGTTAACCTTTATATAGTCAAAATTCCTATAAGGTCTTGCTAAGGTCATAACTATGTTTATTCATGTTTAGTAGGGTCACTTAATATGTTTAACTTTAGTCATTTTGGTCATTCATCTTAATATTTCTTTATGCCACCTTTTTTGACTTTCTAATGAATTGAATAGTTTCCATAAGGATCTAGATGTGTCAAACTATTTTCCAGTGTCTATGATATCAATTAAGTGTCAGGCGTAAGTTTGGTAACTAAAAAATGTAGGTTCAACATAGAAAGGAGGAGATAATAGCAGTTTCAAATAGTTTAAAGGTAGTTGTATGATCAAGTACAATCTACTTAGCATGTTTGAAGATTTAGGAGGATCTCTATAGGATATAACAATCCGTTTCCATGTTTAAGAATTCATGATAGGCTCAAAAATGGCAAAAACTACTTCATATTCTCCATTACTCTCTTAGAGAAGCTAAAAAGGTCAATTAATCTTCCTTTGGTATGGACAGTATAGGAAGAATTGAGATCAATACACTTTCCAAGTGATAGTATACTTCATCATCTTCCTTTTCATGTTGATAGTTCCTGGTTTGATGTACTATGATCCATGAATCATCCTTAAGAATTTTGATGACTCAATTTTTCCTGTTCATCCCTATGGACTTCAATTTTCTTCTCTGTTTGGATTTTTATGTATAAATTAGGTGGTGTAAATGTTCTAGGAGAGTGTGACCATTATTATCATATGATTCTCAATTTGTTTTTCATGTGTGGAGGTCAGAGAATGAGCAATACTACCTCATTTTTTATGGGAGACACCATTGAGGTCTGTAGATAATATTTCATCATTTACAGAGTTCTACCCTTATTCAAATGGTTTTGGAATAAGGTGTTATAATATTTTTTAGTCTCTGATGTCATGGTGATTAGATTTTCCTTTGAAGGATAAGTTACAAAAGTCATCTCTTGGTGAAGTGAGAGGTCTAAAGAATGCACACAATTAGTTTTCCCTCTAAGTGTCACCTACAATCAAGTGAATCCAAGCCCTAAGCAAACATGTTGATGACACATGAGGTTTTCAATATTATGAAGAGGATTCACAAAGTAAAAAATAAGATTGATTTATTCAAAAATGTCACAAATTGGTTATGAGAACCAATTCAACTTATCACATAATCCTATATGACACATTAACACCTATATGTAGTCTACAGTGGTTGGAGTTCAATCTACATAGGTCTGAGTAGAATTGAGATGAGGATGCCTGAACTCATTGAGACCTTCAATCAGGTTTACGGTCATTAAGAGTACCATTGTGATAATGGTGAAGCCAATATACTATAAATATACCTATGTCTATGTTTCCATAATGTGTAAGTTGTAAACAAGGCTAAGTTACCTTAATATTTTTGAATGAGGTCTCTAGTCATATAATGAATCATGTTTTAGTGGGAGCCTAGGTTGTTTATAAAGTCTAATGAATACATTCTTATAGTCTAGATGGAAAGGTAACACTTTAGCATGAGAAGAGATTGTTTAATCAAAGGGAACTGATGGTGAGTGAGTTTCAAGTATAGTCTAGTTTCTAATTAAGAAAATTAGTCAAATACAGTGCTTTTGAGCCTATATGAACCTATGACTTGCAATGACTTTTGATCTATTGAGGATAATGGTGTGAAGGCATGATCTAAAAAAATTAGTGAGTATACTCAAGTGTGATGATTCTAATGACTGAATGAGAAAAAAGTATGTTATCCTCAAACAATAAATATACACCTACAATAAATTTGAGAAGTCTAAGTTGTAACTTACAATCTAGCATAGTCACAGGTTGCTCATGCTAGTAAAGGATGAATGCTTGTCTAGTGGCCAAAAATATAAAATGAATGAATATTTAAAAAATAAAAATAGGAATATTATGTCACTTATTTTTTTATCAAAAAACACCAACATTTACAAGACTTATTTAAATTCCTCCAAGTTATCACCTACAAGTGACACAGTGCACAGTCATGAACTAGTCTAGGCACAAGAAAGTACAAGTTGGTTTGGTATACAATGATTCAATATGGATTACCATGTTGAAAAATACCTCAAAATTACATATAATATTCCATGTAATCCTTAGGGATAAAATAAACAAATTAAAGACTAGGTTTGAACCTTAATTTATAGTCAACCAAAGTCCTACACATCTTGCAAACTTAGTGAGCCAGTTTTGGGAAACTTGAAGATTTGAAGTATTTTTAAGCATGATATAACTAATATTATTTGTAAAAAACACTATCATGACTTAATATCTCCAAATTATAATTTAAGTTTGAGGATTAGGGTATATACCCTCTATTTTATCTTAGATAGAGGGCACTCCACATACTACATAATCTACAAACCTAACACATTGGAGGTTAAAATATGAAGTAAATATTAAAGAGTTAATTTAAAGAGGATTTTTGGGGTTGTTTATAATATTAAAAAAGTGGTGGATGTATCTATAGTCATAGGAAACTCTCAGAAGGGTCAAACACTCAACTAGATACAGTCAGGCCTATTAGGCCTAGAACTAGACCTAAGCCCTACAAGGGTATAACTTAATTTATAAAACCACATGAACATTTAAATAATATTTAGTACCTCTAGGGTAAATTTTAATACTATTAATAACCATTGGTTTATACATAACATCATATAAGTGGTCAATTCTACCTAAAATCATCTTAGGGGTACACAGAATGCACTCAAGAACTTGATAGGCCATTTTCAAACACTCACATATAAAATAAAACCTATCATGAGACCTCAAGTAGATATGGGTAGTTTAACTAGGTCTTATACCCAAAATTTATGTAATTGGTTCTAAGGTTGGACGTCAATATTTTATGAACAATCCTTAATACTTCAAACCTACTAAAACCCTCCTAGAACCCTTACTAGGACCCGATGGAGTAAACATGATTGGATATAAACTCAAAGGGGGTTATTTAATCATGAGAGTGATATGAAAATTTCAATCACTCACCCAAGTTCTATGACACCTATTTTTACCATACCATCACTTGTATAGATAAGGCTACTTCAAGGTTTCTTATAGGATTTTATCTACTTTGTACGTACAAAGGAAGATGTTCAAGTAATAACCATTGAGGGAGTTATTCAAGGACTTTTTTTAGCCTCTAAAACTCAATTACTACCATGTTTAAGCATGAAAACATCTATGTGAGACCATTCATGGCAAACAATCATAATGTAACATAATAAGGATAATGTGACTACCTAGTGAGGAAGGAGAAGTGTTATAGGAGTTTCAAAGAGGTCTATTTGATATACCAGAGGACAAAGGATATTAATTTTAGTTCTTATCATCTATTCAACACATTTATTTTATCAATTTCAAGCCATTTGGATGATAGGTATAAGGGTAGACTTAGAAGACAAGTGATAAATTATTGTAAGCAATGAATGATAGATGGTAAAGATGAATCCATCATTTAGGGATGAGTATATGGCATGAAATAACGTATTATCTACATTATATTGATATACCATACATTTCAAGGATTCTTATGTAATTTTTAGACACTCAAATGCACTCCTCACCATCATGAAGGCAGTTTCAAGAAAGACAATGAAGGGTCTATGCTAACTTGAGGAAGGTTGTCTGTTTGAGATTGAAAAATGTTCATAATAGCCTCCTAAATTATTTTACACTTCATTCCATGGAATTTAAATTGGTTTATAAAGTTTTACACCTGATCTTGTGACCCTTGATCTTCTCTCATTCTCTTTCCTCTTTTAAGTTCTATAAACTCAGTCCTTTTTGGCTTTGTACTAGATCCACAATTGGTATGGTGAAGGCCTGTTGGTTTTCACACCATATTTCACTTTGAATTTTGTTTTTATAATTTTAATACATTCTCTAAAATACATTAATTTAATGTGTTAAGTGTTTTATGTGTTGATAAGTGATGAAAATGTTCTCCTTTCTTCCATATCTACTTTTACATGTTTATGTAAATAAGATCTATACTAACAATTTTCATAAAGTGTATTATTTTTCAATTTTGTTTTAAAGTGTGAGAGGAAATAATAGTGTCTTCTATTTGACCTTATTTTCACCCACCTGAAGATAGGGATAACAATCTACCTCTATGATAAATATTAATGCTAGAAGGACATAAGGTTGAATTCAGGTTGAATTGTCTTCTTTATTAAATGTAGATGCAAGTGTGTTTTATGGATTTGTCTTATTGTATAACTTCATTATAATAGGTTTATTTTATTATTTATTCTTCCCTTTTCATCCCCAATATTTATTAGATTAGTGTAATGTGAGATTAATAAACAAATCAAGGGAGCTATCCCTTTTGAATCTAGAGATCTATCTCTTGTAATGGTTTTTATATGAAGGGAGATATTTCTATGTTGTTCTAAAATTGAGAAGGTATAATTTACTTATCTAAGGTTCAATTTTATGCTAAAATAATTTTTGCATGCCTAGTGAGACCTGAAGTCCATGAAGGTTGTTCAAGATAAATGATGGATTTGATAATAAGGAGCTATAATAGTCTACTTATTGCAACATTTAATGACTCTAAAGTTTCAATCATGATTGTAGACTAGTTCACACTTTCATGCCTAAGGTAAACACAAGGTCTGTCACCAAAGGCATACCTTTTGAATTTTAAGAGCTTCCCTTTATTCCTATAAAGCAAGCATATTTAAACACACCCATCCTTATCCAAAGAGGTCCTATCTTGCTCATAATCCCATAATAAAGTTCTTGATTCACTTATTCTTGAAAAGTTATAAGGCCACCATGGAAAGAACCATCCTTTTGTTGCCTTCAATGGCTATATCCCTCTAAATCTTTCTCACTGTGATGATATCCCCATATATAACTTCAAAAGTGTTCCATCATACACTAGTGAGTCTTCCATCACACCCATTGAACACTTAAGGAATATTCTTAACTTCTGTAATATCCATCACATCATAGAGGAGAAAATTTCAATCAAGTTATTAGTTGTTTCCTTCAAGGGCAAATCTTGTGACTGGTATGGAACATTGGCACTTGGATCAATCACAACTTGGGATGAGTTAGGAGATGCATTGAGAAGAAGATTTAAGGACAAGAGTGACAAATTTTCACTAATAGAGAAAGTGACTACCATTAGGAGGGCACCTCAATAGGTCATTCAAGACTTCAACATGATATTTTAGAAGACATGGCATAGAATCCCAATTTTGGTAAGGCTAAAAACTCACCATGCTTTCTTTTATTAACTTAAGGCATTTAATAGTGACATTTCAATGATGATACAATATATAGGAGGTGAGACTCTACCTAATGCATATGAGATTGCCATTAGGGTAGATAATTGTTTGATTCAAGATAAGAAGATTTCCCTATGACCTCCCATGCCTCTTTTTCCTAATTTTCAAACTCCTACACCTATTTTTTATCTTATTCATACAACTAAAAATAATTCTACTATTCCTAATCAACCAAAAAAACCTAATGAGGTAGAAAGGATGAGAACATGGAATAACATATCTTAGGCCTAAAGAGAATCATTCAAAAATATAACTTTAAGCCCTTCCAAATTCACTATCATCCTAATCAATCCTACCCTAACTATCAAGGTAATAGGCCTCCTTTCTAAGGTCATTCCCAAGGTCAAGGATAGTTGGTCCAATCAAATCCATATGGTAGATATAACCCCAACACTCCTATCTCAAAGACACTAGTGCCTACTCAAAAAAATCTTGCTTAAGGGCATAATATTAAACCTTCATTGGACCAACCTTATGATTCATCTCCCTGTGTCAATGAAGCCTTTAACCAATAATTCATGGAAAACTTAGGAATTATGCCATCTATGACTCAAGATGAAGTGTCAAATAGAGGAGGGACGAATGGGAAGTGTATTTAAATTGGGTTTGTATTGGGCAATTGGTAGCTAGATGAATCATGTGTAGTCAATCATCAAAGGAAGCTAAGCATTGATACAAGTTATATAACTAAAAATATAAGGAACAAAAGGAAGGTTTTTAAAGAAGTTCAAGGGGTTTCTAATGATTTTCCAATGAATATTTAAAAAAGTATAAGACTAGGAATTTCTAGTGTTGTTCCAAATACATAAACAACTCAAAGAGATCATAATACTAGGAGTGTTTTCATACCTCATAGTTCTCAAACTATAGGTAAAACCATTCCTCCTAGTGGACAAACAAAAGTTAGTGGTACTTTCAATAACATTATGGAGAAAATGAAGAGGTATCATGTGGATACCTTGGATATACTTGGACAAGTAGACCTACTTCAAAAGGAGCTATCCAAGCTCAATTTGACATCCAAATATCCTACTCAAAGAGAGGTAACCTTGACAAGCGCCATGAAGCCAAGTGAAGGATAGTCAAACAAAGTTAAAAAGGTAGATAAACTTCTTCCATTTTATCTATCCATCATTATTGGATATTATTTGGTGTATAATTGTCTCATTGATAGTGTATCTAGTACTTGTTCCATGCCTAATATGGTAGATGACAAACTAAACTTAAATAATGAACCCCATGATAAAGGAGTGCTCCAATTGGATGGGTTGACTACCAAGACCATTGTTATAATCCTAGGTTTTCAAATAATTCTCCATGATTATCCTACCTTCACCATTTATTAGTATGTTGTATTGGTAGATGTACCTCCTAATTTTTCACTTTATTTATCTAGAGATTTCACTACTAGGATTAGAAGTTATCTTACTTTAGATTGGTCCTGCATGGGTTTTAGGACTAGATATGGTATAAAATTAATAATCAAGTTAGATCCTATTTCTTGTTTTCATGTTGAAACCTATGTGCTTTACACTTATAAAATGAATTTCAATGTGATTGAAGAGGATGATCACCCTAGTGATCAAGGAAATATAACTCTCCTAGATGGCATATATGATTTATATCTTGATGAGTGGGGATCTGAGCAAAGTGGATTTGAATAAACTAGTCTTGGAACCTACATTCTTCATGAAAATATTAATGGATTCGTAGAGGCTGATCTTGAAAACATCCTAGAATAAGTTTCATTGGGAAACTACCTTGTATATATGGATGGTGATATAAATATACTAACTTTATCAGTATATGATAGTCTTAATGAGTAGTCCTTTCTGCCTATAAAAGAAGAGAACACTCTTAAACCTAAACCCCAATAAGAGGTGGATGACATGTGACAACAATACTATGACATTATTTAGTAATTTGAGAAGGGTAGAAGATCCTTAGTCCTTCAAGATGAGTATAGACCTAATGCTAAGGTCAATCATGTTCTCAATGAACATAAAGAGGAGCTTGATATATCTATCAAGAAATAAATATACTTTACAAAATATGAAATGTTTGATGAACATGAGGAATATTTTTAGACCTCAACTAAGAAATAAATAACTATGGTGAACTAATAACTATTTGGCAAACCTAAGGATAGTCTTTATGACTTACAATAACAAACATATTATGTTTCAAATGTACATGAAGATGACAATGTTGTGATGATCTCCAATGTTAAAATTTAAGACTATCAAGTAAGCATATCAATGTCCAAACAAAATTCCACATAAAACAAGTACTTTAGTGAATTGGATGGAGTGTTCTTAAGATCTCAAATTGACATACTTTCAGTCAATAGAATCTATAAACATGGTAAGTCTCTTAATTACCTCCATAAATATGTGTTCATATAAAAGTGTGTCTCATATGATGGATGGTTCTCTTAGATTAATAGTGATATAAGGATCATTGTCTTTGACCCTAGTCAAACCAATGAATATGATTTTTATTCACCTCAATTGTTGAGGTATTGTACATATTAGGATAGGTGTGCTTTTTTTAGTGGGTTTGTGTTTTACCTAAGTGTTCTTGAAAACACAATTGTGTTTGCTTTGGTGTTTTGTTGTTTAGTGTGTTTGGTGTTATTTTAGAGGAATTTTGGTGTCAAAAATAGTGTATAGTTGACCCCATAGCCTAATGGATAAGATAAGTCTACTGGTCTTTGGTATAACAATCTTGTTACCCTTAGGAAATCATCAAAATGTTGACCAAATTTGACCCTAGGTCAAATTTAGTCGACCCCTATATAGTCAAAATTTAAATAAGTTCTTTAAAAGGTCATAAATATGTTTAGTCATGTTTAGTAGGGTCACTTAATATGTTTAACTTTAGTCATTTTGGTCATTCATCTTAATATCTCCTTATGCCACCTTTTTGGACTTTCTAATGACTTGTATAGTTTCCATAAGTAGCCAAATGTGTCAAACTATTTTACAATGTCCAAGATGTCATTTGAGTGTTATGAGTCAATTTTGTAACTAAAAAATTTAGGTTCAACATGGAAAAGAAGAGATAGAAACAAATTTAAATAGTTTTAAGGTAATTTTATGGTCAAGTACAATCTAATTAGCACATGGGAATATTTAAGAGGATCTCTACTGGCTCTAACAATCCATTTATATTATTAATAAGTCATTCTGGGCTCAAAAATTGGAAAAAATTGGTTCATATTCTTCATCATTCTCTTAGATAACCTAAATTCTTAATTAGTCTTCCTTTGGTATGAACAGTATAGGAGGAGTTGAGCTAAATGCATTTGCCAAGTGATAATAGACTTCATTAGCTTCATTTTCATGTCGATAGTTATTAGTTTGATGTACTATTCTCAATGAATCATCCTTAATAATGTTGATGACTCAATTATGCCTATTCATCCCCATGGCCTTCAATTTTATCCTTTGTTTGGATTGTTATGTGCAAATTAGGTGGTGTATATGTTATTGGAGAGTGTGACCATCCTTATAATATGATTATCATTTTATTTTTCACATGTGGAGGTCAAGGAATGAGCAAGACTACCTCATTTTGTTCATGGGAGACACCATTGAGGTCTATAGATAGTATTTCATCATTTACAAAGTTTCACCCTTCTTCAAATGGTTTCAGAACAAGGTGTTATGTTATGTTTTAGTCTTTCATGATATGGCGATTAGTTGTTCCTTTGAAGGTTGAGTTAAAAAAATCATCTCTTGGTGAAGTGAGAGGTCTAAGTAATGCACACATTTAGTTTTCCCTACAAGTGTCACCTACAACAAAGTGAATCTAAGCCCTGAGTAACCATGTTGATGACACATGAGGTTTTCAAGATTATGAAGAGGATTCCTAAAGTAAAAACTAGGAGTGAGTTATTCAAAAAGGTAAGAAATTATTTATGAGAAATAATTCAACTTAGCACATAGTCCTATATGACATAGTAACACCTATAGATAGTCTACAGTGGTTTAAGTTCAATCTATAGAGGTTTAAGTAGAATTGAGATGAGGGTGTCTGAACTCATTAAGATTTTCAATCGGGTCTAAGGTCATTGATAAGACCATTGTGATAATGGTGAAGCCATTATGGTATAGATATACCTATGTCTATATTTCTAGAATGAGTAAGTTACAAACATGGCTAAGTTACCTTAATATTTTTGAATGAGGTTTCTAGTCATAAAATGAATCACTTTTTAGTGAGAGCTTGAATGGTTTATACAAGTGTAATGACTCCATTATTGTAATATAGATAGAAATGTAACACTTTATCATGAGAATATATTGTTTAGTGAAAGAAAATTTATGGTGAGTTTTAGGTGGAGTTTAGTATCCAACTAAGATAATCAAATACAATGCTTTTGAACCTATATGAGCCAATGACTTGTAGTGACTTTTAGTCTATTGAAGATAGTGGTGTGAAGGCATTATCTAAAACCATCAATGAGTCTAATAAAGTGTGATGGTAATAATGACTAAAGGAGAAATAGATTTTTTATCTTCAGATAAAAAATTTACACCTATAGGAAATTTGAGAAGTCTGAGTTGTAACTTATAGTCTAACATAATCACAGGTTGCTCATGCTAGTAAAGAATGCATGCTTATCTAATGGATATAAATATCAAATAAATGAATATGTATAAATCAATTATAGGAAGTTTATGTCACTTCTCATTTTTTTCTTAGACAACATCTAAATCTATAGGACTTCTTTAAATTCTTCTAAGTTGTCACCTATAGGTGACACAGTGCATAATCATGAACTAGTCTAGGCACATGAAAGTGCAAGTTGGTTTGGTGTAAAATGATTAAAAATGGATGAACAATTGAAAAAACCCTCATAATGTCACATCAAACTCCATTTAATCTTTAAGTATATGATAAATAGAGAAAAGACTAGGTTTGAACCTTAACCTATAGTCAACCAAAGTCTTGCACATATTGTAGACCTAGTGAGCTAGTTTTGGGAAATTTGAAGGTTTGAAGGATTTTTAAGCATGATTTAACTATGATTTTTTGTAAAAAATACTATAATGACTTAAAAAATTTCTCTAAAGTCTCATTTAATTTTTAATAATAGGGGAGATGCCTTGTATTTTGTCTCAAATAGAGGGAACTCCATAGATTGCATAACCTACAAACCTAACACATTAGATGTTAAAAGATGAAGTGAAGAGTTAAGAATAAATTAAAATAGGATGTGTGTGGTTGGTTATAATATGAAAAAATTGGCAGATGTATCTATAGTCATAAGAAACCCTTAGAAGGGTTAAACACTCAACTAGATATAGTCAAGCCTATTAGGCCTAAAACTAGACCTAAGCCCTACAAGGGTCTAAATTTATAAGACTACATGAGCCTTAAAATAACCTTGATGACATTTAGGGGAAATTTTAATACTATTGAGAATCATTGGTTTGCAGAGAACATCATATAGGTGGTTAGTTTGACCGAAAATCATTTCAAGGGTACACATAATGCACTGAAGAACTAGATAAGCCATTTTTAAGCACTCACATTTATATATACACCAATCATGAGACCTGAAGTACATAAGGTTTGTTTAATGGTATCATATACACCCAATTTATGCAATTTGTTTTGAGGTTGGATGTCATGATTTTATCAACAATCTTTAACAGTCTAAACCTACTAAACCCCTTTCTTGGACCTGATGGAGGAAAGATGATTTGAGATGAACTTAGAGGGGTTTATTTTGTCATTAAAGTGATATTAAAATGTCAATAACTCACCTAGGATCCATAAAATCTATTTTTATCATATAATCACTTGTATAAATAGGGCTATTTCAGGGTTTCTTGCATGATTTGAGATATTTATAGGTATAAAGGAGGATGTTCAAGTAAGAACCATTGAGGGATGTATTAAAATAATTTTTTCATCATCTCAAACTCAATTCATACCAAAATGAATCATGAAAACATCTTTGTGAGACCATTCATAGAAGACAGTCAGAATATATCTTAGTGAGGATAATGTGACTACCTAGTGAAGAAGTGAGAAGTGTTCTAGGAGTTTCATGGAGGTTTATTTGACATACTAGAGGAAAAATGATATCCATTTTATCTTATTATCATATATTTAATGAATGTATTTGAGTAATTATAATCCATTTGGATGACAAGTGTAAGGACAAACCTAGAGGACCAGTGATAAATGACTACAAGTAGTGAATGACAAATGAAAAAGATGAATACATCAATTAAAGATGAGTAAATGACATGAAATGACCCATTATATAACTTACATTGACATACCATATGTTTCAAATCTTCCTATGGTAGTTTTAGACGCTCAAATGCAGTCCTAACCATCATGAAGGTAGTTTCAAGCAAGACAATTAAGGGTCTATACAAACATAAGGAAGGTGATCTATTTGAGTTTAACACATGTTCATAATAGTCTCCTAACTTTTTTTCCACTTCAATTCATGGAATTTTAAATTTTTTTTTAAGTTTTACACCTATTCTTGTGGCCCTTGAGCTTCACTCATTCTCTCTCCTCTTCTAAATTCTATAAATTCAATCCTTTTTGGCTTTGTATTGGATCCCTAATTCGTATGGTGAAGCCCTACTAGTTTTGACACCTTTTTTTCCTTTGAATAAAGTTTTATAAGTAGATTTATTATTTTTAATCTCTTAATTTAATGTGTTAAGTAGTTTATGTATTGATAAGTGATGAAAATGATCACCTTGCTTATATGTATACTCTTGCATGTTTGTGTGAATGAGATATCTTCTAATAGTTTTCATAAATTGTATTATTTGTCAAGTTTGTCTTGAAGTGTGAGAGAAAATAGTAGTGTCTTCTATCTAAACTTATTTTCACTCACCTAAAAATAGGCATGGAAATTTACCTATATGAGAAATACTTATGCTAGAAGGACATAGGGTTGAATTTAGTCTGAGTTATCTTCTTTCTTAAATATAGATGCAAGTGCATTGTGTGGAGTTATCTTGGTGTATCACCTAATTATCATATGTTTATTTTATGTATCCTTATTCCCTTACCTCCATAATAATGATTATCTTAGTGTTATGTGATCCTAAGAGACAAATCAAGGGAGATATCCCTTTCAAATATAGAGATCTATCTCTTGTAGTGGCTTCTCTATGAAGGGAGACAAATCCTTATTGTCCTAAAATTTAGAAGGTCTACTTGACTTATATAGGGTTTAATTTTAGTCTAAAATAATTAAAATAACTATTCATTTAACACAAAATCAATAAATTTAACCTATTTTCCAATTCTTTCATCTAGTGCCCCTACTTGATGATGTTTACTTGATCATGATGGGCAACTACTCTGAAGGCCCACATACTATACAAAATATTGTATAGATTATTGGATACATTATGCCCATCAAAAATAATTTCTTGAGGAGCCTAGATGATTTGCATTTGTTTCCACCTTCTCAATGCCTCATCAATATTCTAGTGCATTTATTTCAAGGTTTCCCTTATATAATCAAAGAATTTGAAGTTCTCAGTATATTTAGTAGGGTCCTATGGGTTCTTCAATTTATTTAAAAGGGGAAAAATACTTTATCTCTACTCAAAATCCATCTCCTCAGTTGTACCAAGGTGAACCACCTTCCTCTTCCTCATGCTCTGAATTGTCCCAATCTTCTTATAAAACCTATGTTAGGCATGGAAACCTAGAACCACAAACCTGGCTCTGATTCCAACTTCTCAGGATCTTGCCCCTAAATAAGAGCACAATATGATTACCTTGTATAAGTAACTAATCATATAATTATACCAAAATTAACAAGTAACTAGAATTCACACATGACACAGAATATGAGAGACAATACACAATCTTGTATTAATACTCATGCTAGAAGAAAATACAATGAAGATGCCACAATCTTCCACACCTCTCAGATGTACATATCTCTTTCCCTCAAGAGTTCACTCTCCTACCAAAAATGGTCCCAACACACAACTCAAACACAGAGTTGGTGTTCACCTCCAACCAGTCAGTAATAACACTGCCAATACCAAGCACTCAAAAGTACTTCAAGCAGATCTCCCATGAACTTGAAACAACCTGCAACTCAAATGATCTTACTTACCATGTATAACTTCTCCCTGATCTTGCTACCACCTACAAATCAACTGTTCTTACAATTGGAAGGATCTCTTCCTTGCCTTAATCCTTGATCCTTGATCCTTCAAATTATAATACATGCCAATGAGTCTATAAATAGATCCCATACTAAACAATAACTTAGACTTCTAATTTATAATAATTAGACATGCAACTCAAGACCAAAAATAGCCTTTACATGCAAACAACCAGTTCAACAAACTAACTGTTCATGCAATAAGCAGTTTTGGAACTACACAAGCGACTGACATCGGTCCTTGTCTACCTGGAGATGACCGATGTTGGCCAACTTCTATCAATGTCAGTTGCCTTCCTGTCTACCCCTGATCGACATCAGTCGGCCTAACTGATGTTGGTGACTGTGACACTTAGCAACTCCTCCATGTCTGCATATAGTGAAGCTTTTAGCTCCACAACCTAACAATCTCCCACTTGGAGATAAATAATTGCACCTATACTTGTACCTGTACATCATCTAGTTTGTTCCTTAGCATTATATGCCTATTCAATATCACCCTTGAAGACTAACCACCACAAATCTTGTGGTGCACCTCCTGTCATCAAAATCACCTACCACATCCACATCTACAAACTCATGTAGAAAAGAACTTGACCCTGCATAGCATGTGCACCTGCTGCTGGTCCCTCTCAGATATCTAAGAATCCACTGAACTACCCTTCAGTGCTTCTTTCCCAGATTGACCCCAAACTTGCTAACAACTCCCACTACTTGGGAAATCTTAGGTTTAGTACATACCATGCACTTAACCTCATTATGTGAATCATGACATTGTTCATAGAACTGTCCAACCATCGGCATGCTAACCAATTTCACACAATCATTTGGAGACAAAATCAACTTGTGACCTTTCATGTCCCTAGAACACACTCATGCCAAAGAATCTTGTTGCTCCCAGATTCCTCATGACACACCTCTAAACTAACTTTACCTTTAGTTTAGCAACTCCCTGTATGTGTGACCCTACAACAAGCACAACATACAGTAACAAGATAATGTAGATAATATTATCCAACCTGGTAAAGAGCAACACAATGGTCAAACCTCCATTGTCTTGCAACTAACACAAGACCATATACCTAGGCCTTCTATCTCACGTATCCATTCTTGCTCTTCTTTATCCTAAACATCCATTTGTCTCTCAATACTTTCTTCCAGCTGGCAACTCCACCAAAAAACTCCCATTTGGTTCTTCTCCAAGGAATCACATCCTTCATCCATGCCAAGCTCCCACTATTTCCTAGATCTACCTGCTCTGCTTCTTTAATAACTTCTTGGTTCTTGACCATCAGTGAGCAACAAGTAGTGTAAATAAGGGAAATGATGAATTTGAGGCTTACTTACCCTTTAAGTCCTCCATATGGGTGCTTGAGACTCCTTGATAGCTTATTGTCCACCCAAAATCCATCTTAGTGATCGATGCCGATCATATCTCAGTCTGCACCTGACTGACATCAGTTCCATGTGACTGCTTCATCACCGATGTTGGTTCCCCCTGATTGATGCCAGTGTTTATCTATCTAGAGTCACTGACGTCAAGATGCACATAGTCAATGTCGGTCCCTGTCTGGATGCTGACGTTGGTTTTCTAATCGATGTTAGTCTCTTTGTTTTACTTATGAGTGATGACTTCTACCTGCGAGCTCCTTTTGGATCAAACCCTTATCCATATCAACCTTGCTCTGGTCAAAATTCTTTAGCCCCTTGAACTGACCTCTGTCTGTCATCTTCTCCTTGAAAACCAAGGCTTTCCTATTCTTGTCATGAACATCATATTTCTCAAGAAACCTCACTTTCTTCCTTTGCTTACAGAAATATCGATCCATGCTTTTCAAATCTGAAAGCATACCCTTTGACTCAAGAACATGCATCCCCTTCTTATTCATGTGACCAAGCCTATTAAGCCACATCTTCGAATCTATAGCTGAAGTAGATAAACCAGAAGAAGAATCAGTAATACAAGTAGATAAATAAAGCATACCTACTTTCTTACCTCTTGCTAAAACAAGTGAACCCTTGGTAACCTTCCAAGAGTCTACTGTGAGAGTTATCATGCAACCATCATCACCCAACTTTCCAATAGAAATAAAATTCTGCTTTAGGACTGGGATATCCATGACCTCCTTCAACACCCATGTGTTGCCCGTCTATAATTTCAGCTTCACTTTCCCTTTGCCAACCATTTGACAAGGCTTACCATCCCCTAAATAAATTTCTCTAAAGTCTCCGTGGACATATTCATGAAAAAATTCCCTATTTGGGGTTGTATGGAAAGAGGCACCAAAATCTAAAACCCAAGATTCTACTTTATCCAAAGAACATACCAAAGCATCCTGTGCAACAATACCTACAACATCTACAACATCTACTTCTTTAGTTCCTTCTTACTGATCTTCAACCAACCAACAATCTCTCTTTACATGCCCTTTCTTTCCACATTTCTAGCAGGTTATTCTGCCATACCTAGACTTGGATCTCCTGCCTATCTTTGACCTTGATCTCCCATGCTCGATTTTCTCTCTTTGCCTTCCCCTGCTTTCAACACTTAAAGCATTCCCTGATGATTCACCTATGCTTTTCTTGCGAATTTCTTCATTAAATATTACACTCACAACATCATCCACTTTTAAGATTTTAGAATTAGACACAGTATTACTAACTACCATTACCAAACTCTCCCAACTTTCAGGTAATGAGCATAAGATTAAGAGAGCCTTAATTTCATCATCAAAAATAATATTGACTGAATTTAACTGGTTTACCAAACCATGGAAATCACTAAGATGATTATGTACAGATCCACCCTCCAACCATTGCAAATTAAATAATTGCTTCATAAGAAATACCTTATTTGAAGCTAAGGGTTTTTCATATAAATTTGCCAAAGATTCCATCAACTCTACCATTGTCTTAGCCTATGATAAGTTGGAAATCACAGATGATGCAAGGCTAAAACTTATAGATCCTAGAGCCTTCTGATCAAGAACCTCCCATTCTTCATCCTTCATATTCATGGGCTTGCATGCAACCCCACCTAATGGTAAGTACAAATCTTTCTAATACAGATTATCTTCAATCTGCATCCTCCATAATTGATAGTTCATGCCATTAAACTTCTCCATTCATAGCTTACTTTCTTCTGCCATTGCTATACTCCCAATCAAATAAAAACCCCTGTGAGTAACTTGTAATCAATACACACTAACCAGATCTAAAACACCTATTAGTAACCCAACCAAAAGCTCTGATACCACTTGTTAGGCATGGAAATCTAGAACCACAAACCTGGCTCTGATTTCAACTTGTCAAGATCTTTCCCCTTAATAAGAGCACAATATGATTACTTTGTATAAACAACTAATCACATAATTATACCAAAATTAACAAGTAACTTGAATTCACACATGACACAGAATATGAGAGACAATACACAATCTTATATTAATACTCATGCCAGAAGGAAATATAATGAAGATGCCACAATCTTCCACACCTCTCAAATGTACAGATCTCTTTCCCTCAAGAGTTCACTCTCCTACCAAAAACCATCCCAACACACAACTCAAACACAGAGTTGGTGTTCACCTCCAACCAGTCAGTAATAACACTACCAGTACCAAGCACTCAAAAGTACTTCAAGTAGATCTCCCATGAACTTGCAACAAGCTGCAACTCAAATGATCTTACTTACCATGTAGAACTTCTCCCTGATCTTGCTGCCACCTATAAATCAATTATTCTTACAATTGGAAGGATCTCTTCCTTGCCTTAATCCTTGATCCTTCAAATTACAATACATGCCAATGAGTCTATAAATAGATCCCATACTAAACAATAACTTAGACTTCTAATTTACAATAATTAGACACACAACTCATCACCAAAAATAGCCTTTACATGCAAACAACTAGTTCAACAAACTAACTATTCATGCAATGAGTAGTTCTAGAACCGCATAGGTGACCAATGTCAGTCCCTATCTACTTAGAGATGACCGACATCAGCCGACTTTTGCCAATGTTGGTTGCCTTCTTGTCTACCCTTGACCGACGTCAGTCAGCCTAACTAATGCCAGTGACTATGACACTTAGCAACTCCTCCATGTCTACATATAGTGAAGCTTTTAGCTCCATAACCTGACAATCTCCCACTTGGAGATAAATAGTTGCACCTGTACCTGTACCTATACATCATCTAGTTTGTCCCCTAGCATTGTATCCCTTTTCAATATCACCCTTGAAGACCAACCACCACAAATCCTGTGGTACACCTCCTATCATCCAAATCACCTGCCACATCCACATCTACAAACCCATGTAGAAAAGAACTTGACCCTGCATAACATGTGCACCTACTATTGGTCCCTCTCAGATATCTAAGAATCCACTGAATTGCCCTCTAGTGCTTCTTTCCCAGATTGACCCCAAACTTGCTGACAACTCCCATTGCTTGGGAAATCTTAGGTTTAGTACATACCATGCACTTAACCTCATTATGTGAATCATGACACTATTCATAAAACTATCTAACCATCGGCGTGCTAACCGATTTCACACAATCATCTAGAGACAAAATCAACTTTTGACCTTCCATGTCCCTAGAACACACTCATGCCAAAGAATCTTGCTGCTCCCAGATTCCTCATGACACACCTCTGAACTAACTTTACCTTCAGTTCAACAACTCCCTGTATGTGTGACCCTACAACAAGCACAACATATAGTAACATGATAATGTAGCTAATGTTATCCAACCTGGTAAAGAGAAACACAATGGTCAAACCTCCATTATCCTATAGCTAACACAAGACCATATACCCAGGTCTTCCGTCTCACATATCCATTCTTGCTCTTCTTTATTTGAACATCCATTTGTCTCTCAGTACTTTCTTCCAGCTGGCAACTCCACCAAAAAACTCCTATTTGGTTCTTCTCCAAGGAATCACATCCTTCAACCATGCCAAGCTCCCACTATTTCCTAGATCTACCTACTCTGCTTCTTTAATAACTTCCTAGTTCTTGACCATCAGTGAGCAAAAAGTAGTGTAAAGAAGGGAAATGATGAATTTGAGGCTTACTTACCCTTTAAGTTTTCCATATGGGTGCTTGAGACTCCTTGACAGCTTGCTGTCCACCCAAAATCTATCTCAGTGACTGATGCCAGTCACATCTCAGTCTACACCCAACCGACGTTGGTTTCATGTGACTTCCTCATCACTGACGTCAATTCCCCCTAACTGACGCTGGTGTTTATCTATCCAAAGTCACTGATGTCAGGATGCACATAGCTGACATTGGTCCCTGTCTAGATGCCGATGTCAATTTTCTAACTGACGTCAGTATCTATGTTTTACTTGTGAGTGATGACTTCTACCCGTGAGCTCTTTTTGGATCAAACCCTTGTCCATATCAACCTTGCTCTGCTCAAAATTATTTAGCCCCTTGAATTGACCTCTGTCTGTCATCTTCTCCTTTAAAACTAAGGCTTTCCTAATCTTGTCATGAGCATCGAATTTCTCAAGAAATATCACTTTCTTCCTTTGCTTATAGAAATCTCGATCCATGCTTTTCAAATCTGAAAGCATACCCTTTAACTCAAGAACATACATCCCCTTCTTATTCATGTGACCAAGCCTATTAAGCCACATCTTCGAATCTATAGCTGAAGTAGATAAACTAGAAGGAGAAACAGTAATACAAATAGATAGATAAAGTGTACCTACTTTTTTACCTCTTGCTAAAACAAGTGCACCCTTGGTAACCTTCCAAGAGTCCGTTGTGAGAGTTACTGTTCAACCCTCATCACCCAACTTTCTAATAGAAATCAAATTCTGCTTTAGGACTGGGATATACATGACCTCCTTCAACACCCATGTGTTGCCCATCTGCAATTTCAGCTTCACTTTCCCTTTGCCAACCATTTGACAAGGCTTACCATCCCCTAAATAATTTCTCTAAAGTCTCCCTGGACATATTCATGAAAAAATTCCCTATTAGGGGATGCATGGAAAGAGGCACCAGAATCTAAAACCCAAGATTCTACTTTATCCAAAGAACATACCAGAGCATCCTATGCAACAATACCTACAACATATGCAACATCTGCTTCTTTAGTTCCTTCTTGCTGATCTTCAATCAACTAAAAATCTCTCTTTACATGCCCTTTCTTTCCACATTTCCAACAGGTTATTCTGCCATACCTAGACTTGGATCTCCTACCTATCTTTAACCTTGATCTCCCATGCTCGATCTTCTCTCTTTGCCTTCCCCTGCTTTCAACACTCAAAGCATTCCTTGATGATTCACCTGTGCTTTTCCTATGAATTTATTAATTCAAGATTACACTCACAACATCATCCACTTTTAAGATTTTAGAAGCAGACGCAGTATTACTAACTACCATTACCAAACTCTCCCAACTTTCAGGTAATGAGCATAAGATTAAGAGAGCCTTAATTTCATCATCAAAAACAATATTGACTAACTTAAACTAGTTTACCAAACCATAGAAATCACTAAGATGACTATGTATAGATCCACCTTCCAACATTTGCAAATTAAATAATTGCTTCATAAGAAATACCTTATTCGAAGCTGAGGGTTTTTCATATAAATTTGTCAAAGATTCCATCAACTCTACCATTGTCTTAGCCTATGATAAGCTGGAAATCATAGACGATGCAAGGCTCAACCTTATAGATCTTAGAGCCTTTCGATCAAGAACCTCCCATTCTTCATCCTTCATATCCATGGGCTTGCATGCAGCCCCAGCCAACGGTATGTACAAATCTTTTTGATACAGATAATCTTCAATCTAAATCCTCTATAATTGATAGTTCTTGCCATTAAACTTCTCCATTTGTAGCTTACTTTCTTCTGCCATTGCTATACTCCCACTCAAATAGAAACCCCTGTGAGTAACCTATAATCAACACACACTAACCAAATTTGAAACACCTGTTAGTAACCCAACCAAAACTCTGATACCACTTGTTAGGCATGGAAACCTATAACCACAAACCTAGCTCTGATTCCAACTTGTCAGGATCTTTCCCCTTAATAAGAGCACAATATGATTACCTTGTATAAGCAACTAATCATAGAATTATACTAGAATTAACAAGTAACTAGAATTCACACATGACAGAATATGAGAGACAATACACAATCTTGTATTAATACTCATGCCAAAAGGAAATACAATGAAGATGCCACAATCTTCTACACCTCTCAGATGTACAGATCTCTTTCCCTCAAGAGTTCACTCTTCTACCAAAAAAGGTCCCAACATACAACTCAAACACAAAGTTGGTGTTCACCTCTAACTAATTAGTAATAACACTGCTAGTACCAAGCACTCAAAAGTACTTCAAGCAGATCTCCCATGAACTTGCAACAAACTACAACTCAAATGATCTTACTTACCATGTAGAACTTCTCCCTAATCTTGCTGCCACCTGCAAAACAATTATTCTTACAATTGGAAGGATCTCTTCCTTGCCTTAATCCTTGATCCTTCAAATTACAATACATGCCAATGAGTCTATAAATAGATCCCATACTAAACAATAACTTAGACTTCTAATTTACAATAATTAGACACGTAACTCAAGACCAAAAATAGCCTTTACATGCAAATAACTAGTTCAACAAACTAACTATTCGTACAACGAGCAGTTTTGGAATTGCACAGGTGATCAACGTTAGTCCCTATCTACTTGGAGATGACCGATGTCAACCGACTCCTATCAATGTCAGTTGCCTTCCTGTCTACCCCTGATCGACGTCGATTGGCCTAACCAATGCCGATGACTGTGACACTCAGCAGCTCCTCCATGTCTGCATACAGTGAAGCTTTTAGCTCCATAACCCAACAACCTAGTGAATACTATGGGCAATTCAGTTACAACTAGATTCTATCTTTCATATGTGGTATCCTACATCTCTTTCACCTATTAGGGAACTATGAGAATCCCTATTTCTTCAATTGGATTTGGTCCTTAAGATGAATAAGGTATATGATTCATAGGATGAGGTGTAATTAATGGAGGCACTATAAAAGTATTAATCTAAGTCATAAATAAGAGAGGTTCATGGATAATTCTCTCCCTTTTAGATGACTCTCTTCTTGGCAAGACCTCAAAAATATACCTAACCAAACCAGGGGTTATCTCCACTATAATTATGGTTGAGGATACTGGTGAGGATTTTGGAATGGGCACTTCTATTTGATCAAATGTTTTTTTTGAATTGGGTGGGCTCTAAGGATATAAAATAGACACATTTGCATGGTCTTCAAAATGGACCCTCTTCTTTGGGGTCTTTAATAACTAAGGGGAAAATTGATTAATCCTTAAGAGGAATAAATACAAAACCTTGAGATATAACAAAAGATAGACTTACATATGGGATTTCAACATTGATAGATGAAGAAATAGTAGAATAGACTACCTTAATAATCCTTTGGCTTGGTCATTTTGTGAGGACTTGTTACTCTCCCAGACTCCAAGATTTGGATTTTTAAAACTCTACCTCTTCATCATCTAGGTGAGTCTCTTTAATCTTTCCTTTATTTGCTTTTTTTGTTTCCTTAGAAGCATCTTCAACATCTAGGTAATTAACCACTAATACTAATTTTGTTTATTCTTCCACAAGTAACACTGCCTAAGTTTGTCCTTTATTATTTTTCTCAAATTCCTCTAATTGTTCCCTCTCAAGAGACTCCTCAATAGTAGATAAAACAATATATGGTCTTTCTTCTAATGACTTACTCTTAGTAGGATTAAGAGAATCCTTGGGCTTCCTTTGGTAGGTGATGATGGGGGAATGGAAGGTGGAATGCAAGGTGACATAGCTGAAGTAAAAATAGTGGTGGGAGGAATCACATGAGATAGTAGTGAAGGCATGGTAATAATTTATTTGGAGGTGGGTTGACAGGTGTTTGGATGTGAAATGGTAGAGGTATCCTGAGTAAAGGTACCCTCACCAATGGACATAAGTGATGAAAGGCTAGCTATAGTAGTTATGGGATAATTAAGAATAGTTGGAATGGAAGAGAAAAAAACTTATAATAAATATGAAAGACTTACCTAGGTCATAGTTATTAAGGGGGGAAAGGAGTCATCACAAAACTATTTTTCCTTTCTTCACCTACATAAGTTGTCAACCTATCTCTTTTAGTTAGTGTGCTCAATACTTAGGTGTCAAGATCTATTATCAAGGAATGGATATAATGACTTGGAACACCCCTCAGAATATCACTTATAAGCTAAGGATTAGATTTATTTTAGACACTAGATTCAATTAGATATTGATCTGTAGGCTCTTGTAGAGGAGGTAAATCATGTTTTTAAGAGACATGAGGATGGGATGGTGGCCATTAGTGATTCCATGCCCTCTTATATTATTTCTCATTATAATGAGGATTATACTATAATTCCTAATCGTAGACCATAAACATTGAATTATCCTTCATAGTATTCTATATGACTAAATCATTAGGCACATTCTAGAAGATGGTATCATGGTCATACTCATCATTCCCATAAGAAACATGCACCTTCTTCTTCTCCTAATTTTTTGGAAGGTATCCTCTAACCCTTTTATTTATATCCCATTCTTTGAATTGTGCCAATTTTAGATTGTAATTGGCCTTAATTTAGTTACCCTAGTTGAAATGTGATTTGAGCACATATTGCATTTGGATAATGCTCATGGGAGTCATAAAATAATTAGATTCCTCTAACCTAGTTCCTAATAAATACTATTATAAACTTGAAAAGAGAGTTCTTATTCATCAATCTTATTCAGAACATAGTGTGGTAGTAATAAGGGATAATTCATTGTCCCTTCAATCTGAATGATAATAACATCTAGATAGAACCAATAGTCTCCCCATTTGTGGAGTGTCCTTAAAATTTTCTTAGATAACCTAGGCATAGATTCTCATGGATTTCATGATATATCTAAGGGTAAATTACATTGCATATTTTTTAAATTTCATACCTATATCTATGAACACACATAAATGAATGTTATTCACCAATTATATTAACCACATATTTTTCTTAGGGTTGCCAAAAAACACCACAGATTTTGTAAACAGTTCCCATAATAGCATCTAACAAATAGGACATCATTTAAAAACTACCATTTGATTTCCTTTGGTTTGGATAGAAAATTTGGGACTTTAGTCTAGAGCAAATAGTTTCTCCCAGTGTAACCAATTGATCAGAGGTTAACAAAATGTCCAATAATGAAACCCACTCAACTTGAACATATACAATACTTAAAAAGCCATACAGTTTATTCAATAGACATTATTATCTTGACACTAGACCTAAATTTAATGATGCAATTAGATGTAATTCCCCCTTTGTGATTCAATTTATGGCCCTTGACAAGCCACTTTTTCAATTCCCCCTTGATAACAAGCTAGACAATAGCCAAGTTTTTTATTATAGGTTATTTTAGGGGAAAGTAACCTAATAAAACTCTCAAAATCCCTACCTAAAATATACACAGCCACTTTATTATGTTTACCAAATATATAATTGATCACCAACAAAAGTGCCATTGAAAAACAAATATCTAAGGAGGTCTATACATGGAATTACCTTTGGTTTAATAGTTTCCTGATGAAGACCTTGCACCTTGATGGGTATCAAATCATCAATGTACTTCTTGTAAGTTGGTACAATTCTATCCTGAGCCAAGTATGGAATTTATAATTATACAGCATCCCATAATTTAGAGTAATAGTGGAATTTGAAATCTAAAGCACTTTTCTTGAACATTGTATTGGTGTACTCAGTTATGCCAATGAAATCATATAGAGAAGGGACTTTGGATTGTTTGGAAGTTGGCACCATTGTTGAACTAGATGTATTTATCTAGTTCTATCAAAAAGATAAGTTTTAATTTGAAAATACCTCTAAGTAATTAGGGATTTTAAACATATGAGAGATTGAATACATAGTGTTTACTTGAGACTAATGTCTAAGTGAATTCCCCTTCAACATATATTTTTGATATATCATTCACAAGCTTCAAACATTGAATGTATTTCTGCACCATTAATGGATATAACAAACTTTTAATTTAAATTCCCATTTTATTATGAAAATACTAGTCAACTTTAGTGGGTTCAATTACCTACCATATGGAAAACCTTTGTTAAATTTTAATGTTTTGTAATTGAATTTGAGATAACTATTAATGATTATTACCACATACTCAGGTTATATTCCTTTGAATGATGATAGGTTTCAACTCCTTATTAATCCATAGCTTCATACCTTTCACTATGATTTAACCTTCCATGGTCATGAGATGATGAGATCATACCATGTATTGAGATATCAAATGTCTAGAGATAACGTAGGTTTAGGAAATTAGACCATAGACCAAAGAATTATTTAATATTCCATGATCCCATTTTGATGAATGGATGCTAAGTTTCATACATTTAGGGATCTAGGAGCAATAAAATGCAATGTGCAAATCCTTTTAACTCTAAACCTTTTTGATAAACTAATAAAGTTTTTGTGTCTCCATATTTTTTTATGAAACACTTAAAAATTCTATTACCTTATAATACCTTCATGGGTAACTTGAAGGCATCTCTTAGGAGATGCCTTGAATCCAATATTATGCATGTTTGAAAGGTATATCCTACAATATACCTTGAAGGTACCCTTGAAAGTATTATAAGGCCCTTTAAGGTATCACCCAATAGTGTCTTCAAGGTGAAGGAAAATTCCACTCATGTGTATGTTGAAGGCATCTCCTAGGAGATACATTAAACATCCCCTTGAATGTATTATAATTCCCTTCAAGGTATCTTCCAAAAGCCCTTTTTAATGAAGGGATACCAAGTGTTATACTTTTTAGGATCTGGGAGTATCAAAATATAGGGTAAAAATTCTTTCAAGTTTATTGAATGATGTTTGAAACCTTTGTAATACCTTTATGGGTAAATTATGTGATTAAGGAATCTATGGAGGGTGGTTAGATCATATGTTAGTTAAAAATGAAATAAATTTAAAATGACTCAACATGAAAACTAGCACACTAACAAGTAGACACTACCTTTCTTGGATCAAAGAGGGGATCATAGTGAACAAACAACAAATGATAAAAGCTCAATGAAAATTCAATAAAACATATATTCTTTCTTCCTTGAATGCTCCAAGAGGTTTGTTTTATTGGCTTGCATATATTATGCTTGAGAGGTCTTCATCAATGGAGTATGGATACCTTCATCTCCTCTTAGCACCATGTTTAATGTTTGTCTTGGCTTGATGATTCAATGGCTTGGCTCAATTTTGGCATTATAACTTTATGCATTTGATTCATGAATGAAATATTGCATCATAAAATTACTTTGATTGGGATCTCTAAATGAATATCTATATGCTTATATTTATAGGATTGAAATCAACTTGGAATGGGTTAAATATTTACCTTAGTTGAGTTTATTAACCTTGGTTGAGTTTGAAAGGTGTCCAAATGGTCATGCTTAGGTTTGGATAGGTGTGCTTTGAGATATTTTCCATTTGGGACAACTCACAAAGGTAATGATTAGCTTCTAAGATATTCTTTGATATTTGAATTTTCCTTTTTGATATTTGATTTATTAGCTAATTTACTCAAGGATGAATTTAATTAGGCTTTGATCAAGATTTGTAGATTAATTAATCCCATTTAGGCATTTGGTCATTTGTTGTAATATTTTGATTTATGCCTTGTTTAATTGATTAATGGGCCAAATTGATTTATTACATGGTTATGAAGCCAATTTTGAGACCCTTAGGAATTGTTGGGCTAGGTATTCTATGGTTGGAAAGAATTGGTCTAAAGTTAGGTATGAAGCCCTTGGCGACTAGTTTTAGGTGTCTATAGTTTTCCCCTATTTGGGAAGGAATTATAAGTTATAAGCATAGTAACATATTTTTAAAGAATAAAAATGTTTTATGTGATTATGAATTCAATGGTGATAGATGAACTATAGGGTTCCCCCTTAAGGGAGTAGTTGGAAAAATAAGCAGCAAATAGTCCCTCAAAAGAAAGAAATGAGATGAGGGAACCAAAAAAATGAAGATGATGGGATGATAACACAATGGTATTCCCAAAGTTAGTTACAATCATTAAGAATATAAGTGGGATAGTGTTCAATTATTTTCTTAGAGGTATTTATAAGCATTGTACCCTGATTATGGCAATGTGGTATGATAGAACAATGATTTGCCCAAAGGTAACTATAACCATTGAGAAGATGGAGCTACCCCAATTAGAATAGACAAATAGGATAACAACATACCCCAAGCAAGTAGAAGAAAGTAAATTATTATGATTGGTGACAACATAAGGATTTTCCCAAAGATGGTTATAATCATTAAGAATGTAGGTGGGACAATGTGCAATGATCTGCCTATAGGTGGTTATAATTATTGGAACCTAATTTTGGCAAACATGATTTATAGCTAATGATTGAAAATATGATGATGATAAATTAATATAAAAGATAAAGATTAATTGGGATAAACTATTATTAGGGAGATGCTCATCTTAACTAATAAAGGTTGAAATTCTTACATTATTTAATTACTCTATTTGGGATATGATTGGGATCAGATTTGGTGTTAGTGTTGAGGAGATTTTGATACTGCCATTGATGGTGTAGACCTCTCAAAGCTAATTTTTATTGTAGCACTTAATGGTAGGCATCATGATAGAACACCATGAGGACTTGGATGAAATATGCATAAATACTGACTCTTGATATCCAATACTCAATGGAAAATAATGCAATAATGATAAAAACCATGATAACAATGTAGACACATGAGTATGGATGGATTAAAGAATAAGTTCAAAAGGAATCACCTAATACACACACATGGACTGAATCAAGGTAATAATACTTAAAGCAAATAAACATGCACACAAATAAACACAAACAAAAAAAAAAAAAAAACTGATGTTTAGTCATAATGTTAGTACAAAAAATGTGACATCAACAAGACAATGAGCATTACCCCTAGAAAATAGGTGATAACTTAACAATCAAACAAGATGGGGGAACCAAAAAAAAAGGAAGGTGGTGGCTGAGATATCTTTATATGCACTAGGCAAGTGGACACTACCTACATAGTTTTGTGGATGATATATCCAATAAAATTTTTAGGTCGAATGTAGTTCTCCCAAGAAATGGGAAGAAAATGATAACTCAAGAAAAAAACATGGTGGATGTGATAAAAGAATAGGAATGGTCTTGAAAAATGGCAAGTGTGTGGGATAAAAAGGCCAAAAAGGATGGGGAGACTAAGTGATTTTATTATGAATTAGTGAGGGTTCCCATAATCTTTTAGGAAAAGAAGTGGTCAATGTTTTTAGTTTTTTTTAATGGTTTTCAAAATGTTTTTTTAGAATTTTTGGAGTATCTCAACTCAATTGAGAATGATGAGATACTAAATGGTCTATGATCAAAAAATGGTGAGAGCATGGAAAACTTACAAGGATGCTCATAAAATGGTAAGAGCATTGCTTAGGTTGCTCAAAAAATAGTGAGAGTGTTGCTTAAGTTACTCATAAAATGGTGAGAGCATTACTTAGGTTCACAAAATGGTGATAACATTATAAATTGAAATGTATGATCATAAAATAGTGAGATATTGATGGTGAATGGGAATTGATCTAACCTAAATGTGAATCAAGTACAACCCACATAGTCCCACAATGGCCTTAGGTCATAGTAGTTCCACCTTATAGTGGAGGAATTTAACTAGTGTAGCAACCAATTCAAAAAAATAGGCATAGTTAGTATGATGTCACAATATGGCATATGAATGGCTAGTTGTTATGTCAAATCACAATAAACAAATGTTGCCCCTAGTTTTCCCATAGGTGGTTGTAACTAAGATACAACTAATTAGATTAATGATACTAATTTTCCCATAGGTAGTTATAATTAGGAGCAAGACTAGCAAAACATTGATTTTCCCTAGTAGGCAATATAATCAGGCTCACATAAATGACCATGATTAGAAGTAAATAAGAAATGAAGGATGCAACCATCAAATTTCTATCATACTACTTTAAAAAACAACCTCCATCAAGAATTCTTGAAATAACTACTAAAAATGATCTGATTCTTCATGCTAAAAATGTGAAACCAATGGATGAAGCAAGGTCAAATGGGTTAGGATAGTATGGGTCAAAAACTTCTTGGTTGATAAAACAAGATGGTAGAATGGCTAATTGATAGGAAAATTCATAGAATGGTATGATATAAAGAATAATATTGATAATATGGTATAACTTGAAATGGTCCTTATATATAATACATCATATCACTTAAGAGTGGTATCATTTGAGGTGTATAATGTTCATAGACTCATCAAGTTCATCCCTGTCTAGTGTGGCAAACTCATATGCTCCTATGTCATAGTCTATAATAATGATGATAGGACCAACCTAGTTGACTTTTAACTTGCCTTTATGCTTATTTTTTACCATGGTATTCTTTTAGTTCTCTTTGAAGTAAAGATCACCAAGTTTGAATTGTCTATGTTTCACACACTGATTGTGTTGGCCATGAAGTCAACTCTAATATGCCTATAGATTATTCACTACATCTATGCATTTCTCATCAAGTAACTCTAATTTTTATAGGTGAGCTACTTGATAGTCATTATCATCAATAACATGTTTGAAATAGATGCATAATGATTTTAACTCGACCTCAATGAGAAGAATGAATTCAATACCATAAATAAGTGAGTATGGAGTGGCTCCTATTGTGTTGAAGTTATTGGTATGGTATGACCAGAGGGAACAAAATATCTGAAGGTGTCAATCATGATCAAAATCATCGATAATATTTTTAAATTTTTTTATGATGGTTTTCTTTGATGCTTTGGCCTAGCTAGTACCTTGAGGGTAATATGCTATGGAGAAATGTTGTGTGATTTTGTATTCAGCATATATCTTTTAAACATCCTTATTCTTGAATGATCCTCCATTATTAGATATAATGTCAAAAGGGATACCATAGTGGTAGATGAGATGATTGAAAATGAATTTAAAAATTTGTTTTCTAGTCATGTAAGTGAGGGTTATAGCTTCGACCCACTTAGTGAAATATTCTATAATAGTGAGGATATGTTTATGGTTGTATGATGAGGTGGGATTTATATTCCCAATGAGAATGAGGTCCCATGTAGAAAATGGCCATGGTATCAACATTGGTTTTAAAGTCTTAGCTTCAGCATGAATCAAATTAGTATGCCATTAACATTTATCACATCTCTTGACATATGCAACTACATCTGCATCCATCATTGGCTAATAATAACTAGTACATAGGAGATTTTTGGATAGGACTACCTCTCTAGTGTGGGATCCATATACCCCTTCATAAACTTACCATAATACTAGTATATATTTTACCAAAGGTAAACACTGAAGCAGAGTTCTATCAAAACTATGGTAATACTGGGTAGGTCCAAGTAAGGTATAATGTTGGGCATTGTGGATGAGGGATTTGGTTTATTTTCAAGATAAGTTTGGTGGTAAAATATGGCTATGTAAATAGGAGTATACTTCTAAATACCAAGTAAATATAGGACTAATAATATTTTAGATCATTGTGTTAGTTGAAGGTTTATGAGTTGGCACTATTATATTTTAAATAAGAAATTGGTAGTCTTTTGCCATTTATATATGTTAAATGAGTGACCCAATGGTCACCATTGCATCTATTGTTTTGTTTCTTTCCCTTGATATATGTTCAAACTAGATGTCAAAAATCTAATGTTTGAGAGTGTCAATCATAGCCTTGTAGCAAACTAACTTGTCATCCTTAGTCTGAAAGTGGTCTTTAACCTAATTAATGATTAACAATGGATCACCATAAATATTTAGATGATGTATGTTCTATTGTATTGCCTATTTTATCCATAATACAAGTGCTTCATATTTGTCCATGTTATTGGTACAAGTAAATCTAATTATGAATAACTTAGGGATTAGATCCCCTTGTGGAGTGATAAATAAAAGGCCTACCCTTGATCCATAAATTGTGAATGATCCATCAAAATATAGCTACCAGTGTTGCTCCTCAAGAGGTGTCTCAATGATGGTCATTATGTATTCATCAGGAAATTAAAATGTGATTTGTTCTATGTCTATAAGGGGTGCTTCAACAAGTTGATTAGTAAGAACTTTCCCCTTGATAGATTTTTGGTTTACATATTATAACTCAAACTCACTAAAAACCATGATCCATTTGGCCATATGGCCTGTAAATATATTTTTGATAGTAGATACTTGAGTGGATCTAATTTTGAAATGACCATGCTATTATTGTTCAACATGTAATGTTACATTTTTTGAGTTGTGAAGAGCATGGCTAAATAGGTTTTTTTGATAGGTGTATAATTGCGTTTATATGTGACCAATTTTTGGCTTAGATATTACACTACATGTTCTTTTTTATTATCATCATGTTGAGATAGAAGTTCCCTAAGGGCTTGATCTATTATTGATAGATATAAAAGGAATGGTTTCCCTAGCATAGGAGGTAATAGAATCAGTGGATTTGCAAGATAGTCCTTTAACAATTGAAAATCTTTCTCAAATTCATCATCCCAAAGAAATATTACACCCTTCTTTAGTAGGTATGTAAATGATGTCACTTATTAGCCAATTGAGATATGAAGTGATTGATATATTTGATCTCACCTTATAAACTTTGGAGCTACTTCAAATTGGTTAGTGGTAGCATCTCTTTTATGGCTTGTACTCTGACAGGATCAACTTATCTGCCCCTATGAGACATAATAAATCCATGTAATTTTCCTAATGTGATGAAAAAACACATTTATTAGGGTTGAGTCTAACTTTGTATTCACATAATCACTCAAATATCCTTCTCAATGTTGTCAGATGATTAACCCTGGTCTTTAATTTTCCTAGTATGTCATCGACATAGTCTTCAACAATGTTATACATCATATCATGAAATATGACTATAATGGCTCTTTGATAAGTAGCCCTTGTGTTTTTAAGACCAAATGGTATAACCTAATAATATAATATTCCCCATAGACTAGTGAAAATTGTCTTGTATTGGTATTTTGGTGTTATCTAATCTGATTATATCCTTAGAAACCATCTCTCCTTGAAATCATCTCATAAACAGATATGGATTTGATAATCATGTCAATGTTTAGCAATGAAAAGTCATCTTTGGGTAAATCTTTGTTAATATCCATGAAATTAATATAGATTTTGATTCCTTTGAGCTTTTTACTAATTGGAACTAGATTGGAAATCCATTTAGAATAGTCAATTGGCTTGATACATCTCACTTCTAAGAGCTTCTCCAACTCTTTCTTTACCAATATAGAAATGCAAGGATGAATTTTACATAATTTTTGCTTCACTAGTTTGGCATCGAGATTGACAAATTCCCTCAATAGGGATGTAAGGATTTCACACTCCTCATTAGTGAGGGATGTGCTTAATTTAATCTATTTTAGGTCATTTGGAGACCTAATGTTTACCTATGTTGTGTCTTCCACTAGAAGGGTTGAACCATCTTCATGAATAGTGGGCAAAGATTTGAATTATTTGGCTATGTCAAAATCCTCTATTAGGCCTAGTTATTCAAGTTCTCCTAGATAAGATGAGTAAGAATCCCCTAAGGGGAGGGATGGGCATGTGACAAATGCATTTAGAAACTCTTGTATGATTTGATTGAAGGATTTTTATTCTTAAATATTGAATTCAGATCCATAGGTAAGTTCATCTTTGATGTTGCAATCCTGGATGATGTGATCAAAATCTTGATGCTCTTCAAGATTAAACTTAGACTCGTAGACAAATTTTTCATTAGTGGTCTCTTTATATAAATTTTAAGAATTATAAACACCCCCATCTAATGGCACCTAAAATAGGTTTTCACTAGAAGATTGACCTTTGCCTTTACTTTTTCCCTGGTCAGAAAGCACCTTAGAGAGGTTTCAACTTTGGGATCTCAATGTTTTAATTATTTTATTTTGGCTAAGGGTGTTCACATGCTCTCTAAAATAGGCTTAAGATCCAATTTGATTGAGAATACTAATTTATGATCTCCCAATAGAACATTATCCCTAAGGCCTAAAAAATCATAAAAATCTTCATCATTCTAAAACTCATTAATTGGCACCTTGGATTCTTGTTGGTCTCAGTCTATCAGTTGGGTATAATATAATGGTGGTGGGTTATTGAATGAATAGTTGAAGGGTACAAATGGAATTGTGGTCAAATAGGTTCATTTGGGCTAAGTCATAAAATTGGCTATGATCAAACTCTACTTCATTACTGGCATCATCATCACTAGTCATTGGTGATGGAACTCAAATAAGATATATGGGGTCACTCTCAGGTACTTTATATTCAAGTCCATAAGTTCCTTTGTACTTAGTCATAGAAATGGGTTCAAGTTTTCTCTGTTGATGTGGCCTAAATCCTCTTCCTTCATAGTCTTGGTTCTCCATGATCTGATTAGGAATGGGATACTTAGAGTTTTTGTAATAATCAACGAACTTATCCTTGTATAACCATGATTTATCACCTTCAAGAGGGTCTTACTCTTGACTAGAGGTAAATATGAATGTGATAGGTGTTGGAATATGTAGATGGCCTTTTCCCTTTCTTTACTAGTGCATGAGTGGTTTGGATTTTGGTCTTCCAAAGGACTTTGGGTTATATTTAATTTTTGCAATGTGAAAGTTGTCATGCATCAAATACTCTCCTGGGCCATTATCCAAGATGGTATAATGATTAGAGATTTTAGGAGGTGGCATATGGGAAAGGGAATCAAGGGTATTAGGGTTAATGTAGTTGGCCTTTGATAAATCAATGAGTATTATTTTTCCCTTATCCTGCTTGGTGACTGGAATCATGCTGAAATGATAATTATAGCAATTGATATTGGCCTCTAGATGTTTGAAATTATCATATGGGTGTGAATATCCTAGAATATTAACTTTCATCCCTAAATGGGAGAAATTGACGCACTAATGTAGTGTCAATGGCACTACACTAATCTTGTGTAACCAAGGTCTACCTAAAAGCATGCTATATAAAAAATTGATATCTAACACATGGCAAAGTGTATCATGGGTCAAGGGCTCAATGATAAATGAAAAGCTAATGGTGCCTTGTGATTATCATTATTCATTTTCATAGGCTTTGATGGTAATTTTTTTTGCTTAGAGATCTACCAAGGTATAATTGATAAGCTTGATAAGCTTTAGAGATACTATGTTCAGACTCGATCCATTATCTATGAGGACATATTTCACTTTGTGCCTCTTTATTTAAAATTTAATATATAATGGATTATTGTGTAGTGGGATTAAGGATGAAATATCTCTTTGGTTGAAGGTTAATTGTTGGGATAGAGCTAGGTATCCAACCAAATCTTGAAATTTGTCAAGGGATGTGTCATTTGGAACTATGGATTGACCAAGGAACTCTATCTAGATGTTTTTGTGGATAGTAGATGTATAAAACAAATCTAAAATGGAGATTAGTGTTGGCATCTTTTTCAATTATTTCACAATGTCAAATGTCTTTTCTAGGATAGTGGTAAATGGTTTGTTCTGAGGTAGAACATATGGTTAGATGATGGGTGAAGTGGTAGATGGTTGTGGCCTTGGTATGGTAATCTTTGATTATCAAGTTGTTATTACACACTCAAGATTAGATACATGACCACTACTGCTAAAAAATTATGGTGGAGGGGGGATAGATAGGATAATTCTCAATTTTTGATGCACTTGAGCTTAGTCATGAGAAAATAATGATTTATCAGTATAAGGTCCTAACATGGGAATCCCTACTTGATAGTTTGCGTATGTGTGGTCTCAAGTCAAGGACAGATTAACAGAATGGTTTGGTTGATTTGCTATAATTAACAATAATCTTGTTTGATTGGTACTTGGTCTAGGATTAATGTAAATGGTGTTAAATTGACATCATATAATATGACCTAAAAATACATTGTATTCATGTGAAACTACATGGTAGGTCCATTGGTTATTATCATTCTTACCTTGGTTTTGTCTATTGTTTTGATGTTATTAGTTTTATTGGTTTGGCCTTGATTATTGATACTATTAAGGTTGATGTTACACTATTCATTGTTGTTGGTGTTGTGGTTATGGTTATTGTTATTGATTATTATGTTGAGGAAAAGGATTATAATAGATGCCAAGACTCTAACTAGAAGTGGAAACTCTATGATCCAATGTGATCTCTCCATTTTCCAACATTCTAAATTACATGTCTAATTTACACACAACATTGTAAATTATGGCCACTAACTCTATAAAAATCATAGAATTGTTCTGGCCTATACCTATCTAGCATGTCAATGTTAGCTATCTAAATAGCATATTCTTCTTTTAGAACAAGCCATATAATCAAGTTAGATGTTGTGAGTTTGTGAAAGATTGATTTTATAGGCTCTCTAAGATCAATAAGTAATAATGAGTTGGCATGTTTCTCCTTTGAGGAGGAGGGTTTAGAAAAGGCATAGATTGTTACATTTATTGCATTAAATATACTGGTTGAGGCTATTGTACTTATTTTGCATGTTGTGGTTGTTGAAAATGTTATTGGTTAGGAGTAAGCCAGAAAGGTGGGATAGGCTAAGCAAACAATGCTTACACCATTTAGACATGTTGTGACTCTATTACTCCATTTTTTATAACATTATTTTTGTGATTAAATTACTTTGGTCTATCATTGTTATTAGCCTATGATAGTTGTGATGCTTGTGCTTTGATTGGATGTTGATTTTGGCAACTATTCTAGTTTTTGTTCTGGCCATTATTCTAATTTGATGAGGTTAGTTTAATTATCCCTTTATTAATAAGATCTCATTTGATCACCAAACCTTTGTTAATGTTTTATTTGAATGTGTGCACACACTACAACTCTAGATAGTAAGATATCTCACTGTGTAAATTTTTGGTAAACACAATGGCTAGTTGTTTGTCTAATAGACTATGGGTAAATTAGCTTATAAGGGCTCTCCATCATTGTAGATATCTTGTGAACCTTTCACCAAATTTCTAATTTTCTTGTGTCAAGTCAACCAATGAAATCTCATTTTTGAGATTGTAAGAGAAGTGTTGTGCAAACTTGTCCAAGAGATCATCAAAATTAAAAACTAAATTATTTGGTAATTTCAGGAACCACTCCAAGGCTTATTTAGATAGACTTCGTGGAAACAAAAACAAGTATATGTCACTATAGGCCATTGGTTAGAACGTGATAAAAAATTCCATCAGATGTGCTTTGGGGTCATGTTTCCCTTTGTATTTATCTAATTTTGGTGGCTCATATCCTAGAGGAAATGGTAACTACAAGTACTCCATGTTAAAATGATATGAATGTACATCATCCAACTTGAAATTTTTGGTTTTTTTCCTATCTTGGATGGTAGTAATTACATCCTTCATCTATTTTAAATCTTATTTGAGGAAACTTGTGGGAATATTGGCCTAGGTTAATGGTTGGGCAATCACAAGTGAAGCACTTTGACTGGGGTATGATGGAGATATTTGTTATGGTATGTTGGAATGTCTAGGGAATGGACCAAGAATAAACATACATGGATTAAGGTATGATTATTTAAATTACACCTATGTCTATGTGATATTCTAATTGGGATTGGGTATGTATGCCTGATATTGGGAATATTGAGGTTAGAAAGGAGGGATATAATCATACCATGCCTGTTGAGTTTGAATAAGGACCTGTTGTTGACTAGTAATACCTAGTTATTGAGGGGATACTTATGAACCAAGACCATATGGACTTGTGGCATATTTGGCATGAAAGGCAAGGGTTTCCTATTAGGTACTTGAGGAATATTGGAACCCTTTTTTACACAAATATTGGTTGGGAAGTGTACACATGTTAGAGATTCAACACATATCATTGACCAATATTTACACATTATGAGTTATACATCATTTAGTTTTATATTGGCATATTAGTCCATGAGGAAAGAGGTATGTTTGCTACTACTTGGCAAGGTGGAACATTGGTTGCCCCCTATTGAGGTGGAAATATATTTTGCCTCTACTACATGGTTTGAATGGACAATGCTTGATATTGTGTAATATTACTCATCACTTGTTTGGGAGGAGTAGGATTAAACACATTTTAGTGTGGCATGATAATATACATTAGCTGACTACTTAATCCTTGTTGTTGGGTACTAGAAGAAGTAGTTTGTTGAGTATTAGAGGTAGTTGGTTGAAGTTGGGAAGTATAAAATCCTACTCCCTAAGTCTATGAACCACTAATGGTGTTAGTTAGAGGTAAATTTTGATGTTGAATATGTGTTTGTATGTTAACACCACTTTGGTTTAGATTGGATGTTACTTCCATATTATCCACTACTTTTTGCTCACTATTCTTTATAGAAGTAAAAGACACGTCTTTGATAGTTAGGGTAGTGAACATGTTTTTGACTAGATTATTTTGCATAAATGGGTCTAAAACCTAATTTTATTGACCATTAAATAACATTAAAATTCTTATTGAAGGATCTAAGTTAATAAGAGGTCTATTTGACATGGTCATCTAATTAAAGTTACATACTAGGTCTTAATATGTTTTTCATGTTATTTGCATTTGAATGAAGTGGTCTTCTATAAGGCATCTCTATGTGACAAGCATATGTAAATCTTGATATAGTATTGGTAATATGGAATTAGGGTTTCTAGAAGAGTCCCGATCATTAATTTTATAAGATATGTTATAAGGCCATCTTGATAGGTTTTGTAAATTATCATGCCCTACCTCATAATTTGATGGAATCATACTATAATAGGGTTGCTTCTAGACATGTTTTGAAACCATAAGTACACTAGCCAAATATTGATCTATCTATTATTTAGCTTGCTCCATATAAGGAGGTGTACTAACCAAATAGTTGGCAAAAGGATCTTGACTCTATTCCCCTAATTGAGTGTTGTATGGTGGATAGGAATCTATCTCCCAAACAACCTCATCTCTGTGAGGGTCTTGAAAAAAGTCCTCCTATGTACTACAATTCCCATATCCTAGATTGTGCATAGTTTCATGACATGTGTAATGATCCATGGTTAAATTATATGGTAAATGTTTCATAACAAGAAATAGGATTAGAGTTTTGAAAACTCTAAAAAAACTATGTCTAAAAGGATAAAGGGTTCAAACATGATCTAGCTTGGTCAAGGGTGGATCTAAATATCCAAAAGGTTTGATGCAAATATTTGGTAAAAATAGTATAACATCAAAATGTCTAACATTAAATGTCTACACAAATAAGTTCAACTAAACTGACCTAAAAACAAGATGCCAAATCCAATGTCCAAACATGTTCCAAATAGGTCTAAACTAGAAAAAGGAAATGTTTCTAGGTATTTTGTCCAAATGTGAAGTCAAATACTAGGCTCAAATAAATTGTGCTAGGAATTTTATCCAAATGGTGTCAAAATATAAGACTTAAAATGATGATTATAATGATTAATTTAACAAACTTGAAATAGTTTGATAAAAATAAGGCACATGTTTGTAGACATAAATGTGATCTGATTGATGGAAAACACTAAACAAAAGTCACTATTAAGAGAGACTGAATCTATCAAATAAATTCATAAACAATAAATTTTCCAAATTTGAGTAATGAATTAACCCAAGTTATGTAATCCAAAAGATAAATATATGTGTATTAGCCTCGTGAATTGAGGCCTAAACAAAAGTCAATCAATGTTTGAATCCAAACTTGTAAAATTTAATCAAAAACCTAGCTAAGGATGATGACAACAAGATAGATAATTTTGAACAACATGACTAGACTTAGATAAATATCTAACAAGGATCAAATGATTAGTTTCAATAATTATAGTTTAGATGCAAGACAAGACAAGTCTTTTGAAATAACTTGGGAAGCGTAATAGAATTTAGCACCCCTAAAATATGTGACAATGATTGGTTGTTTCAAATACTTCTAAGGCACAAGATTTGAAATGATTTGTGTACCATAATGTTACTCACCTTAATCAAATGTTACTCATAATATTTTGACACAAATTTTTACTAAGTTAAATTGAAGTGTCAAATGGATGACATAATGCCTCCTCAAATAATGGAGTGATGTTAGACACATGACTCATTCATAACATGGTTTAAGCAATAAGTTTTAGTTATAACATACTAATCAATAAATGACCAAAATATAATTAAGTTTAATTGTCCTAAATCCTATCAAGGTGTGGTAAAGTGGGGTTGACTAATACTAGTTTATTTTTTATCATCTATATTGATCCCATGTGTACACACTTTTACATATGCACATAAGAGAAGAAACACATAAATTTAGTCCACATTGATTGGCTTGTTATGAAAAGTTCTTGTCCTTTTCACAACTAGTACATCCATCACTTGCTTAGTGTAGTGTGATGTCCATATCAATAATATATCTTGAACTTAACCTCCTACTAACGGATATGGTTTAACACTATTTCAGTGGGGTGATCCCCAATTATATACCCCCCATGGAGAGGGGTTAAAGATGATGTTAGAAGATGAAACCTTGGGCCAAATATTCCTTATAGAACTTATGGAAGGTAATGAAGTCCCCCTCAAAAGCCAAGATGCATGGAAATAAAAAGACAAGTAAAAAGACTTTATGGTTGATTTTACATCACCCAGTACTATGCAAGTTTGGGGAGATCTTAGGTGACATTATCTATATTCTTTGGAATAGGAAATAAAATGTAATGGGAAGGCACTTTTGATCCCATGAGTTTCCTTTAGGGGATAGGGGGAGAGTATATGCTTGCTATCCTCTTTGCTAAAAGAATAATCAATAAATAATTTTGTAAATAATTAAAGTAAAGTTGTTACTATCCCCTTAGATTAAGTGTGAAAATGGAAAGAATTTGCATGCAACCAAATGAATCACAAAGCATCTAAGTTCATTTTTTAAAGCTCAAATATTGAAGTGTTCAAGATCTATCCTATGCTCATGATTAAACACCAATTTGAAAATGTTTCAAGACTTAAAAATACATTTTAAGCACCAAATTTGAAATGTTTCTAAGATTTAACATGATAGATTCATTTTAGACACCAAATACCAAATGTGTGAAAATTAACATGTTCAATTTTAGACCCAAATTGCAATTTTTGAAATTTGAATAAGTTCTTTTTAAACATGAATTTAAATGTTTGGTTAGCCAAAAACAAGCAAATTATGTTTAAATCAATCCTTGGCCCCTACAAAAACAAGCTTATAATGCCTTTATTAGAAGCTATTTTCTTTTTGGGCAAATGAACTTAGGATTTGAGCTCTAAAGTTTTAATTAAAATTTATACAGTGGCCATCAATGATCACAGACAATCATCAACAGTTCAAATTCAACCGTCATTGATCGATTAGAGATAACTATTAGTAGTTAAGTATAATATTCACCAGTTGATAATGACCATTGGAAAAAACTTTTCAACCTGAAGTCAAAACCTTTAAAATCAAACACATTAAGTTAGGCTTGGTTAGTGTAAAGATCAATAAAACCTGTAAGGTTAGGTTTACAAATGAGATTTAGATGATCTTGAAACCTAGAAATCAATAATTAAGATAGCTATTGTCAATTAGACTCACACCCTTATGAAGGTAGTTTTAGGCTTTCATAGTTTACTAAAACATGGAAACAATCTGAGGCTGTGGGTGGCCTAATCAATGGATTGAATCTCTAGATTCTAAGGGCTAGCTTCTTTTGGTGTATTAATTAGGATCTACACTCTACACTATAAACTACCAAGGAAAAGGTAAGAAATAAAATTGAAGGAAAATCCTATCTAATGATGGTGATACACTTGTATTTTGGTTCATCCACTCAATTTGAGCTTCTAAACCATTGATTAGATAATAAAAGATTGAATATTTAACTCCAATTGACTCATATGAATCAGTATTTAGTGAAAAGGTTTTATTAGGTGATTAAATCTTGAGGGAAATGATGGAATAGGCCTAATTCAAGGCACTAACTAGCCACTTACATATATTTTAACTTAAACTAAAAGACATCAAACATAGAACATGACATGTATAATCTAATCAACTAGTAACTAGGTAAGAATCAAGATTTGACAAGGAAAAAAATTATATCACATATACAAATCATTAACATAAATACACTATACCAGCCCCCTGGCATCTAAAAAAAATATTATTTATCTGAAAAGGATACCAAAACTCAATATTGATAGAATCTAATCTTATCAAGGGAGGGATAAATTCAAGGCTAAAAAGTTAACTTATATATTAAAAACATACAAAAGTGAAGATATTGGCATTGAAAATAGGAGAGAAGATCAACTTCCACATCACACAAGTCCAACTTGAGCTATCAAAAGATAACCAATCCTTCAAATAATATCTTTTTGTCTTATGTCTTGCATGAAAAAGCTCTTTGGCATTGGAAAAGGATGGTGGGCCCATCTTGGATTAATCTACTCCATGCATGAAAGCTACATCAAATCTTCAAATAAAAACTCTACTTGATATGTTTGGAAGTTGAGTTGAAACAAAAGATAGTCCTTTGCATGGAAAACAAGGAAAATACATGATAAGCCTTGTCTAGTCAACTCCAAGTAACTCTATGCTGCATGAGATGATGTTATGCCAATTCTTAGGTGAATAAATTCAATTTAAACAAGTTGGAAGTGTTGAAAACCTTTAATTAACAAGATAAATTAGAATAGATGTGACACTTTGACAAAAGTCAACTCAACCTCAAGACCAATCAACTCCAAATAGCCTCCACTTGCATGAAAAGGGGCTTCCAAAATTGAAACATGCATGAAATTCCATGTTATCTCCTTCAAATTCCTTAGTCTTTTTCTCTTGGGCTCTTCATTTTTGCATGTATTCCTTTGGGCTATTTCTTTATGGTCTTTTATTTTAGGATATTTGTTTCAATTTATTTCCTTAGAAAATTCTCTTTAGTCACTTTCTTGAAAGAATTGTTTCATCATTTTCTCCTGTGGACACTTCATTCAAACTTTTTGTCTATGGCTTATTTCTTAGGGATTTTTCTTATGGAATTTTCCTTCGAACAATTTGTCTAAAGGAATTTATGTCTTTAGACTTTTTGGAAAATCACTTTCCCACAGGTAATTTGTTTGAAGGAATTTATGTCTTCAGACTTTTTTAAAATTTCCCTTCAAACTTTTTTCTCAAAAGAATTATTTTGATATTTTTTTCTTCCTATTTTCTGTAGACTCATTTCTCTAAAATTATTCTTTCAACATTTTGAAAATGGTCTTTTCTTTTGGATAATTTATCTGCCCTTCAAAAACCTTGAATTGGACCTTTCTGAAAGGAAATTATCTTTCAGAGGTTTTGCAAATGCCCCTAAAAAACACTAAAGTACCCCTTCAAACTTCAAAAAATGACCTTTCAAAAAATTTGAAATGGCCTTCAAAACTTTTAATGAATCCCTTCAAAAATTTCGAAATGACCTTTTCCAAAGAGAAAGTGACCCTTCATCTTTTTGAAAAGGACCAATTCATTCAGAATTTTCTAACTGGACCATTTAAAAAAAATGAAGTGCCCTTTGAAAAAATTGTTTCAGACAAAATTTCTGAAATAATCCCTTTAGAAAGATATCCTTTAAGAAAATTGGAAAAGACCCCTTCAGAAAAGTTGTAAGTATCCTTCAAAAAAATTGTAAGTGTCCTTCAGAAAAGTTATTTTAGACAAAATGTCTAAAATAATCCCTTCAAAAAGATTGCAAATAACCTTTTCTGAAAGAAAAAGAATCCTTTAGAACTTTGAAAAAGAACCTTTCCTCTGAAATAATTCATTGACTTTTCTTCTTCGGCCACTTTCCCAAAAGGAAAGAATCCTTTAGATTTTTGAAATGGACCATTGGATTTTTTGAAGATGGTCCTTTTCAAAAAAAAAAGAACCCTTTCAACTTCCTAAAAAAGACCCCTTTTTGGACCCAAAGAAGCCTCCATAATTCTTTTCTCACAAAAATATTTTGAAAACCCAAATGAATGCCTCAAAAAGGTCTATTAATCTATATTACTTCAAGGACTTTTTAGGACCATCAATTGACTCAAAAGATAAATTGGTATGATATGCAAAGTTTTGAATGGTAGGGGTGACAATTTGACCTATGGGGAAACAATTATCAACATTTTGGTGACTCAACTAGGAAGCATGTCTGCTATGCATTGAGAACCAAACCATATACATGACATTTAAACTCATAAAATAATGACAAATCTGGTCCATGACTACAAGTAAAACCTTTGATTTGAAATAAGACAACTTTCATCCTCCAAAAAAATATGGAAAACACACAAAGTAGAGAAAACTAACTAAAAAAAGCAAATGTGCAAACAAAACACTTATTTGGGAAAAAACATAACTAAACTAATGTTCTTGAACAACACTTGGAGGAAAACAAACAAATAAACTTAGCTCCTTATTAGTAATGTTTTAAATGTATCCCATTGATTAGGATTAGAAGCTTCTCACCATCCATCTTTGCAAGCTGAAAGGTAGTATGGGATTCAAAACTAGAGATTGTGTATAGGCCACTCCAAAGGGAATCAAACTTTGTCTACCTTCTTGTTTTAGCTCTATCCTCATCCCATTTGAGGACCAAATCTCCTTCTTTAAAACTTCATGAAGAATCTCCTTTTTCAAAAGCTCTCTTCACTTGTGCTTGATGAATTTCCATGGCTAAAATGGACTAATTAATTACTTCATGGGATTATCATATCTAATCTCCATGGGCTCATTCTCCAACAACTCAAGTTGATGCATTAGTTCTAAAGCAACAAACTCAAGAGAAATGGGTAACCTTACTTCCTTACCATATACCAACTTGTATGGAGAGTTGGCTATTGATATTTTTTAGGTGATCTTATCATCCCATAGAACTTACCTCAACTTGATATTCCATGACCTATGATTGTCTTCAATAGTCCTTCTTATGATCTTTAATAGGTTCTTATTTGTAGATTCAGCAAGGCCATTGCCTTGTGGATAATAGTTTGATGAAGTGCTAAGATAAATTCCATGTTGGATAGCCCATTACCTTATCCTAGTTCCTATAAAATCCATTTAATTATCAAAAATAATAGTTGAAATAACTTCAAATCTAGTAAGCAAACCTTCATAGAAATCTAGAATATTGGTTTCATTTACTTCTTTCAATGCCACTACTTCTATCCAATGTGTGAAATAATTTGTAGCAGTTAGAATCCATTTATGTCTTGAAATTGAATGAGGATTTATGATACCAATGATGTCCAATCCCCATTGGACAAAGGGTTGATCCACCATAATTCATTGAAGAGGTAAGGCTGCAAGTTTCACTTTTCCTACAAACATAGCACACTATTTGCATTTCCTTACCCATGCATGGCAATCAATAAATATACTAGGCTAACAGTACCCACCTCTCATGATATTAATGGTTGTATTTCTTATGGAAAAATGTCTTCTAACATGTCCATAATGGAATTATTCAAGCAATCTCTGAGTTTGGCTTGGCTTTATACATTTTAACAACATGCCATTGATATCTTTCTTCAACAAAACACCATCAATAAGCAAAAATGGAATTGATCTTAACCTAAAATATCTTATTTTTGAAGCACTTAGATGAGAGGGATGAACACCATATTGGAGATAGTCAACCAAGTCATGAAACCAATTAGAAGGTGAGGTATGACTAGATACAACCTCTTCATCATTTGATACCAAAATAACCTCATTAGTCTCTTACAAGTCTTGAGCTAGATGGTCATAAAGTCCTTTTCCTATAATAAACTTTGTGACCCTAATTTCCACATCATACTCCATTACATTGGTTATCCAACTATCTCTCTTCTCATTTATATCTTTATTCAAAAAGAACTCCTTGATGCTTGGATGAGAAACCATAAAATATCTTATTGTTGGATAACAAGTATCTAAAATTTTTAAGAGACCCTATAATTGAAAGTACATGTTTTTTAACAAAAGAGTACCTTGTTTCACACTCTTACAAGACTTGACTAAAGAAGGCTATTGGTTTCTCTAAATCTTCATGATTTTTTTGTATAAGAAATCTTGAAATGGTGTCCATGTTAACATATTATACAAAATGAAATCTTTTATGAAATCTAGATTTATAAGTGTAGGAGAACTGGCTATGGCTTTTTTAATATCTTTAAAAAAATTTACTCCTTCTTTGGACCAACTGAAGCTCTGATTCTTCTTTATCATTATTGTAAGTGGATTAGTTAAATGGAAAAAATATGAAATATATCTCATTATGAATTTGATTTTCCCAAAGAAGATTTGTATAGCCTTTTTGTGTTTAGGAAAGGAGAGTGCAAGAATGAAGTATATCATTTTAGAATCTATTCTTAAACAATATTTTTAAACCACATGTTTAAAGAGCTTACCTTTATGAACTAACAAGACACCCTTTCTGGGATTTAGAGATACCCCAAATTACCTACACCTTTCAAAAAATTGTTTGAGATGAACCATGTGATCACTTGCACTCCTTGAAAACACTATTATATCATCCAAATAAATAATTACAATTTTTTAAAGAATTCCTTGGAATGCCATATCCATGGTTCTCTAAAATGTTTCTCCAGTATTAGATAAATTAAATGGCTTCTTTATGTATGCAAATGTCCCCCAGTTGGTTGTGAAGTCTATCTTAAATTGGTCCTCCTCCTTGACCAAATAAGATTATAGCCACTATATCCATCCAACAAAAAAAACCTCTCTAAACTTAAAACCAACTGTAAAATTTGTTCCATTGATGATAATGGATAGTGATATTTAATTGAAGCCCTCTTCAAATCATGGAAGTCAAAACACAATCTAATCTCACTGTTCTTATTTTGTACCAGAATAGGATTTTCCACCCAAGTTGAGTGCTTGATTGGAAATATAATAATTGACTCTATAAGCTTGTGAATTTTAGATCTCATCAAAATCTCAAGCTTAAGATTGATGGACCTTTGTCTTTGTCTCACTGGTTTAGTTTTAGCCTCTAACTCAATGGTGTATTGAGCTAAACTTGGATCAAATCCCTTGAGATCACTATATTGGCAAGTAAATAATCATTAAAACTTGTGCATAACTAAATGAAAGCTTCCTTTTGTGAAGGAGTGCACACCTTACCCAACTTCAAATTCTTATCAACTGTAATCTCTACATTGGCATATTGCTCTTCTTTTGTTGACAAGGATGACTTCTCCTTCCTTGACTTCTCAAGTGTAACCAATCCATTGAAAAACTTATTTTTTTTAGTTTCACAACCTGATCACCATACTACTATATATACTTTGATTGGTTTCTTGAAGAAAAATCAGCCTCCTCTTGCAAGAATCTCATAATTTGATTGTCATCTTCAAACACTTGCTAATTATCATGATTATCTGAAACAAAAGGCCTTAAAACCACCTTTATATGTAACTAATTTTTTTCACTTTTTATATCAACCGAGATACTAAATTGTGACCCAATGGTAGCCAGCCTATCTATGTGTTTATTCTCACCTCTTAGTATTGCTTAAATGTTAAAAGCTTGAAAATATTCAAGTAAGTCCCATATTATATGCTTATAAGATTTAAACAAAAAAAAATTACATACATTTAAACCTCTTACTTGGTGAACTATAACTTCACTATCACCAAAAACTTGTAAAGAATTGACTTTCATTTTCCTAGCCCAATGCAAACCATGAACTCGTGCCTCATACTCTGCAACATTATTGGAATATACAAACTAAAACTTAATAGAATATAAATATCTCTATTTTATCATAGAATCCAATATCATTCCAGCCCTGGTACCATTTTTATTCCTTAATCCATCAAATTAAAATTGCCATAAACCTTCACTAGATTCATCATCTTTAACCAAGGCTAGAATTGGTACATCATTCTTATGAAGGCAATACACACTGAGTCCTTCTTCTTTAATTATATTATAAGGATAATGCTCATGAAAAGTGGAATCCCAAACATAAATAAACAAATCTATAACTCCATCTAAAGGTGATCCATTTTCTACTCTACTATTTTTTGTAGACATCCAATTCTTAGCACCATTTGTGTTGAAATTATTAATCTTACTCGAATTGTACTCAAATGCACATTTTAGGTTGAAATCCATAAAATAACATAAATGGTTCAAAATTTTCACTTAGAAGTGCTAGTTTAGGTCAAAGTATCCATAAATAGGGAAATGCATTTTATGGGCCAACTAACTTTGATCAAATCATTTTGAGTCAAAATGAGAATTTTGTCATTTAGTGCTCTAGATCACTCTTTTATTTTAATTCATTGGTACACATCACATACCTTTGTTATTTGGTGTCAGAAACATCCTAAATGGGAATATAGCTCCAAGGCATCTAACATCACCTTTCAATTCCCCTCTAGTCAAATTACTACTTAGTAATATGACTTTCTAACCATTTTGATTAATTGAAGGCTAATTTTCAAAGAATTACACTAAACTTGATTAAACTTACTTAAGATAATTAACCCAATTTAAGAGATTAAGTAATAATTCCATATGTATTTTTGAATATCTACATCACCTAGTGACATCATCTATGGGGTGGCATCCATCAAGCCATAAATGCCACAAATATCAGGATTATGGGTCACCCATGCCTAGTTAATGCCTCCCATACCTCTTCAATGCCCCTTCTTCCAAGCTCATGATTAAGATAATTATGGATTTACATATTCATTTCAAGATAGATGGTTCAGGTTGATCCTAACCAATCTCAAAAATCCATAAGTAGAGAGGCCATGGACATGAAATTTAAGCTTGAATATTACAAAGTTATAATGTTAAATTATTTCCACAATCCTCTTCATTTGATCATTTATTTTGTTTTCAAGCTTCATTGATAGGCTAGTTTAGTGATTTGGAATCATGAGCCTAGGTTTTATGGAGTGTTCTTGAGACATTGGAGGATTTTTCCACCTTTGTTGACAAAGACAAAGATGCTTGATCAAGGGAGAACATGCTTTTGAGACACATGGGTATGGTGAATCCATTTGGGAAGGCAATATGATGTTTGTTTTCTTTCATTTGATTTTTATATTCTTTGTAATTCTCATAGGAATAGACATGCTTAGTTAGTTAGTTTTTCTACATTTTTCATGATTTATGGACTAATGTTTGACTAACTTTCTTTTTAATCCTCTCTACATCTTGGCACACCCAGTGGGACAAGATGCATATCAAACCTAAAGAAGATCATTTTTCAACTTTAAAATATTCATTTGGACCTTTAAAACTCTTACAAATTGATTTTCTAACTTCATTTTGCTATTTTTGTTTGCCATAGTTTTACATAGTAACCAATGTTGGCAAGTAAGACTGACATTAGTTCCATATCTTAACTAATGTTGGTTAGCTAAACCATCATTAGTTATATACCTACCATTAGTCACATTGGTATAACTGATGTCGATTGGATAACTGATATCAGTTAGAAAATGTAACTATCACCAGTTATATAAATTGATGTTAGTCACTGTGTTTTTCTTAAAACATAGACTCGAGAGCTCTTTTTCTAAAGCTTATTGTTTCAAACCAAAAATATATTTAAATCTAAATTACATGCTAACATTTTTGGCGTAGGACCAAGCTTGACATTTGTTAAAAACATGTTTTAAATCACCTTTTGCATGTTTAAAAATCAATTAGGAACTTTTTTTGGTCTTTAATGAAAAATTTAGATGCTTAGATGAATGTTTTCAAAGTTGACAATCTTAAGACCAAGGATTCAAATTAAAACCACCAAATATTTCATTTAGTCTTAAAATTGAACACACTTATCAATTTTCGTTTTCAATAGTTATTTAATTAGATTTTATTTGGTAAAAAGAGGAATGTTGCATGTATGCTCTTCCATTTGTCCCCTTTAGGGAACCCTTGGAATCAAAAGTGACATTCCTATTATAAATAGCCTAGTCCAAGGCTTAGAAATAATGTCATCAAAAGTACTCCCCAAAAACTCATCAAAATTTGGGTGAACTTGAAAATGACCGTAAGTTCTTTCTATTTCATGCTTTCTTTATTTTTATGCAAACTTGGCTTGTGAGGGGGATGTCATTACCTCCCATGAGTTCTTTAGGGAAGCTTTGACCTGGGGTTTCATCTCTTGACATTGACTTCATTTGGATCCTAGTTGGAGTTATACATGGGACATATCTACATTTGGACATTGCACTACACTGAGTGAATAATAAGATGTAGTGGTTGTAAAAAGGAATAGACTTTTTTACAACTAGCCAATACTATGGTCACACAATTTCCATGCTTGTCTTTTACATCATTTGACACGAAATTTATTGTGTAATTGATTCCCCTAGAATGATCAAAACCTTACTAGTTTAGTAGACCCCACTTTGCCATACCTTGTTAGTTTAGACTTAAGACATTTGTTTTTTGTCATTAGCTTACTTAGTCTTGACTTTTGTCTAAAACTACTTGTTAACCCAATGAACTTAACCAAAACACATTATCCTCAATTTTCTTGAGCAATGGAGGCATTACACTATCTAATTGGAAAATTCACCTTTTTCTTGTTCAAATTGTTATTAAAAACTTTGTGTCATGTCATCCCCTTTAGCATAGTCATGATGCCTGATTAAGTCTAGATATTTTACCCAATTTGTTTACATCCTTCATTTATAATCCACATCGAATTTGAACCTTTATGAGTTCTAAGGTTTGGTGTATCAAAATGGGTTCACCATGATGCTTGTTGTAACTTGGGTTCAATTTTCCATTTAGATTGAAGGTTATTTATTAAGACACAAAATCACATTATCATCTTGGTGGACTCAAGTCATCTTACATATCACTCATGCTTTGAGTCCTAGAACATATTTTATCCTACTAGAATCATGTGGTGATGTTATGCTGCCTATTTGGTCCTAGCTTTATACTTAGTGATTCATGTATGTTTTTACATCTTGAGTTTCTTAGTCCATTTTGTCTTCTTCATAATCTAGAGAACTTTCCTCTAAAATTCTAGGGTCAACTTGTCAAATTTGAAACTAGATTTTATAGTATGGGTGTATCACAAAGATCTAGGCTTTGGTGTACTAGTTTTCACCCTGGGTCTTTGAGTTTCTAGAGGTTTTTGCCAATTGGCCTTTACTTAAGAAGGTAGATTTTGATTCTTCATATTACACATATATTTGGGAGGAAAAACAAGAAGATATAGCAGAGGAAAATGATCATGACCATATATTTATTGAAATTCTAAAAGATGGATCCACATTCCTTATGGAGGGCACAATAAAAGTGAATTTGGGAACCTATGATGATCCCAAAATGGTTTATCTTAGAGCTTCCATTACTGAAGTAGAAAATGAACATATTATATCTATTCTTAAGGATTATATAGACATCTTTGCATGGGCATACTCTAACATGCCAGGATTGGACCTAGATTTAGTTGTGCATCATCTTGTTGTTCACCCTAGTTCTAAACTAATCAAGCAAAAGTTGAGAAAGATGCATCTACGCATCACCCTTTCAGTTAAGGCTGAGTTAGAAAAGTTATTAGGAGCCAATTTTATCAGGCCATTAGAATACATTGAATGGGTTTCTAACATAATAGCAGTGAGTAAAAATACCCCAGGCATACATGTTTGTACTATTTTTTGTGATATCAACAAAGCATGCCCCAAAGATGATTTTTCTTTGCCCAACATTGACATGATCATTTACTCAACTGCTAGGTATGATATTCTATCCTTAATGGATGGATTTTTTGGTTATAATTAGATCAAGATAGCCCTTGAAGATCAGCATAAGACCATGTTCACCATTCCTTGGGGGAGATTTTATTAACAAGTCATGCCATTTTGTTTGAAGAATGCTAGAACCACATATCAACGTATAATGACTATCATTTTCCATGACATAATGCATGACATTTTTTAGGACTATGTTGATGATATACTAGCAAAATCAAGAATAAGAGATGGATACCTTGACATTATACAAAGAAAATTTGAGAGACTTCATGCATATAAATTCCACTTGAATCTTAAGAATTGTGTCTTTGGATTCACATCAAGAAAATTTCTAGGGTTCATTATATCACAACAAGGGATCAAAGTTAACCTTGCAAAGGTCAATGCTATTATGGAAATGCCTCCATCAAACAATATTAAATATTTGTGAGGTCTACAAGGAAAGATCCAGTCTATATGCAGGTTTATTTCTCAATTGGTAGATAAGTGCCACCCATTTACCCATCTTTTAAATAAAGGGGTAACATTTCAATGGGATGAATCTTATCAGATAATATTTACAAAGCTTAAAAAATACTTGGCCAATCCACCAATCTTACAACCTCCAACACAAAAAAATCCATGTCTTCTTTATATATCAGCCAAAGAACATGCACTAGGGATACTTTTGGCTTAGCATGATGATCATGGTAAGGAACACACTATTTATTATTTAAGCCACACATTGGTAGCCTATGGACATAATTATATGCCTATTGAGAAGGCATGTTTAGCTATGGTGTTTTCTACTCATAAATTGAGACACTATATGCTAAATAACAAAACTATTATTATCACTAATGTAGATCCTCTCAAGTTCCTCTTATCTAAAGTAGATCTTTAAGTATGCATGGATAAATGGATTATGATCCTTAGTGAGTTTGATATTGAGTACTAGAATCAAAAGGCAATCAATGGACAAGTTCTTGTTGGCTAACTTGTAGAAGCTCCTATTACGGCCACTCAACCTCTCAACTTTGACCTTCCAAATGATTCTACCATGATGATAGAATAAGCATCACAAGACCTTGAATAGTAGATTCTCTATTTTTATGGATCCTTCACATCCTAAGGGTTTGGGGTTGGCATATTGTTGATCATGCCATAAGGGGATTTGATCCCCAAAGCCTTCCATATATAATTTTAGTGTACAAACAATATGGCTAAATATGACATATTAGTTGTAGGGCTCTATCTTACCATACAATGGGATATTAAAATCTTAAAATTCTATGGAGATTCATAGCTAATCATATATCAGACAACTAACTAGTATCAAACAAGAGATGATAAACATGTTCCTTACAAGTAAATTATCAATAACCTCAAAACACATTTTAAATCTCTATAGTTTGAGAAAGTTTCATGAGTCAACAACAAATCTACTGATTCCATGGAAAAAATTGGTTCCATGATTCAAATACATGATAGTGATAAAGAGTATCAATTTTTGATTGAAAATTTTCTTCAACTAGCACATATTCTATCAGATTCAGAGAGGATATACATTGTTGTTGATCCTAATCCCTCACCTAAGCTACCATGGTACAAAGATTTTTATAACTATTTCCATATTCATATATTTCCCATCAACATTGCCAACAACCAATAAAAACTTTTCCTTCATCATTTAACACATTGTATCCTCCTTAGAAACATGCTTTATCATAAAGGCTATGATGGAACACTTCTTTATTGTTTATCTTTGGGAGAATCCAAGATGTCACTAAAGGAGGTTCATGAAGGAATGTGTAGGGCACATACCAATGGTGTAGTCCTACTTCTTTATTGTTTATCTTTGGGAGAATCCAAGATGGCACTAAAGGAGGTTCATGAAGGAATGTGTAGGGCCCATACCAATGGTGTAGTCCTAGTAAAAAAACTCCTTAGAATAGGCTATTATCAGCCCAAAATGGAGATAGATGCTTGTAATTATGTAAATAAGTATGTTTCTTGTCAGCAACATGGCAACTTGATACATACACCTTCCTTACCATTGCAGCTAATTATAATACCATGGCCATTCTCAACATGGGGTCTTGATCTCATTTAAAAAATTAACTTGACATTTTTAGATGGCCATAAGCAAATTTTGAATTTAATTGAATACTTTACTAAGTGGATTGAAGCCATTCCTCTCACTTATGTTATCGAGAAAAAAATAGCCAAATTTATTCATTACCATATCATATGTCGATATGGCATCCCAACCCATATTATATCTAATAATGGTGGATCCTTTATGAACCAAGATGTGAAATATCTTTGTGAAAAATTCAAGATCAATCACAATAAATCCACTCCATATAACCCACAAGGCAACGAACAAGCTGAGGCATCAAATAAAACCATTCTATCCATCTTAAAAAAGATTGTCAATGATGTTGGCCATAATTGGCACTTGTAAATCTTTCGTACCCTTTGGGCTTATAGAACCACTCATTACACCCAAATTAGAGCTACTTCATACTCTCTCATTTTTATCACTAAAGCTATCATCCCAATAGATATTGAGATCCCATCATTAAGAATATCACTGGAGCACATTGAAGATAATGAAGACTATAGAGCTTCACGATTGCATGAACTAGATCTTCTTGATGGCAAGCATTTGGCTGCCCTAGAAAACTTGTAGGCCTATTAGAATAGATTATAGAGAGGCTACAAAAAATTCATTCTCCCTCAAGAATTTGAGATTAGTGACTTAGTTTTGAAAGAGAACCAGAAGAATACAAATGTTAAACCCAAAAAGAAATGCAAGTTTCAGCCTAATTGGTTAGGACCATATATTATCACAGTAAACTATGGATTAGGATAAACATAATGGTGAATAAATTTTAGATCCCATGATCATCATACACCTTAAGAGGTTATACACATGAACAAATTTGAAGCATTATCTATAAGACCTCTGATTTGGGGGCAACTTATGCTACCATAATTTTATCCCACCCTTCTATCTTACCCTGAACACATTTTACACTACCCTGCTCCACTTTTCATGATTCCCAATAGTAAAGGATTTGAATCCTTGGCACTCTAAACACATTCTTCATCTCATTCTAGATTTCTCTCTTTAAGAAGTATATTCTTTGTTATGTCTAAGGCATGTTATAAGCTTGAACACTTCTTATCTCTTGACCAATTATGATCTTGATTATGTCTCATGAACATTATGAATATCCTCAGTAGCAGTTATACAAATTAGTTTGCTAGGATAGTATTATGTAGCTTCAAACAAGTGAACAGAAACATCTTCTCAGTTCTAGACCATTTCTACACTATTATAGATCAAGAACCTCACTCTCACCAATTTATGAGCATGGGCTATTGTAGATAACTTAGCTATCTTATTGGAACCTCTACTCTTAGGACGTGCTTCCTTGACTAGATGGTCCCACCTTGTGCATATTTTATCCCAAAAACACCAAAAATATTATAAATACTTTGAAAATACCAAAAACATAAGAACATGATCAACAAGAAAACAAAAACATTATCTCTTGCTATGCTCTTGCCATTTTATAAGCACAAAAACACTAGTTCATTTCATCTTGTCCCATGTACTTCCATTTTTCAAGATCATTTTTTCTCTCTTGTTTGTCATATAATCCATTTATTATATAACATTAATCATGTTAGTCTAATCATCATTTTTCTTCTATCCCATTTCCTGGGAGAACTACATTTGGCCTAAGGTTTATGTTGGAACATGCATCCATGGAACTATGTAGGTAGTATCCAATTGTCTTATACATCTAGAGACAGCTGAACCAACCCCTTCTTTTTCTTCTCTTCCCCCATTTCTTCTATCATTATTCCTCTTTAATTAGGGAATAATTGTCATGTCATTATTCTTTGTTATGATGTGGTAAAACATAATGCCTCTACCACACATACATGAACATTTGTCTTTAAACTACACTAACTTGGTTTTTATTTGTGTGTGTTTATTTGAGTTTTCTTGGTGTTTTTTTGTGCTTTCGCACCTCTCCTTTTATTTCTTCTTATTTTTCTTACTTCTTGTCTCATCTTGGTCTTGTGTTTCCTTCTTTGTTTTTGCTTATCTCTTTTGTGTTTCAGAACATCTTGATGATTCACATAGATCTCGATTATTTATAACTTGATCCTATGTTATTGCATTATTCTTGGACCATTTTGTTTATTTCATTATTGTTGGTGTCTTGTTTTTCTATTTGATTTTGCTTTTCTCTTTTGTGTTCAAGAATGCCTTAATGGTCCACATGGATCTTGATTATTCATATCTTGGTCTCATGTTGTTAAGACATTCTTGACCTTTGTTTTTAAACATTTTATTCATACTTAATATCATATCTTTATTTCAACTTAGGTTCATTTATGTTTATCTTTTTTTTTTTTCTTTTTTGTTTAAATGTAAATCATTATTACTCTAGTTTTGGTCATTGTTTTACCATTATCCTTAGTTATAGGTATTCACACTTGAACTAGCTCAGCATAATTAGAATCTCATGTCATTCTAAGTTATTCATACTTATGATGCCTAATTTATTTTTCTATAACAATCACTTTGTGCTCAGGTCTCAAAGTTTTAAACATCAACATTAGCTCTAATGAATGATTCTCAAGAACATTTTTCAACACCTAGGCTCAGTATATAGAATTAGGTTTATAGGTAGCATGAATTTTAGGCTTTTTTCTCTATGCTTAGATGTGCATATCTTTGCATACATTCTAAGTCTAGTCAATTCTTGGTCATTTTTCATCATTCCTCATTTTATTCTCTCCCAAACTTGGGTGAACTACATTGACTTGAAGTTCATATTGGAACTTGAGTTGATGGAACTATGTAGGCAGTGCTCAATTTATATTGAGGTTAGATTGGATACCTACATTCTTCTTTTCATCTCTCTCATCACTTTATGAATTTTCATATGCTTAGTTTTATATGGCTTTCTAAGACATTACACCATCACATGTACGTTTATGTCCACTCACTTTAACCTATATTTTCAGTTATATCCTTGAGTTATATTTGCTTGCCAATTGCCCATGCTCAGGCCCAACATCTGAACCATGTCTGAATCAAATCAGATCTATAGGGGTAAATCATTATTTATTCTTTATCAATGATCAATATTTACCCTATTGGGGCAAAACTATTTTATCATGATCAAATCTACTCTATTGGAGTACTTATTATATTCTCTTTGGAGACCCCATTTTAGTGGTGTTTCCCTTCATGAAGCAAAACACTCTCTCTTTTCCTCTAATTCCAAGATCTCCACATTAAAGCCCATGATGGAAATATTTTAGTGTGCAATTTATCTTGAGATTGATCAATGTCATAAGCACGTAGCTTGTACTCTCAAATTAGGTACATTTATAGTGTGTCCCTTACATTTATGGATTGTATCTTTCCCATTCCCCTCATCTCTAGGGCCTATTATACCTATCATTATATTTTGATCATTGATGGTAATCATGTGTGCAAGAATTATCTCATCTAGATGTGATATATTCCATGGGTTAATCTCTCTCTTTCTCTCTCTTTTTGAGAGTCCATCCTTTTCTTCCATCCTAGTATGTCCTCTCAAGGGGTCATCATGGGTCTGTTCCAATTTCTTCTTGTCAACTCTTTTCTTTAAAAATATTTTTGTTCACCTGAATGTCTTGTTACGCCTTCTCAAATAGGGGTAAAATGTATACATCCAATTCCTAACACCATTTATGTTAAAATTGTTAATCTTACTCAAATGCACATTTTAGGTCAAAATCCATAAAATGCCCTAAATGGTTCAAAATTATCACTTACAAGTGCCATTTTAGGTCAAAGTATCCCTAAATAGGGCAATGCATTTTATGAGCCAACTAACTTTGATCAGATCATTTTGATTCAAAATGATAATTTTGCCATTTAGTGCATTAGATCACTATTTTCTTGTAATTCATTGGTAAATGTCATGTACCTTTGTTATTTGGTATTGGAAACATCCTAAATGGAAATACAAATCCAAAACATATAAAATCACCTTCCAATTCCTCTCTAGTCAAATTATGACCTAGTAATATGACTTTCTAACCATTTTGATAAATTGAGGGCCAATTTTCAAAGATTTACACTAGACTTTATTAAACTTACTTAAGCTAATTAACCCAATTTAAGAGCTTAAGTAAGAATTCCATGGATATTTTTGAATATCTTATTATTGGAAATTTATTTTAAATGTTTGCATCACCTAGTGACATCATCTATGGGGTGGCATCCATCAAGCCATAAATGTGACAAATATCAGGATTATGGGTCACCCATGCCTAGTTAATGCCTCACATACCTCTTCAATGCCCCTTCTTCCAAGCTCATGATGAAGATAATTATGGATTTAATTCCAAATATTGAATTAATCCTTAAGCACACATCTTCATCTCAAGATGGATGGTTTAGGTTGATCCTGACCAATCTTAAAAATCTATAAATAGAGAGGCCATGGACATGAATTTTAAGCTTGAATATTATAAAGTTATAATGTTAAATTATTTCCACAATCCATTACATTTGATCATTGATTTTATTTGCAATCTTTATTTATAGGATAGTTTAGTGATTTTGAATCATGAGCCTATGTTTTATGGAGTGTTCTTGAGACATTAATGGAGTTTTCCACCTTTATTGATAAAGACAAGGATGCTTGATCAAGGGAGAACATGATTTTGAGCCACATGGGTATGGTGAATCCATTTGGGAAGGTAATATGATGTTTTATTTATTTCATTTGTTTCATTGTATCATTTTTAATTCCCATAGGAATAGATAGCTTAGTTAGTTATTTATGAATTTTTCATTATTTATGGACTAATGTTTGACTAACTTACTTTGTAATCCTCTCTACAATTTCTAGTACATCATCTGAGATGATACAATTAGTGCTCACAAAACTTAGCATATATGGATCCATATGGAAATGTTTAATAGGTTCAAAATGAATCATTACCTTGGTACCATACCTAGTTTTGAACATCAAATAAGTCCAATCAGCAGATAAATATCCCCCAATATTTGAGGTGAAGTCCCTTGAAATACACATAGCAAGTAAGGAGGCAAGTTTATCACATCATCCTACTAAATAGTAACATTGATACAAGCATGTAATGTGAATATAAGATCTCTAATGATGCTTACCATATTTTTTGGTGATCCATATAATTACAATACCCCCTTAGTGTTTGGCTCATAAACAAGGCCAAGCTTGTCTGCAATATGCTTCGACATAACTATATTATTAGCTCCACTATCCACCATATAGTTATGAACCAAAGTATAAACCGAATATCAAATAAAAGTAGAAAGGAGGAGTTTTATTTGATTTTACCTCAAATTTATCCACCTTTACCATCTTATTTACTTGTTTTACTTTTTACTTACTTGGTTGATCTGAATTAGTAAGACAACACCTTCATTCTCAACTAATTTTACAGACAATTTGATAGATAAAAGTTCTTGGATGAGAATATATTTTTATCTTGGGATAGAAATAGAATCCCACATGTTAATTATAATATTATAATTCTTCATCTAATCCAATATACTAAACTGAGATCCACCAACCTTTGGTTTCACTTTCTAAAACAGTGGTTGCTCACGAACTATATGTTTTTGATGAACTTTACTAACCTCTATATTCTAATTTTTTTGAGTTGTATGGGTAGGAAGTTATATTTTTTTACTCTTAAAATAATAGTAATTAGGATTACTTAAATAATTTGTCACCTCTTTCACCTCATCAATGTCTCTTATTTTATCTCTAGTTACAACTACAGCTTGGCCACTTGTATTATTAGTTTCAACACCCTAAGTAAAAGAAACATGATCATCCACTTACCAATTTACATTAATGGAATCAAGATACCATTGAACTTGTTGAGTCTCTCCTTGTGATTCCAAAATTGTATCGTGGTATTGACCTCCTTGAAAATAAAAGTCTTCTTGTGTCATTTGTGGCATAGTGATGTTTTGTGATACCAGGGCTTAGTTTTGAGCATCATTAAGATTTGAGGACTGCCAACCTAAATCTTAAATCAAGTTATTTTGAGGTGGGGTGGGAATAATGGCCTTTGAAGTGGAAGAATCATTAAAATTTAGGGCATTACATGGCTTAACTAGAGTTATAGCTCCTTAGATTTGATAAGGTGGTCTATTCTCTCTAAAACCTTGATAAGGAGGCCTTTGATATTTGAAGGGATGATAGGTGGTCTAATTTTGTTTTTGATAAGGCCTATTAGCCTAAAATTATTGCCTCTTGAGTTACACTATTTCATTCCCAAATGATTACAACAAGATTTTCAACTCTCCTATCTCACTAGCTTGACTAGTAGGGGCTGCAATTTGAGCTTGAGGTGATGGAATATGATCTAAGGATGGAATTTGAGGAACTTGAAGGGCTAGTATAGAATTCAATTTTAGGAATATAGGCATTAGAGGCCTTAGAGAAAGCTTACTATCTTGTGTCAAACTATTCTCTACCCTTATTGTAACCTCATAAGCATCTGGTAAGGTAGTACCACCCATTGATTATATCATCACACTAATGTTAGAGTTAAGGGCTTTTAAATAGTATAAGAATGTATATTCAGGGGATGGCTTAATCAACACAAGTATCTTAGTCCATGTATTTTGGAATATGAGATTAAAATTAGACATGAACTCATGTGGAGCTCTCGTTATGATAGTTACTTGTTCAACCAAAGAGAGGTGATTAGATTTGTCTTCAAATTACTTGACTAAGGCTGCACCCAATTCATCCCAAGTAGAAATGGAGTTTCGTGGCAATTTTTTATATCACTATAATGCTTTTCCTTTAAAGGAAGCAATAAGAAATCTAATAGAAACATTATCATCAACAACATTATGGACTGAATAGAGATTAACCACATCTTGGATATGCTCAATATGGGTTATTTTATTTTATCCTAAGAAAAATGGGATGTTCTTGAGGGTAGACACTAGAATGTCATCAAACCAGGCTAAATTCAATGGGATACCTCTATTGAATGGAATAAACACCTATTTTTGATAGCCATTTAGATAATTAAGGTTGTAGTGATTATAATAGTAGGCTAACTAGGAGACAAATATTATTTTTGAGGATATGGGTTTGTCCTACTAAACCTTGATCTTTTATATGATGTACAAGATAACTCAATGAATTCAAAAGGAATACCTTTATTAGCTAACCTCATAGTAACCTTTGGCATGAAATGATTACCTAAATGATGTTATGAACTCTATAACCTAAATAATCTTTAGCTTGTGATGAAGATAGATATTCTCCTCTACTGTAAATTTTTCTCCTCAACTCCAAACTTCAACTATGCCAAGGAGTAAGTGTCCCACTAGGCATGCCAAAAATTGTTATCAATCAGACTCTCACCCTTGTGAAGGTAGTTTTAGGCCTTCATAGTCTACTAAAACATGGAAACAATCCCAGGTTGTGGTGGCTTAATCACTGGATTGAATCTCAAGATTTTAAGGGCTAGCTTCCTTTGGTATATCAATTAGAATATTTTCTCTAAGCTATAAACTATCAGGAAAAAAGGAAGAGAGAAAAGGTAAGAAAGAAAATTAAAGGAAAATCTTATTTAATGATGGTGATACACCTATATTTTGGTTCATCCACTCAATTTGATCTTTTAAAACACTAATTAGACAAGAAAAGATTGAATATTTAACTCCAATTGACTCCTTTGCATCAGTATTTCATGAAAAGGTTTTATCTAGTGATCAAAGATTGAGGTAAATAATGGTATAGGATTGATTCAAGGTACTAACCAACCACTTACATCTACTATAACTTTAACCAAAAGACATCAAACACAAAACATGACCTGCATAATTTGATCAACTAGTAACTAGGTAAGAATCAAGACTTGACAAGGAAGAAAATTCTATTACATATGCAAATCACTGACATAAATACACTATATCAAACTCCTAGAATCTAAAAATAGTCCTTTTATTTATCTAAAAAGGTTACAAAACTCAATCTTGATAGAGTCTGGTCTTATCAAGAGAGGATCAATTCAAGGCTAAAAAGCCAACTTATATAGTAAAAGCATATAAAAGCCAAGATATTGGCATTGAAAATAGGAGAGGAGATCAACTCCCACATCACACAAGTCCAATTTGAGCTATCAAAACATAACCAATCCTTCAAATAATATCCTTTTTCCTTATTCTTGCATGAAAAAGTTCTTTGGTGTTGGAAAAGGATGGTGGGGCCATCTTGGATTAATCTACTACATGCATGAAATATATGCCAAATATTTAAAAAGAAACTGTATTTGATATATTTGTAAGTTGAGTTGAAATAAAATAAAGTCCTTATTTACATTGAAAACAAATAAAGTGCATGATAAGCCTTGTCTAGTCAAATCCAAGTAACTCTATCCTACATAAGATGATGCTACACCAATCCTTAGGTGAAGAAATTCAATTTGAACAAGTTGGAAGTGTTGAAAACCTTTAATTAACAAGATAAATTATAATAGATGCGACACTTTGACAAAATTCAAATCAACCTCAATACCAATCAACTCCAAATGGCCTCCACTTGCATGAAAAGGAGCTATGAAAACTAAAACATGCATGAAATTCCATGTTATCTCCTTGAAATTCCTTAGTCTTTTGCTCTAGGGCTCTTCATTTCTACATGTGTTCCTTCAGGATATTTATTTGCAGCCTTTTTTTTTGGGCTGTTTTTTTTTTTTAATTTCTTCAGACAATTCTCTTTGGTCACTTTCTTGAAAGGATTGTTTCGACATTTTCTCCGATGGAAACTTCATTCAAACTTTTTGTCCATGGCTTATTTATTCAGATTTTTTCTTATGGACTTTTCCTTTAGATAATTTATTTGAAGGAATTTATGTCTTTAGACTTTTTGGAAAATTTCTTTCCCATGGATAATTTATTTTAAGGAATTTATGTCTTCAAGCTTTTTGAAAATTGCCATTCAGACTTTTTTCCTGAAAGAATTCTTTCAGGCTTTTTGCTTTCCTCTTTTCCATAGACTTATTTCTTTGAAAGAATTCTTTCAACATTATGAAAATGGTATTTTATTTTAGATAATTTGTCTAGACTTTAGAAACATTTAATTGGACCTTCCTGAAAGGAAATTATCTTTTGGAGGTTTTGTAAATACCCTTTAGAAACATTGAAATACCCCTTTGAACTTCTGAAAATGACTTTTTAGAAAATTTGAAATGGCCCTCATAACTTTGAATGAACCCCTTCATAACTTTTTAAATGACCTTTTCCAAAGAGAAAGTGACCCTTCAAATTTTTGAAAAGGACCAATTCCTTCAGAATTTTCTAATTAGACCATTTGGAAAAAATGAAGTGCCCTTCAGAAAAGTTGTCTCGAATAAAATGTCTAAAATAATCCCTTCAGAAAGATATCCTTCAAGAACATTGGAAAATACCCCTTCATAAAAGTTGTAAGTGTCCTTTGGAAAAGTTGTAAGTGTCCTTGAAAAAAGTTGTTTTGGACAAAATTTCCAAAATAATCCCTTTAGAAAGATTGCAAATAACCTTTTTCGAAAGAAAAAGAACCCTTCAAAACTTTGAAAAAGAACCTTTCCTTTGAAAGAATTCATTGAATTTTCTTCTTTAGCCACTTTCTCAAAAGGAAAGAATCCTTTAGATTTCTGAAATGGACTATTGGATTTTTTGAAGATAGTCCTTTTTGAAAAGGAAAGAACCATTTGAACTTCCTAAAAATGACTCCTTTTTGGACCCAAAGAATCCTCCATAATGCTTTTCTCACAAAAATACTTTAAAAACCAAAGTGAATTCCTAAAAGAGGCCTGTTAATCATGGATTAATTCAAGGACTTTTCATGACCAACAGCTAATCATAAGATAAACTGGCATGATATGCAAAGTTTTGAATGGTAGGGGTGATAATTTGACTTATGGGGTAAAAATTGTCAACAATAACAAAAAGAATCAAAATGCAAGTTTTAGGTCCATTTCTCCCTTAAAACTAGACCATTGATGGTTATGTAGAATTGTTAGTCATTAGGTAGAATCATCAGTGGTTAGGGCCTAACCATTGGCAGCTTCACCTAATCATTGATGGTCATTGAGTAAAGCTAAGAATTTAACAAAAAATAAATCTAGCCAAATCAAGGTTATAATACCAATTTTAGAGAGCTTCAAACATATAAATGAAGATTTAAAAGCTACATAATGATCTCTTTGCTATGTGGAATCTATTATGTCTCATAGAGTATGCCATTTATGATCAAGGAATCCAAGGAGGGTGGTTAGATCATATGTTAGTTCAAAATGAAATTAACTCAAAATAACTAAAAATGAAAAATAACATAGTAACAAGCAAACACTATCTTGCCTAGATAAAAGAGGTGATCATAGTGAACAAATAAAAAATGACAAAAGCTAAAAAAAATACAAGAAAACATATATTATTAACTTCATTAAATGATCTAAGAGGTTTTTTTTATTGGCTTGATCATATTATGCTCAAGAGGTCTTCATTAATGGAGTGTGACAACCTTCATCTCCTCTTATCACCATGTTCAATGCTTGGCTTGGCTTGATGATTCAATGGTTTAGATAAATTTTGGCATTCTAACTATATGCATTTTCTTCATGAATGAAATCCTACATCATAACATTACTTTTATTGAGATCTCTGAATGAATAGTTATATGCTTGTATTTATAGGCTTGAAATCAACTTGGAATGGGTTAAATCTTTACCTTGGTTGAGTTTTAAAGGTGTCTGAATGGTCATGCTTAGGTTTGGCTAGGTGCTATTTGATATATTTTCCATTTGGTACAACTCATAAAGGTGATGATTAGCTTCTAAGATATTTGTTGATATTTGAATTTTCCTTTTTGATGATTTATTAGCTCATTTGCTTAAAGATGAATTTAATTATACTTTGATCAAGATTTGTAGTTTAATTAATCCCATTTAGTCATTTGGTCATTTGTTGTAATATTTTGATTTAAATTATATGCATTTGCCTTGTTTAATTGATTTATGGGCCAAATTGATTTATTACATGGGTTATGAAGCCAATTTTGAGACACTTAGAAATTCTTGGACTAGGTATTCAATGGTTCGAAAAAATTGGTCTAAATAGGGCTATGAAGCCCTTGGTGGCAAATTTTAGGTGTCTATAACTTGAAGGTATCTCCTAACAGATACCTTGAAGGCACCCTTAAAGGTATTAAAAGGAAATTTAATTAGTACCTTCAAGGTGAAGGAAAATTCCACTTTCTATTGATATGGGTCTTATGCACCAACCAAAGTAATTTTATAATATTAGTGGAGGTGAACTCCAATCCATGGAATGAATTTTAGTTATGGGTTAAATAACCTTCTGGTTTAATATCAAGCATAACACTCAGGTTGTTAACCAAATTTGCTTGTAATGGAATGAATCCTAGTGGAGAAATCAAACCTAAATGGGTGAGATGGATGGGTGATATCTAATCTCAAGTGGGTAGATCTTAGTGAAATAAAATTCAAAAGGAGGGAAGGGTAGAGAATAAAATAATTTTGTGTGATCTCAAGGCATCACTTCATAGGATGGTTTCTTAGTGGACAAATACTCTTAAAACTAATTCTTACTACTTGCATTTGTTGCACACTTATAATTAAACATAGTTATGAAGTCTAAGAAGGGTGATATAGGAAACTTGATGATCTCAACTAAAGGTTTCATCCTTTATAGTATATCTTACACATAATTTATTGGAGGGTTATAATTTGAACTAAGAAGATAGTTATAGCACACACTTAGAAAACTATACCAATAGAAATCATTCATACACACTAAGAACAATAACATAGTTTAAATCAATTTCTTAACAAAATATACTAACTTTAAATATCATTTTCACATATACATCTAGCATACATAAATTAAAACAATAAAGATCTATCTATAACTTTTACACACTTCAAATTATTGTATTATAATTATCCAAAAAAACAAAACTTAAAATTACATAAGTGGAAGGAGAAAACACCAATGCAATTGCATGACAGTCAAAATTGACTTTTTCTTATATTGATCAAATCTTCCAACCATTTGGAATGAAAAATTACATTGATATATATACTTTGGGATGGGATGCGTCATCCTCCAAGTGTATGTAAACTCGTAGTTACATGTTGATATTAGAATCTTAGTTCTAATTTTAGTCTCAAAATTGCATGTTTTTGCATGCTTGTGTCTAATTACATTCATGTCAAAATTAGTTAGCCTATGAAATGTAACATGTGCATGCTTACAATATTTAATATAAATTTACATATATATTCTAATTATAAGTAAATTATGAGTAAATTATGCATCTATACATACAAAATTAGACTTTTTCTAAAGGTTGAGTAGGTGTTTACATGGTTGATGAGGTTGTTGGAGACACTGAAGTGGATGATTGCATTGAACTGGGAGTTTTCGTGATCACATTATTCTTCACTTACAAATCCTATTATTTCTTGTGCATAATGTCATATTGATATCTGATTATATCCATGTTAAGGAGTAAAGGCCTATGCACCCTATTCACTTTCTCCAAGAACCTTACATGTTTAGCTTTGGTAGTCTTAAAGTTAGATCTAAAGAAATAAAAGTTTAGTGACATTATTTATATAAAAATTAATCTCTACCTCTATTTTTTCTATGGTATTCCCTTCTATGTCATGTTTGAAATTCACTAAAATGTTTTGTAAGAGTTGATCAAAATTAGACATGCTAATGAATCTTCATGTTGAATCCTCAGCCTTGAAAAGCTTCAGATCATCAAAAAATTTCTAGGAGTGAGTGTCATGTTCTAAATACTTTGACATTAGTGCCTCATAAACATAAACCCATTCTTTACCCTTGTGTGTTATGATGTCCACCAAGTTGAGGGCATTGGTAGAATATAAGGGTACCGTCAAGTTCAAATGTGCATATGATTTGTTGGTTGTAAAAATAGTACAAAATTTGAGTTTATTTTGATATATACTCAAATAATTTAATAATTTGGTTGTCTCTACTATGTAGGGAGACAATTATACCCTGATTGCACTAATGGACTCAATGGTATTGTATAATCTAGATGTTGCATTCTAGATGCCCATTTTAATTTGTACTACAACATGAATAGTTTATTATTATTCTCTCAATTTCTCTAGTTCATGTTTTATCTCTCTTCATGCAATTTCTATCCCTTCATGTATTTATACAAAAACACCTTTATGTGTTTCCATATAGGATTTGAAATCTTCTATATAGGGGGATTGCCCTAGTTTTTTTTTATCTTTCCTCTTGATCAGAGTGAACATTTCTTTTCTTTCTTCTAGAATGACCACTCTACTAGTGTCATCTTCTAGTTTCCTCTTACTCACCCTATGCACGCTCCTTATGGATTTCTCAAAAATTGTACTCATAGTGGGAAATTTGGTAATCAAAAGATTAGGTCTTTAATATGCCCCTAATTACATGTATATTTCCCACTATAAGAGGACTATCTAGGTTGGGTCTATGGGTTGAGTATTTGAGGTCGTAGTCTTAATCATTATCTCACCTAATGTTTTATTTAAATTTTATTATAGGAGGGGTTTAGGGAGTGAAGGCCATATGGTATTAGAACATTCCACTCCATCATATGTTGGTAAGTGATGGACTATGTATATTGGCCTCCTCTCCTTCTTAGCCTTTCAGGTTGTTATCACAATTATCTCTTGAGAAATACTAGGAGGGGGAACTGATAGACTTAACTGGGTAAATATAACATGTAATTCAGTAGTGGATACTTTTACCTTTACCTTATTTGTGTCATTTCTCTTGGTTTTTTGTGGGGGTGGAGTATTAGTGGAAGGGAATATAGTAGGAATAGTAGGAGTGGATGTGAAAAGAATAATTGGAGGAATAAAAATTGAAGAAGTAAGGGTTACAAGGGTAGATGAGGGATCCTCTACCTTTGGTACTAATAGATTTGGCTAAACAATATGTTGAAAAGGATCAACCTCCACCTTGGGAACCAAGAGAGGAGGTGGACTAGGAGGGGTGAATTAAATATAAATAAATGAACTAATTATTAGAATATAAACATGGGAAATAATAAGAGTGATAGAAGTTAGAGAGGGCATTCGCTCACTTTATGTATTATAATTTAATGGTGCCTTTCCTTTTGAGTTTTGTAGGCTCAAGACTTTTTTCTTTGTAATTATGCCTTCTCATCAGAAATATTCTCTCTAATTTCCTCCTGTGTAACTAGCTCCATTGAAGGTCCCTCCATGGTTGGGATCTATGGAAGGGACTAAGGCCTTGTCTTTGGATCTATAGAAAGAGATTATTATGTGGTTGAGGTAACCATAAAAGGAATATTTGGTGGTGATGAAACATCACCTTAGGTAAGTCCCTCAGAGTCCGAGGAATCTAAGCAAATGGGCTCATCTTGTTTTCCTCCCAATGAGGTATTTAACACCCTTAGTTCCTTATTCACTTCTTTAAATGGTGTAGGGAGTGTCTAATAATATTTCCCATGTTACCTTACTAGCTGAGCAGGTCTACTATCTAAAAATTAAATGTGTCCCATCATTCAGCCAATGGGAGTCTAGTTCATGCCTCCTTTATGGAAAGGGAAGGTTCCCCTTAAATGAGATTTATAAGGTCCTCCTTCATCGAAACTAATCATACCATTTCTAATACTTGATCATAATTATAATAATTAAGGAATAAGAAGTCATGATCATATGACTCATGTTGATATTCAATACCTATCCCTTAAATGTGGTTTTGCACCTGTCCATGGGGATCCAAGTCCCTTTGTGGTAGTGAATCCAAGGAGTAGTATTATCTATATTTTCTAGACTCATAGAAGTGTTTCCTAATTATGTATCACATTATTTAAATAATCAAGTGTGACCCATAAAGTTAGGCTTTCTTCTTATTATGCATGTCATAATCAATACCCCACAATAACTGGTAGGGTATCTCTGACTTTGTCAGTATGTTTTCTACATACTTTGGGAGCCATAGAGTTGTAACCTTATGGCCAATTGCCATGATGTTTGTATAGTAAAGGTATATCTAGTAGTCTCCCCTAATCATTAATGTATCTATGATACTCTTTGATATCCTAGGCAAAGGGGATGCATGGATGGCCATCCATACTTATGGGTAAACATCCTCAAAAATGCACATAATATTATGAATGTATGCATTTATATACATGAAAGAATAAGAGTCACATATCTTATTATTTATAAAGTATAGATGGGGGATCTAGAGGAAGCCATTGATGATGTAGACCATCCCCAAAACTACATTGAGAAAGTAATACATTATTTAAAAGTGGCCTCTTAGAGGCCTCTTTTCTTTATGTATAATTTGTTCTCATAACCTTTCTCCAATCACTTCTCCTAAAATAAAGGTTAATTCTAAAGTCCTCAGTAGATTTAGTAGTATAACCCATTATAGTTTGAGGAATTTGATCATAGGATATCCAAATATCCTATTTAATAGGGCCAACTATCCAAATTCCCATTCTAGATTTTATTATTAGGGTGGGTTGCCTATATTTTAAGTTTATTGTCTCTCCAAGGAGCATCCAAATGCTAAACAACTTCTTAACCAACCTCTCTTTCTTCCATGCCACCACTCTGTGTAGATCATAGGTGGTACTTAAGATGAAAGAGAGAGGCACCTTTGAAATACATCACTAGATATGCATGAAGCAACCATATTATGATCAAGGTGATGTAGGTATGCTCCACCTGATGCAAATAAAAACTCTCATAGAAGGTCAATACAATGCATGAATTCTATTTTCATAGATGCAAAGTGTATCCCTTATCTCCTAATCAATAAAATAACTATGGACAATTGGCACTAGACTAGAGTTAGGTTCTCTTTATGTGTATGTATGTCGACCTGGTGTATGGCATCCCATAAACATCAAATAGTTTTTATATTCATTATTGAATACATCAGTTTCAAAGAGTGTGTTTATGTACTCAATATAATCCTTAATGGAGAATCTTGAAGGAGGGAGAGTTCCCTAGAATTCCACGAATGAGGATTCCATTATTTTGTATTTAAATTTGGTACTAGTTTTCAATTCAATCACTCATCTCTCCTAAATATGTTTTTAAGTTGAAAACGTTGGTGGCTAGGGATTTATCTTAAGAGAGTAAGTGTATTTTTAAGTTATTTTGAGATTGAATGGGCACATCATCCTTTGAACTACTTTGATATAGATTTGGCATTGATTTTTGTGAAATAGGAATTTGACTCAAGAGAGGATGGTTAGTATTTGTTAGACTCAAAATGAAATAAACACACTAGCATAACATATCTAGGCTTAGTTACTAAGAAGAGATTAGTTAACAAAAAATAGAATGGAAAGAGCAACTAAAATGTAAAATAAACCTTCTTTCACCTTCCTTGGATTCTCCAAATAGCTTGTTAAAGTGGCTTATTCAGCTTTGTGCTCATAAAGTCTGCATCAATGAAGTGTGGCTACCTCCATCTCTCCTTGGCACCATGTTTGGCTTTAGCTTGGCTTGGATTGGATCAATATTTGGGAATTATAACACTAATTTTCATGAATATCTAGAATAAATTCATCATATAACTTTGGCATATGAGAGCTTCAAAATCAATTGGCAATGCCTCCTATTTATAGATTGTTAGAATGGTTTGAGTATCAACCATGACCATCCATACCAATATTGAGATGTGTGGCCATGAATAAATTAAAATATGAAATTAATTATATAAATATACCCATTAATATTTGGGATAGAGGGGTATTTAATAGGCATGGAGGATCTTAATGAGGCATGGGAGGCATAAATCTTGATATTTGTGGCACTTATGGCTTGTGGATGCCACCCTATAAAATGATGTCATTTGATGATGTAGTTAATGAAAATAAATTTTCAATAAAGATATATTCAACAAGTTCCATGGAATTCTTAATTAGGCTCATTATTTGAACTAATTATCTTTAAGCATGATTAGGCACTTTGGTACAAACCTTGGCTCTTTGTGTACAAATTAATTAAATTAGTCAAAATGTCTTATTATTGGCCCAAATTTTAACTAGATTGGAATTATGATGTGATGTCATGTGTTGGATCCACTATCCCATTTATGAAGTTGTCAACACCAAATAAAAAAGTCACATGTCTTGTGCAATATATTTGACATAAAAGAGCAATCTAGGGCACCCAGGTGCAAAATTAACATTTTGACTTGAAATGATATGATCAAAGTTAGCTAGCCCATAAAATTCATTGCCCCATTTAGGGATACTTTAGCTAAAATAATCACTTGAACATTTAAATTTCAAATATTTTAATGTGTTTTAGTGTTTTTAGGCCAAATTGTGCATTTTGGTGGGAAACTAGTCAAAAGCTTGATTGATGGTCATTGGTGGCCAGATTTAGGTGTCTATAATTTTTAGTTAATGTACCCTTAATATAAAAAACCTATAAATTCAGTTTGTTTATTTAATATGAACTTTAACACATCATTTGATGGGTATGACACATAGACACTATTGACATTAAGTTCCACACCATTGCCATTTTTCAAGTGTTGTTTCATCACTTCTTCAAATTTAGTTTACTAAGTAACAAATATTTTAGTAGTCAGACATCAAGAGTTAAGGTATAACACTATTTTTGAGCACACTAAACAAAATTTCCAAATATTTTTATCTAACATCAAAACATTCAAAACTCTTATGCCAAGTAAAATCATTGAAGACCTAAATGTGTTAGAGGAACCTTCCAAGCAAAAATATTGAATAAATGTTTCCAAAGACTTATTGATGCCTAAAAGAGTATCACAATTATACATAGAATTTAAAAAACACTTATAATTTATATATTCAATGAGTCCATTACATGAGTTACAGGTTTTGATATTATTGATATCTTTAGTGGAATAACGACAAAGCAAATGAACTATTTCACAAAATTTATAACTATTTGGTTGTTATGAGAAACCATGGCCTAATAAATTGATTTTGAAATATTAAGTAATATAAACTAAGTGAATTGAATTGTGATCAAAACCCAAGTCTAAAATCTAAGATAGCATGGATATTCACAATGAAATCTAAACTAAAGTAAATTGATCAAAAAATAAGTGAAAAGAAGGGTAAGGCAGAAAGAAGGTGTTTTGATTTTCAATCCAAACATTATGACAAGCTTAAATTTCATTAAGACATACACTTAAAACCAATATATGACATGAAATAACTAAAGATCAAATACTATCATATATCAGGTGAACATTTGATGATAGAAAAAATAATGAAAATAAGAACCAGATTCAATTTAAAGGTTTACCCTATAGGCAAATTGCATAACACATCTACAAGTAAAGTAAAGAAAATGAAATTAACCTAATATCTTTCAATCAATCTAGTTTAAGCACAAATTGAAAACTCTTCATTTAAATGTTCACATCCAAAATGCATGAAAATAATTCAATCTTAAACATCCAAATAGATAATTGAGAGAGCAACCATAATAGTAAACACACATAAATATTGGACAATCTTCATAGAATTTCTTGCTTGTATTAATTACTTAGAGTTTACATAAAGTTTTTCTCAAAAAATCCCCCTCTTTTTAAATGAAAATACCCCTTTTATATTATATTAAGGAGGTATGTCAATCAATCATGTCCAATGATAATTTTACAAGTGTCTATGATAGCTATTATCTACAATGTTCTAGAATTCATGCAACTTTCTAAAGGACTGACTTATAAGTAATGCACTTAACAAGATTGCACATGATTTTAAAAAGGGAATATTCCATTTTAAAAATAATATATATGTCAAATTAAAAAATAAATGTACTTAAGTCAACAAATTTAAATTTGAGACTTTTTTATTGCTACAGTCCTTTGCTTCTATTACAAGATCTTCATTTTGTAGTGTTGTTCAAAATTTAGCTTAAGGTTGACAATGGGTTCCATGAAGAGCTCCTTCTCTTTATCTACCAAGCCCTTGAGATATTTATATACTCTATCTAATGTCTCTTTGATGCTTATTGCATCACTAATATTCTCATTAGCTAATAAAATCATGTCAATGATTTATTATTATCTGCCCTATCTTGCATATGCTTTGGATCTATACCTCCTACATAAACTAAGTATATCTTTGCTTAAATTCATCATATATGATTAAACCAATTGAGTTGAGTGAAGTAGGATCTTTGATTAGGCTCCCCAATATGTGGGTTATCATGTCTTCTAACTATTTGAGATCATTAGAAAGGTCTCTCATGCTCTTAGACCATATATTCAAATCCTTGATCTTATCCACCAAAATTTATATGGCCATATTTAAATGTGTCAAGCTCACTATCTAAACCTGGGGATTTAGTCATTTGTTAGGACATTGATCAAAGCATTCACTTTTCTACTTGAATTTTATCATTGGCCAACTTAACTAATAGCTATATAACTCTTCTTGCTTACTACATCTTGCTTGGATCTTATGGTCTTCAAGGATATGAATAAATCATTCATGGTGGTTTAAAATTCACTGACCATCTCTCTTAGAATTGATAAGATAGTTTGATCCTCTAGGTTCTTATTTTATTACTTCAAGCCTTTGGAGGATGCTTGTAATTGTTTTATCTATGCTTGGGCTCATTCAATAAAATATTCCTCAAAGATAAGGTCCTCACCAGGCCTTTGTCCTTATTTTTGAGTCAAATTGATCAATGAATCTACCATTTGATATGTAATTTCTTCACCTCCTACCATGACCTTCTTCTCTATCACTCTTTGGAAGCTAGTAATTTATGGATCAAATTTGACTCCAAATATAGATTGAGTCACCTATGGGATAGGGATATCTATTTGTGATGGATCTACTAAATCACTTGGTGTAGCTAATCTTCTTTCTTCCTCTTTTTGTAGATCAACTATCCATGGTTTAAGCTCTTAATGCATAGGATGTTAATATCCTTCATCATAGCCCAAGGATGGTGCATAGTGGGTATTCTCTCCAATATAGGTTCATACAATAACCACTCTATAATTTTTAGTCCATATAAAAAGTTCTCTTCACTGAACAGGTTGACTTCACTCAAAGGAGTAGTGATAGTCACCTTGGGTTTCTTTGCTTTTGGGATAATATCCAACTCGGCTTTTATTTTTAGAGGATTAAGAACCACCAAGTCCAATACTTTTTTTCCTTTCTCTTCCTTATCTTACTCAAAATTTATCTCTCCATCATCTAACTCTATATTATATGCTATGGATAACATATTCAACACATCCTAAATAGACTCATTAGGATCTAATACTACTATATGAACTTCTTCTTGATGTGCCTATTGTCCTTCTACTTTGGTAAATTCATGAGCTGATGAGCTAGAAGATATTTCATTTGACCCTTTATCCTTAGGCTCCTATTCTATTTGATTCTCATCTTGTGTATGGAATGATGGAAGTCTAGAAGATTTACCACTTATCAAATGATACTGCCTAGGGTCCAATTACCACCTATCATCAACCTTTTGATCACTTTTTAATCTAGGGTTAGGTCTTATGTTATGTTCTTTAAATATTCTTGTCACTTCAAAGTATGTGGATTATTTAATGTATATGAAATCAAAGTCACTAGGTTCATGTTCATAAAGCACATTCAAAATGCCTTTGATCCTAAAATTCTCTTTCACCTTCACATAAGGGTCCCACTACCTAAGGTCATCCATCTATAGGTTGAAGGACAACTTATGTTTTGATGCTACCTCTATATTACCTAATGTCATAATGTAGTCTTTCCAATTTTCACTAGGAAGTTATGAAGAGGTCCTTTTCTCTTGGTCTTGCATAGACCATCTACACCATGGAATAATTAGTAAGCTACCTCTTACTCAACCAACTTATCAGGAACATGGATAGGTAGCTTGAGGGGAGAATTATAAGTTCCCTCAATCTTGATGATAGTGTAGTTAGGGTACAACCATATATCCCCCATTACTTCAACAAATTTCTTGATTAATGGACTAATTCTTGGCATGGGGATATTATTTATAGCTTCAGTCAAGGCTGGATAGACACAATCAAAGATAAATCAAATTTGGCCCCTATATCTATAGATGTGTAACTTATAATAATATTGGGAAACTATTTGGGTTATATTTGGATACCACTCCCTCTGATTTGGATTATTTATCATTGCACATAGGGCATCTAGGAGGTAAGACATCATGTAAAATTGATTTTTCTTCTTATTCCAAATTTCATATATTTATCCACTCAATGAGATACTGATTATTTCACATAAAAGAGGGATAATTACCTTTTCAACAATAAATAAACCATGGGCACCCATATTGGGTCTACATATACAATGGTTGCATTTCCACACAACTTGTTCAACATCTTCATTATCATTATAAACCTTGGTCTAAACTGGCTAATAAGAATTTTTTTATTGAGGTCTAAAATGAATTGGTTCCCAGAATCTAACCACATGGTAAGGCTGTTCATCAAATTGTGTTCCTTAACCCAAGAATTAATAAAGGCTAGGTCAATTTAGGGTTTAGAAAGTTTATAGTATGACTCAAAATAAATAAATAAAATGAAATACAATTTCCTATGAGTATGTTCATTAATAATCATATCTTTGTAAATCTTAGTTTACTTGAAAATGGAAGCAATAATATTGATGCAATGGAGTACCTCAGGTTTTGTAGCTACATAATATAGGCTGACCATTTGGATTACCACTATATCATCATAAAACCTTTTGGCTGAGAGATTCTTCTCCTCTTCCTTGGTAATGGTTGGTTGGTTCTCAAATCTCTATAATAACTTTGACCAATTAATAACTCCTATGTTCAAGGTAGTAATAAAGAACTTGGTGTCCTTAAAAACATGACCTTCAGCATCTATTATCAAATATAGTTTGACATCTTCCTTTGAAACATACTTATGTGTAGTCATTGTTATAATTTTGATCAAATTATATAGTTGTAGATAATAATCCAATCTTCTAGGCTCAATTATAGTGGAGTTAGAGACAAATTAGGGAAATCCATATGCTTAAGGATTTTTTGAAGGTTTATGCAGGGCTTTAATGATGGTATCTAGTTTGACCTATGAGCTTCATGACTTAGATTTTGTTTGGATTATGTATTTATACCTTTGTTTCTATGGGTCAACAAGATATTTTAATGTGACTTATCTTTCTTATGTGGAATAATTATGTCAAAATGTTCATTTCTTTTTAAAATGTGACCATTTGTCATTTTGTAATACATGTTGCCATATCTTGTTCTCTCAAAACTTGATTAAACACACTCTATTTATATTTTATGGGTCCCACTAGCCTTATCTTCATCATGAATCATTGATCCTCATTTGATCTCCTAAGAGTGTGCCACATGGTACCTTTACAGGATTTTTGTGCTTAATGTGTACACACTCCATCACTTAATGCCTTTATGTTATGCCACATATTCTTATTCTATCTGAGCCTATTAAATTATTGACCCATCACTTATCATAAATCTAGATCTAAAAGATTGAATGATATTGGTTGATCTCCATTCCATTCATGGTTGTGACACTTATCACTACCACATTTATTCTGAACCCTTTTGAAAGTTTAACTTCATCTCGTATCATTGGATGTCCTTTACACGAATCAATGCACTCTATCAATCTTGATCCACTTGATTCTATTCTTCATACATCTAGCTAAATGTGAACCTTTGATTTTGAGCTTAATCCATCAAGATCATGACATTTGTCACTCTTGGATTCCTATACAGACATTGACTTATTAACTTCACCCTATACTACTAGATCTTTATACTTCATCATAATTGTGACACTTGTCACTACCTCATTCCATCTCTAGAGATTTGATAATTTGACCCAAGTGGAAACCTATGTACCATCAATCTCTCTTTTGATCTCCAAGATATTACCACCTAGTGTCCTCATGTTAATTCATTCTTCCAAGTAATGTAAATAAACTAAGTTAGAACTTGGGGAATATAAAAAAACTTAAGATTAAAGTTTCTAGACTAAGTTCTTAGTTTAATTAATAAATAAAATTATGACTTAGACTAAAGTTTAGACTAAGTTTAAAACATACTAGAGTGCCCCCACATTTAGTTAGTCCCCAAAAATAATAAAATAGACTAGGTGAAGTTTTAGGATTTAAAGGTTTTAGCATAAAATTTTAGTTTGAGGTTTTAGTTGTGTTGATAAACACAATTAAAATCTCAGGATAAAATTTAAAACATTACAAAAATGTTTTTGCACAAATTTTATCTTGCATAAATTTGAATCTATTTCAAAAGGGACTCAAGCTAAAACATATAGACTAAGGTTTTAACATGATTTAAACATAGATTAAAATAGATAATTAAAGACCAAGGTTAAATCAAAATAAAGGGTCAAATTAGAATCAATGTATAAATTTTTTGAACACTATCTGTTTGAATGAGACTCCATTAAACCTACTACCTAAAACACATGAAAAAACCATTAAAAATATTAGATGACGTCAAGTCAAAATTAAATGTTGACATGTTAAATGTAAATATGATGAGAACCATCATATTCAAATAATTCATTCTTAATCAATTTGAATGTTAGTTTATAACACAACTTGCAAGGGTCCTCATTTTTCAAAAATGGGGGTATGTTGACCTCTATAAATGGTGACTTATAGGGGAAACATTACAAAATGTTAGATCTTGAATACTCTTGGTTTAAACTAATAACTAGACTACCTATTCCATATGGTCAAGTACCATTATTAAGATCAATTCATGATTAAAATAAGTCTTATACATGTATAATTAGGCTCTAACATCAAAACATAGTCATCTTATACATGTATGTGTTTTGATTCTATTTATTGATTTTCATGAGATTTAAAGAATAACTTTTAGACTTCATGACCTTGATCATTAACACTAACTCATATCATATGTAAATATTCATTAAGAATCATGCTTTTAGATTAGATAAGGCTTGGGAATTACTCTACTACCAACTAGGCATCCATATCTCTAATAGAGATACCTTTGGCTCCACTCAAGGCCTTATTCTACTACCATCCAGGCATCCATAGCCCTGGTGGAGGTTACCAAAATCACCTTCACATAGAAATCTTTCAAATTTTCAATAAATCTCTTATTTTTGTATTTTTCAAGTATATTCAACTTTCAACAAAGGTTGGGAACTAGAGTTAGCCAAGTTCTAAGATTTAGTCAAATGTTTGATCTTCAGACAATCATCCTTAGTTGTAAAATTCATCCTAGGCAATAAGTTGTTTAATTACTAACATGACTTTGCTTTAATAATCTAAACTTTCATTAAACAAGTGCAATCCTTATTATAAATAGACTTAGATTAGAATAAGGTGTAATATTTTAAGGAACAACTAACCTAGATATCAATCCTTTCCAATTTCTCAAAACTATAACACCAAGCTCAAATTTCAAGAATCTACAATCAACCAATGCCTGAGGGTCATACTTTCATTCTTGATTTGAGAGGTTCCTTTAAGTAACTACATGTATTGGAGCTAGAAATTATCTTAAAAATACTTATTGAATGTAGGGAATAAAGCAAAGAAAAATAAATGCACAAAAATAAAAATAGATAGGAAATAAATAAATAACAAGTAAACAAATATTTACAAGAATTATATATAAATAAGGAATAGAAAAGAAACTAATCTAAGCCTACCTATAGTAACCCTAACTAGTCTTAAAAATTACTCCATGAAGACTTGTGGTTTAAAAGTAGAGAATTGGTGCTTGAGATATTTCCTATTAGTTGGTAAAGTAAACTCCTCCCTGCAAGTCTTTGAACTTGAAGGTGTTATCTCCCAAAGTCTCATCAATTTGATATGGATCAATCTACAAAGGAGTGAATTTTTCATGATTTCCTTTCTGTTCTAAAGATTTGTCCCAAAGAAGAACCAGGTCTCTTTATCTAAACACCTTAGTCCTTGAATGCTTATCAAACCATCTCTTAACTTTGGTTTGATGTTTGCTAAAGTTGGAAAATGCTTATTCCCTTGCATCCTCCATTTATATGATGTCAAGTAGCATTAAATTTACAAATTATTGATCTTCATCCATATACTCTTACATGAATTAATATTTTATAAGCTTGAGAGTAATGGGAAATATTAGTTCATGACCATTTACCAATATAAATGGTGATGATTTCAATGCTTGCTTTACCATAGTTCCATCTACCCACAAAACATATTTAAGCAATTTATGCCATGTCCTTGGTTTGTAGTTGTAGACTTTTTAATGGCTTTCATCAAGTTCTTATTTGTTGATTCTAAGACTCCATTACCTTGAGGGTAATGATTTGATGAAAAATTGAGAATGATGTTATCATAAGCCCACTCGGCCATCTCAATGGATATAAATGTTGATCCATTATCATAGATGAGAGATGATGGTGTCCCAAATATTGTGTAAATGTCTTTCTCCAAGAGCTTGATCACATCTTTAGTTCTACATTATTTGGTTGTCACTACCTATCTCCATCTTAGGTAGTAATAAGTAGTAATAAGCACATGTTTATGTCCATCTAAAGAATTAGGGTTGATGACTCCTACAAAGTCTAATCCCCATTGAGGAAAAGGTTTATCAATCATAATTGAATTCAATGGTATGGCTACTTTTGGATCCTTAGTGTTGAATATTTGACACTAATGACATTCTCTCACATGTTTATGAGCATCCTCAAAGATGGTATGTGAATAGTACCCTACCCTCAAGATCTTTTAAGCTATTGTTTTGAAAAAAGAGTGTCCACTTTTAATCTTTTCATGGAAATTACTCAAGATCTTAGCTACTTCTTCCTTTAAAACACATCTTAAGTATATGCCTTCATAGTTATTCCTAAAGATTACTCCATCCTTGATCAATAAATGTGTTTCCTTCAGCCTCAAGGCTATCCCTTTCTCTCTACTTAATCTTACAGAATAGGAACCATTGATTATAATATGAATAATTCCATCATACAAATCATTTGGTTGAAAATGTTGTTGATCCACTTACATGACACTCAATTTACGATTGGTATTGGTAATCATTCGAATCAATCCTTGACATATTACCAACTTAGAAGTTTTCATCTCAATATCATATTATTGGATAATAGACATCCAATTACCTCTTCTCTCCCCCAATTCTCTTTCACCAAGCATAAGTTTAGTGGCAAGGTCTAGTAATATTGCATGCACTTTATTCCTAAAAATGTAATGCCTAAACTTTTTAACTTCCTTAACTAAAGACAATACTTGATTTTTAATTAGAGAATAGTTTAACTTAGAATTTTTAAAGTTAGTGATCATAAATGAAATGGGATGATCACACTTATCTACTTTTTGAGTTAAAACAACAACTATTGTATGATCAGAAGCAAAAGAATAGAGATAGAAATCTTTGGTTAAATTAAGACTTCTCAACATTGGTGCCTGTCTAATTACTTTTTTGATGTCTTTAAAGGATTTTCTTGATTATTAATTCCATATGACTTTGGCATCCTTATTCAACATTTCATTAAGTGGCTTCACAATTTTTGAAAAACCAAAAATGAACTTTATTACAAAATTTATTTTTCCAAAGAAATATTTTAATTCTTTTTTACTATTAAGGGGTTATATCTTAGATATGGCATCAAATCTATTAGGGTCTATAAAAATCTCATCTTTGGTTATAATGTGTCCTAGTAACTTATCTTCTATAACATTGAAAATAATTTTCATAGGATTGAGATAAATTACATACCTCCTACAATGTTCAAATACCTACTGCAAGTGCATAATTTGGTCTTCCCTATTTTTAGAAAACACAGTTAGATTATCCATATAAATAATAATGAACTTACCTATGCGACCCTAAAAATTATGGTCCATATCTCTTTGAAAATTTTATCCTACATTTATTAGCCCAAAAGGCATTCTTTTGTAGGCAAAAGTTCCCCACTTTATCATAAATGCATTTTTCATTTTATCTTCTTTGTTCACTAGCACTTGATTATAACCTAAAAATCCATCAAGAAAAGACATCATATAAAAACCACTGACAATTTTAATGACTTGGTAAAGATAAGGTAAATGATAATTATCCTTTTTAGAAGCTCTTTTCAAATTTCTAAAGTCTATGCACAATTTAATTTCTCCATTTTTCTTTCTGATTGGTACCAAGTTAGCTACCTAGGTAGAATGTCTAATGGGGAACACTATTTTGGCATCTAATAGATTCTTGAACTCTTTGTAGATCAATGGTTCTAATATAGGGTTTAATAGCATTTATTTTTACCTAAAATGTTTACAAGCCTCTTTTAATGAAATTTTATGGGTAATGACTCTAGGATCAAAGATCATTAAGTCTTCATAGGACCATGTTATAACATCTTTACATTTGGTCAAAAACTCTTTAGCCTTTCTCAATTCTTAATTTGTGCAAGTTGTACTAATATTTTCTAGTTGAGGTTTACCTTGAATACCTATGTCAACTACATTATAATCTTTAGCATTCACCATAGGAATCTTGTCTCGGCCAGTTTGTCTATGTCAAACAAATTTTATAAGGGAATCATGCCTTTGGGAATTTTGTTGTCACTTAATTGCACTTTCTTATCATAAAGTTTTTCATCATCAAGACTATTTTAATTAACCTCATCTATGATGTGAGACTCAAATACTCTTGAATTATTCATGAATTTTATGATTTGTTGATCATCATTTAATACTTCCAAATGGTTGACATTGTTAGGGTCTGAGGGACATGGAACCAACTCAATACTAAAGTTTCATATTTTAGAGTCTTGATTTGGCATGAGGTTAGATGTACTTAAGGCTAGATCATCAAAAATCTTGTTCTCTTACCTAGGAATGGAAATAATATTAAAATCATCAAAGTACTATATCAAATCCCACCCTCTAAACTTGTACCTTTTAAGATATGACAATTTGCATTAGTACTTACTTCTAACATAATTAATTACTAGTTTTGAATCATCATAAACTAATAGTTATTTGACCTTATTCTTGATAGTAAATTGTAATCCCAAGATTAAAGATTCATACTCTACCAAATTATTAGTGCATGAAAACTAAAGTCTATAAGAAGTATTAAATTCCTTACCAATGGGATTGATTAGAATAATTCCTACTCCAAAATTATATTTACATCTACCACCATCAAAATATAATTTACACATTCTAGGCATAACATGATAATCTTTAGAGTCACATACCTTAGAAGTGTTAAGAGTTTAAACTCATGAATCAAAATTGACCATGTTAACCTTTTCACTCATAACATTGTACTCTATGATCATGTGTTTCATCTTTGGCTCTCTTTCTATTTTGATTTTATTGGGAACTCCTTTCCATGGAAGCCACATATGAGAATAGTTTATGGACATGTAACCATTCAATGACTTTGTCCAATCTTTGCTTAGTAACATACCATAAACATCAAGAATATCCACCATTTGAATGTATATAAATTATTTTATCCTTGGATCAACAACCAATTACATATGAACATTCAACAATTCTCTAATTACTTTAACCCTTGATTTTTCTAATTGGGTAACTACTCTATCAGACTTAATTGGAGTTAAACCAAGTTTTTCATTAATACCTTTTGGCATGATATTGGTAGAAACACCTAAATCTAACAAACAATTATGCAAGTTTTTACCAAAAACTCTAATTTTTAGCAAGAAAGGGACAAATTCTTTTTTTCTTATACATATCTGCATTGACATTTACAACCTTTGGTGATTTACTAGGCTTCTTGGATAAAGATTCAAGTAATAAGTCTCTTTACTCAGTAATTTGAGTCAACTCATATAAAGTGATTTTGGATTTATTCCTTTTCATATACTCAACTATATTATATCCACTCCTAGTAGAAGAACTAGATGTATCAACATTATGTTTAGAGGTACTTCCTTTTGGAGGTTCTAAATTATTGTCAGCTATGGGATCAGGAGAAGTGTCAAATTTATTTGGTAGAGTTGAAGTATTCAATGGTTGTTTATGTTCTCTATTCCTCAAAGGATAAGTATTCTTTTTATATTACTAAAAATCATGGATCTCTTTAGGGGCATCCTCAGGGTCATTCTCATCTTGAAATGTAAAATCAAATGTCTCCACCATGAGAGTTGTGTTAGTGGACTTAGATGACTTTGAATAACCTGATGTACCTACAAAATTATCTTTGTTAGTTCCACCTTAAAATGTATCTAACTCATCTTGAAATAACTCATAAACATTACAAAATTCAATACAATCCAATTTACCATGCTTTGCAATTTTATGTTTGAAATTTTATGAACTCTACAATATTTAGTTAAAGCTACATCACATATGTTTATCTCAAGATTTTTCTTATTGGAAGAAGACTCATTATTTTTGTTATTGTTATTATTGTTTTTATTGTTTGTAGGTCTACTGAACCTTAGATAAGAATAGTTCCTATTAGATTTTTCCCCAGTATTACCCACTTATTTTTGCAACTAAGGGAAATCAGTGCTTAGTTTTTGAACCATCTTAAGTATGGAATCACTATCATTCTTAGGTGATTATAAGTTGTTTACTTGATTACTATTATTAGGTATTTTCACTAAATCTTTTTGGTCTTGTGAATGAAATCCATTTGTAGTGTTATTCATGAATCCTAGGTTTTATCCAAGATGAGCATGACTTAAGGGCAATTGGTTCAACACTGATGTTTGATTTAAAGTATGCACATTCTGATTTGCAATAGAAATGACATTAAACATAGGCAAATTAGGATTGACATTGAGAATAATATATGCTAGTTGACCTTGAGGTTGCATTTGGTCATTGATTGTTACAATTTCAGCATAGGCCAAGGCTAATGTGTTTATAACTCTAACAAACATTTTCAAGAAAATAGAAGTCATGGGATCTAAAGCATCCTTATAAATTTATAAAGCCAAAGTTTCATCAAGTCTATAGGGAGCTATGGTTATACTAAACATCTTCTAGAATCTAAAATTAAAACCTTTAATAGTTTCACTTGAATCTCTTTTCATAGTGGTGAATTATTGGTACATGATACAAGGATTGATGTTTTTACAAATTGATCAATGAATATAATGTTAAAATCATTAAAAATAGTAATTTAAATCTAAAGAAGGTTGAGAAACCAATCATATGTAGCATATTTGAATGTAAATGGAAATAATTTGTACACACATAATATTTTTAACTTTTATTGAATACTGATACTTTGTATCCTATAGGAACCCATAAAGTATCAATATATCTAAGTGCATGTATTAAGGGGTGCACTAAGAAAGGGGTGGATAGAACGTTGGTGATTCATAAGATTTTTTTCCCTTTTTCCACTTACCATCTACACACTCATATTCTAAAAACATTAACCTTAATCTTATTTTTCTCAGCCTTACCCATTCTAGTCATTTTCTTCTTTCCATCCTCCTTTTCTTGCCTTAATTCCATTTTGGATAGTCAGATGTACTAGGTCGACTAGGTCAACCCTATATAGTCTAGGGGTATTTTTCACTTTTTGGGTTTTTTAACCTTTTGGTTGACCTAGCTCAGACTTAGTGAATTGTCCCCAAAAACATACAGGGTCACCTAGATCGACCCTGTATAACCAACATTTCCAAGAGGACTTAGGGAAAGATCCACCTATATATACAAGTTAATTTCCAACCATTTGTAAGAAGAGAAGTGAAGAAGAATAAGTGTGAATGAACATCTTCTTATTGACCATTCTACTTGAGGAATAAATCTTAGGGTTCCATACTTTATTTGAAGATACATATCTTATCTTGTGGAGAAATATTTTGGATGCATAGATAGGTTGTGTATCCTAAAACTAATTTGTATTTTTTATCCTTACATACCATAAAAATCTCTTTCGAAGCACCTTGGCCAAGGGAGAGAATTAGGCACAGTGGGTTCATCTTCAAGGTAAGTATTCCTAACTTTATTTCTTCTTTGTAAGAGTAGATAGATAATGTAGTTATGTTTCTCTCTTCCATGCATTAGGATTATATATACATTGATGTGAGTATATGTATTCTATGCATGTTTAGTTTATTTTATTTTGTTTCTAACCCCCACTTTATGCCACAAGCTTTGGTGTGCACTAGACTAGATTTACTTTCTTATTATTAGAATAGATTGAACATTAAACCTAGGACTCTTTTAGGGCTATTTCATGATTGTGTTAGATTGTAGGCTTTGGAACCCTTACTAGTATGGTGTATTATGATAAGTGATCCCCTCATTGGGTCTAGTGGATCCCCATATTGGTCATTCCCCTACTTAACAAATGTATCCCCAATTAGAAGTGTAGATATGCTCTATCTTATCTAATATATGATTGATTTATAGACATGATGCATTTCTAATTTCATACATTCTAGTGAACCCAACTTAAACTAACCTTTGTAGGATTTGTTCATCTTATTTCATTATTTCATCATTATTTTTATCATATATTTTCCATATTTGATTGACTCTGTTGAACCAATATCTAAATTCTGTGTGGAGATTTTTAGGTGCATGCTACTAGATTGATCCTATTAGCCTAGTAGAGTTTTTTAGATTTCTAGACATTCAATCCAAACTACTAAGTTGACCTAGTTGACCCTATACATTTCCAAGCATCTAGTCTAGACTACTAGGTTGACCTAGTTGATCCTATACATCTGTAAGCATCTAGTTTAGCATACTCAGTAAATGCAATTGGCCCTATACATTTTATGCACTTAGCAGTAGGTTTCCATAAAAGATTGATCAACCCAATTGACCCAGTTAGTAGAATTTGTAAGCATCTATCAAGGTTCTTGAATAAAAATATTCATTATATGCATATCTAATCCATCAAGGTTCCTTTCTATCTCTTTGTTTCTTTCTATATAGTCTTTCCTTTCATAGTTTTCCATATTTAAAACTACCCTTGCATAATCAATTGGATCAACACTATCGACCCAATTTTGTGTGTTATCTAGATAACTAGGTCAACTTTGTCGACCCTATTCATTTTTAGACCTTACTTTCATAGTTTAGGTTTAACCCTATCAACTCTATTATATATTTTTTGCATACATTATTAAACATATCAACATTGTACCTTGTTTCAAAGTTCTAATTAACCTTATATGCTAGTAATTAGTTCACACTTTCATTTCTTGTTGCTTACATGCTTAAAATAGATCACCTAGTGTAATTAAGTGGATTTAAATTAATCATTTAGTTCACTATTGTATATTTTATGCACACATATCCAAATAACATAAAATAAATAAGTATTTTAACATTTGTCTACCCAAGGCCAACCTACTTAAATTTCATCACCAAGGGGGAAGTTGACTTAATACTCTGGTCAAGTATAAAGCATGGTTAAAGGTATATTCTAGCTAAGCACCCAATACCCTTATCACTACAGTGTGTAAAGTGAAGGGGAAGGACCTAATACCAAGCTTGTATCATTACTACTATAGTCCCTTTTAGCCTAAACTACCTAAAACCATCCTTATATTGCCATTCTAGTTCCTTGCTTATAGCCAACTTCCCATCACATTTCAAATGATATCTTAATAATATAATAAACATTCAAGTTGACTAATTAGTTAGCTCTTTATTTTTCAAGATGATTTCTTGATCTTTGCTCAATTTTATTTTATATTGCAAAAACTTGCATTAGCTAGTGTTGGTGCAAGGTTTTATGTTGTGTGCTTCAATTGGATTAGCCAACAAAAATCCAATTGACTATTTATTTCTTTTCTATCATTTCTTTTCAAATTACTTGCCAAAGTTATCTTTTTTAAATTTATATATCTATCATCAGTTTCTAAATTTCCCTCTCTATTGTACTGGGTTGACCGAGTTAACCCTGTACCTTTTTCAGCCTATGTTTACTATATTGAATTGACCCAATCAACCTTGTATATTTTGAAAACCCTATTTCATCTTTTTCCAATCTATATTCATTGTATTAGATCAAACCAATCAACTTTGTATAGTTTTTAGACCTTATTTTTGTGCTAGGTCAACCAAGTTAACCCTATATAATTTCTATCATTCCTTATTTTCTTGCTTTCTCATTTTTTTCCTTCATCATGGACTTTCTATTTGATGATAACACTGAGTTGTAATTAGCAAACATGATGAGTTTTACCAACCCTCATAGGGTCTCCCATAGATAGAGTAGGGATCCTCTCTTGGATGCTATTAATGTTCATATTTCCACTCATACAATAAACAATGGTACCCCTCCTCATACCTCTTCACAACATAATCCTCTTTTCTCATTAGAAGACCAACCCAAATTAGAGTATACCCCTAAAATTATCTTATTTATCTCTAAATTTTCTCAACATTGAGGAAAGGATCCTTCTACCATTTACAATATTATGATTAGTGATCAAGTTGAAGAGCCTCATTCACCTACTCCTACATTCTCAATTGGATTTGGGGGTACCACTTTCTTTGACTCTCAACCTCTTATTCTCTTACTTCTTCCACCTCCATGCCTAGTATATCCCCTAGCATGTCAGGTTCTACATCTAATGGGCCTCTCATAAGATTCACTATCTTTAATCCTTCCACTAGTGCTTCATTTGCTACCCAAGGTAATCATGATTCTTCTCAACCATTCACTAGTCCATATTTTGCTATACTAGTAAAAATTTTCACTAGTGCTTCACATTATCATAGTTCTTCTTATGCTCCTACTAACATCAATAGTGGTACCAAGGCCATGAACACCAACTCTAATGCTTCTCACAATGTTAATCAAATACATAAACTATTATTACAAACACTTAATCAAATGAATACCTTTCAAGCTCATAATACAAATCAAATGATGAGAATGCAAAACCACCTTCTTCATATTTAATCTCATCCTCAACCAATGGCTTGGGGAACACATAACTAGAATGTTCCCCCTCATCTTTGATATTATCAAGGAAATCTCATTCTTTAACCTCATTTAATCAATAAAACTATTAGTCATATCCAAAATGAACCTCTCAGTACTCAAATTGATAACATTGATATTGGAGGTATCACACCTACAATTTATAATAATGGATCAACCAATCCCACCCTTCATCTTAAAACATTTGGAAATCTTTATAACGATTGGGTTAAATTGAATACCTTTGTCACTACCAAAATCTTAGCCAAACCCTCATAAGTGATGCTTTGGATTGGTACAACCAACCTAGAACTCATTCCATTACTAGTTTGGAGGATTTAGTGAATTCTTTAGTTCAAGAATTCCAAACTAGTGATCTTGTTGAAAACACTTTGGCCCACTTCATAAATTATAAACAACTTGAAAACAAAACTTCTCAAGACTTTATTAAAAGGTGGAAAACTTTTTCAAACAAATGTGAACATAACATGGTTCATGACAATATTTTCCATCTTTTTACCAATTCCTTTTCCCTAAACTTCAATATTGGGTCCTTACTCTCTCTCTCTCCACGTACCTTGAAGGAGGCTATTGACCAAGCTAAATGACAAGATTTACTTATACATAAATTCAAAACACCCCAAACTTCTACAGGTCCTCATCTATTACTTAAGAACAAAAATCACAATGTCACCAATGATGGTGTTATAGATTCTTATGACACCATTCATAATGTTTAAGTTGTCATTCCTACCCCTTCTTTAGAACTAGTTCCCCATTCTCAACAATATATTAATCCTCACTTATCTTCACCAAAAACATTAATGTTCATAAACCTATATCTTCAAATAAAATTATTAAGCATTTAACTAGGTCTCTTCCATGATATCTTGACCCTACCCAACCTATGAAATCCTAGTATGATCCTAACAAGTTTTTTTGGTTTCACGCTAGTTGGAGTCATTCTCATGAAAATTGTAGATAACTTCATAATTTAGCCATGGGATTTCTTCTTGGTCCTAATTTTGATCATGATTCTATAATTTAAAAACATCAAGCTTATGAAATTGCTTTTAAGGATTATAAATCACATAAAAAAATTTAAGACTTAAATCAAGCAAATGATCAATTATCTATCTATAAAGACCCTCTTCCTAGTAATCAACCTATTTAAGATAATAAAGAAAAATCGACCCCTTTCCCAAATAATGTTTAAAGTCTTATTAAACCCACTTCTAAAGAGAATGTGGTTAACATGACTAATATGTGAAAGGTGGTTGCTTTTTTCGATTCTCAATCTATCTACACTCCATCTCAAAAATATCATGTTATCTAGGATTCTTCTCTAATTCATTTAAATGAGTTGGGTCAAGATGAACTTATTAATTTTAATGATCCAATTTCTGATTCTCCCTTGGATAACAATTTTTTTCCTATTTCTACCACTCTTCCATCATCTTCTAACACTAATGACAATCAAATTTTTACAAAATTTTTTTCTACCAATTCTCAAAATTAACTTGAACCAACTACTTCATCATCTCAACATGATTACCAACATTTTTCTAAATCTTCTTCTTCCTATCAACAAAAATTCCAATGTATTTCAACTCCTCCATTCAAGGACCTCTTTAATCATCACACACTTATGTCTAACAACCTTCGTATGGGTTATGATGAGTGGGATCCCATCATGGAACTCACTAATCTCCCATCCCAAATTATGTTCCTTGATCTTATAAGGACTTTTCCCCATCATATAAATCATCTTATACAACTATTATTTGAGATGAATGTCCCTCATCCTCCCCTAGTAGGATGGGAGGCAACCTTATCTAAATCTAAAGATAGTATATTACAATAATATGAAGAGATGTCTATCAATGTTGATGAAACTATGGACACTTCTCTTTCCTTAAAGTTTCCTTTAGCTTCTATGATTCTTGATGAGATTATGCTTCATGAAAATGATCCATCCTTATTCATTAGTGTTCAAATAAGTGATATCCAAGTTAAGCATGCATTGATTGATGAGGGTTATGGCACTTATGTTACCTCTCTTGACTTCATTAAGAACCTTATATATTTAGAATGCAATCTCAAGTCTAAACATAACACCTACCAAGGATATGATATAATATAAATGCCTCTTATATGTTGTGTGTGGCTTCCCATTACTGTCCCACATGTCAACATTCGTGTGAAGGTGATGATCTTTAACTTTCCCCTTTCTTATAACATCTTGCATGGTAGGCTGTGGACTCACAATATGAGATTTATTACTTCTTCTACCTACCAATGCATTAAATTTCCTCATAATGGATCAATTTATAGGATTCAAAGTGACACTAACCATTGTAATTTCAAACTATTCAAATATCATGGTGTCTTCAAGATTCTTACTCTTGAACCTTTACACAACATTTTATTCCATGAATCTTAGCATCTTAATTTTTCCATCAATTCAAACTGAGGTTATAATGGGAATTATGAATTCATTTGGAACATTCCTCCTAACCTCTTATATTTTTATGATGATGAGCTCAATGAGATTAACCAAAAATTTGATCTTTCACCTCATCTTATTTCACAACTTCCTACCTCCTTACAACCCCATTCTTGCAAGCCTCCTTATGATGATATTCTCATAGTCTTAACCAATACTCAACATTTTATTCACCACAATCCTTGGATGACTAGGTCTTCCCTACTTGTGTCATCGATCTTCACACCATGGATTAAAATAATGGTTATTCCTTAGATGATCCATTCTTAAGTGGTCTTATCCAAACCCATGATGCTGAGATTATATGTTATCATTATTCTTTACTTGAATCTTTTCATGTATCTTCCCATATTACTTAACTTATAGTTTTTAATTTTAGTATTTTTCCTCTTTATTGCAAGGTAGATATGGCACCAACACCTCCAATTTCTAAGAAGCCTCATAGGAATATGCTCATGGATTATACTATGACTGGACCTTACCATTTTTCTAGATTCCCTAATCACCATAGTTGGTTTACTCCTAAGATTAGTGTGACCCTTATTAAACCTTCTGTAGATCCCAACCCCCCTCATTATAGCCTTTATTAGATCCCATTATTACTCCTACTATAGTCGAGCCTATTCCTACTCCTATTGTTGTTGAGCCTACCCCTGTTTTTCATACCACTACTCCTTATGATAATTCTAGTTTTATTCCTCCTCCATCACCACCTTCCCATGGTAATGGTTTGCTTCCCTTACCTAAGATGTAGCCTCTACCTAAAAAATGGGCTGATAAGTGTTCTCTAGATTTTCTCACTCTTATTATACCTATTTCTATGAGTTCTTCTCCTAAGACCACTCACAAGCATATTTATTACTTCCATGGGATAAATAATCATTATTTTAGCCATTATCACAAGTTGTGATAATATATTGATACTTTGCATCCATCCTCTCCTGCCTCAAATAAAGTCATACCTCCCTTGAAGGTTCTACCTAAATATATACCTAAGTATGGTGAGGTATATTATTTGTGGCACCAATACGATACCCATCAAAATCTTAAGGATCACCTTGTATCTATTCTTGAACCTTCTTTTATTCTTCCCAAAGTTTAATCCCATAATAAGGCTCTTCTTTCTTCTCCCATGGCTCCACCTCCAGTGGATCCATCCCCTACCATAGTCCCTTCATCACCTTTTGTGCCTCTACCTATGATTCCTTCACCTGTGGACCTTCCCTCACATATGGACCCTTCTCCACCCATAGATCCTGCTCCACTAGTGATTCCTACATCTCCCATATATCCCATTCCCATGCATTCTCTTAAGCATCCCTTACCAGGCCTCTATCATTATTTTTGAGTCAAATTGTTTGAGTAGATTAGAAGAGAAGTCTTTTCCTAGTTTTTAGTGAAGATTAATGATACATTAGCAGTAGTTTATAGCTAGCTTCATAGAGATTTATCTGATGTCTTGGATAATGTGTGTGGGTATATTTATCAGTACTTATGATCACATGCATGGTGCCTTTACATTTTCATTTATATTGGGAACGTGCTCCAATTTCATTCTTATCTATCTATTTCATTTGACACTATGTCAAATTCATATTTTTCTTATATAGTGATTATTCACTTTTTATACTATATCTATATTATATTTCCATTTATCTTTTCATATGTTTGTCTTTCTTTATAATTGATTCCTATTGCTTTCTTATGTTTTTCTCAAAATTCTCTTCTTGTTTCTTCATGATTGTTTGTTTTCTTAACTCTATTTTTCATAGATAATTATCATTGTGACTTAGTTATAAAAACCCTATTCCATTTGGTCCTTATCTCATTTTACCATATCATCAATTAGTAAAAAATGTATCTCATTATACTTTCATTTCACTGATCCACCTTTGGATCTCCTTTTTCACTTCTTCCTTTTTCACAAACTAAGCATATACATGGTTGAGACTTGATATCCCATGCTAGTTCATTATTAAGCCTAAGTGTCCTAATAAGTCTTTATATTTAGTTATTTAGCTTCCTTTAACCTTAGCCTAAAACTCATTCATGTGCATCAATCACTACACATATCATGATTGGTCATTCCAAATCTATATGGAGGAGGAATCTTCAAAATCCATAAAAATTTAAAAGCCAAATAATTTTACAAAAGGTAATGATATAAAAGGAAAAAATATTCTTAAAAGTGAAATCACACTAAAAGATGTGATTTAAATCACATCTCCTTCTAGTTGAATCTCAAACTCTACAGTTGGCCTCATAGTAGAGTTGAGGTCCTTTGGGGTCTTGTAGGCCAGTAGATTAGAAAAGGAGAATTAAAAAATCTTTTAGTGCTACCTATTTTCTCACGTAAGTACCCAATTTTTATAGTAAACCAATGAATTTGTAAGGGGTCTTGAGGAATGAGGAACACATCATGAGAAGGTAGGTCTATTTTACCTTTTCTTGTACCAATATACCTTCATGAGTTGATCTTATTAGCATGCTTATATGCCTACAAATATTTATATCTATAGTGAATAGGTTTCCTTTGCACATTGATAGTCACTAATCATTTAGTGTCTTTTCATGTCCTTAGTATGCCTCTTACCTCCTAAGGTATTCTCATAAGATGCCTAACTCTTGCTTTATACACTCCCTTTTTCATTCCCTATATCCATCATATTTTCTCTTGAGAAATATTGTTTTGTATACTGATCAATCCCCTTGGGATTTCATTTATGAGTTGCATTGTAAGGCTATAGATAAGACCTAACCATCCTCATAAATTACCACATTTTTTCTTCCTATTACCTACATCCTTTTTTATCCGATTGTCCCAATTTTTCCACCCCATTGATGTTATCTTTATGAGTTGTAGTGTAAGACCACAAATAAGACCCAACATTCCTCACAAAATTTTCTAATAATACAAGTCACAAATAAAATTACGTGTCAAATATGAGATAAGATGTGATTTATTATGAAGTTACATGTCATTGACATTCTTCCCATCTTTATTTAGTGATGCTTACTTCATCTCTCTTTCATTTTTATCTTCTTATTTTCTGAGTGCATGTAAGAATATAACCATTTCTTAAAATTTTCATACTTGTCATCTTAAATTAGTGTGATAAATTTAAGATCACTCTTTTTGCCAATTTTATTTTTCTCTTATACTTCCCAATGTGATATAGTATGATTGATTGACTTAATTAATTTTTTTATAGCATTTGTGCCTTTTTACATACCTTGCATTTTATTACATTGTCTTCATACTTTTTAGCATGATTTAATATGATTTTAATTTGGTGTAAAAAACTTTCACTTTGATCTTAAAAACAAATTCCTTTTACCATCTTGTTTTACCATCCCTTGGTTATTTATACTTAGTCATTTTATTATTATTACACATTTCCCAACTTGAAATAGTGTGTAGTACATTTTTTATTGATTATATTTTACCAAATCTTTTTGCTAGTTTATTTTTAACCATGCATGTGTTCTACATAATGCTAGAAAAGAAACCACGTCTCATATATTTCCTATAACATATACAACAAAAAGCTAAATACATATGCTAAAAATAAATATATCCAAAGCATCCACAACCACAACCATAATAATGACAACATACACAATCAACATCAATATACCAAAATGATACATCATATATATACATCTCATGAGTTTTGATACAAGAACAACCATATATATAATGATCTAGCCTTATGGATGGGAACCATCTTATCTATCTCATAGCCTATATATGTTGCCTATTGAGGCCTCACTCTAACTTTTCCAAATAGTACAGTGTAAGGAGATTGTTTGAGATCTCATCCCTCTACCTATCCTCATAGATGCACTATCTACACTTGTGCTTGATTTAACTTGATTTGGGTCATTATATAAGACTACATAAACTAGGTCTACATCATCATATGTTCGTATGTCATCTACATCACTATATCTATATGCATAGCTCTCTCTTCCACCAAGGCCTATCATGCTCATATCTCACTCGTACCCATCTCTACTAGTGGCTACATCCTCTCCTTCTATGCTCATATCTACCTTACTAGCTCCCCTGCTAATCTGAACTAGCTTACCTAAGCTGGGGTAGTTGGTATACTAGGATCCTCTAATGTAGTAAGGTCACAAAACTATAGAGTCTCATCTAGGATGTCATAGAGTTATCCTATCACAAGGGACCCACATATCTCCTCCTCAGCCTCAACAACACCTAAAAAATCACACCTAGATAGATATTAGATCACTATCATATCTTATAATATCTACCTCTAGTCTATATTTCAAAATAAGAACTTAAGAAATAAAATAATCATCTTTTACCTATCTATATATCAGCCACTATGGTCTCACCATCTGTGTAACTATGTAGCATAGTCTTTCCATCTCTGTGGCCTCTTAACACCTCCTCTAAAGTTCACCTCCTTATCTCAAATATGGCTATCATGGCTCATGTCTACCTTAGCCTATGATGAGGCCAAGATATGCCCAATAAATGTATAATAAATGACCTCAGCTTACTCTCTCTTTCTATTAATTTTGATTGCATTTTGTAACTTTTATTTTGATCTGAGATGAGTTAGGATGTGATTATCCATCTTTTGTTGATTATTATTCTAACATTCTAAAAGACTTGTAATTCCTAACGAGTGTGTTGGAAAATTCTAGTTTTGCAATAAAATAGGTCATCATCAGGCTAAAGAATAAATATGAAGTGGATTGCATGTTTTTGGAATCATTAGACTCAATTCATATTAGTTTTGAAACCTACAAAATCTACTCTAGAATCATCACAGTTAGTTCTAAAACTTGTAGAATCTATTCTAGAACCATCACAGTTAGTTCTAGAACTCCACCATACTATTTCAAGTTGTCACATTTTTAGACTTAGCTCTGGAACTCTATATTTAGATCTAGTACTCCTACAGATAAGCTCTATAACTTTTACAGCTAGATATGGAACTGATGAGGATCTATTCCAAATAGTTGGTGATCTATCATATTAATGATCCCATTAAATCAGGAATAGATTCCTAATTTTTTGAACTTGCAGAATCAAGACATTTATCACACAGCAGGACATCTAGCCACATCTTGATTCAGTATCTATTCTAGGCATGATTCAGTTCCATCGTATCTATGAAATAGTTATAGCCATCAAAGCATATATATATATATATAGATATGGGAATTTAGTAAAAAAAGAGATAGATATAGAATATAGAAGATAGAGAAAATCATTAAAGAATAGAGAGATAAAGGATATATTAGTACATTTGTAATATAGAACATTTTATCAATGAAATAGCCATTTCTATTTTGAAAGTAAATTAAATTGTTCAAATCCTGTTCTAGGCAGAGCAAGGGCCCACTCCTCCAAAGAACTAAGATCTTCATTTTTGTCGGTATTTATATTTTAATTTGCAAAAGTAAATAGGTAAATATGTTAAATTTATAAATGCTTCCAACTCCTTAAAGTTAAGATTTATTGTAAATTTTTTCCTGTAGGCATTTTAGATTAAATTTTCATTTCTGCAACGTGTGTTTATTTCCAACAATCTATTTCATTTCTATAATGTGTGTATGTTTCTAGCAATCAATTTCATTTTTACAATGTGTGTTTATTTCCAGCAATCTATTTTATTTCTACAATGTATGTTTGTTTCCAAAAATTAATTTCATTTCTGCAACGTGTGTTTATTTCTAGCAATCTATTTCATTTCTATAATATGTGTTTATTTTTAGCAGATTTACATAGTTTGATTCTAATAAGGTTTTAACCAGGAAATCCTTAAGACATTAAAACCCCCCCAAAACAAAAAAAAATACAAATACCTCCATTCAATTACTAAATCTCTATGATTCTTCTTGTTGCATATAGCTTTAGACATAGCCCTGGTTAAATATGACATCAACAAAAAGTTGATTAAATGAAGGGGATGATGACATTGATCATTTTTGGTGCCATTGCCAAGGAACACTAGTTATAATTTTCTAATTAGGTGTCAACAAGAGCAATAATCATTCATTTAGTAATTAAAGAAAATTTCCTTAATTTATGAGTAGACCATGAGATTCCAAGGGTAGATTTCTCTCCAAAATATTTGAACAAGAATTTACATCATCCTCTAGTTTAAGAAAGGACGTTGAGCAAGAATTGGAGGCACCATTATCTCTTACAAGACAAGAAGCAAAATTGCCATCTTTGGAATTTTTGGATCAGTCACCAGAACCAAGTAAAACCTTAGGGAGGAGGATTATTTCTTAAGATATATTGAGGGAAAGTTTTGATTCTTAATTGAGTATTCAACCCCGTACTCTTGACTTTTCACCATCCCCAAAATAGACTACATACCAGATTGATTGGGAGAAGGGATTAGAAAATACCAAAGAGATGGTATGAGAAGCTGGAAGAGAACTTGAGAAAACCTTTACCTATCCCATTCAGATCAAGGATGATGAAACCACTATGAAAAACATTTCACCTACACACTTTCCCACATTTAGAGGAATGTCATATGAAGATCCTGACCAATTTCTATTTGAGTTTAAAGTACTATGTCAGACTTATGATTACAAGATAGATAATCAAAAACTAAAGTTGTTTCCATCTACCTTGAAGGATGTAGTAATGAGGTGGTTTATGGGATTAACATCTAATTCTATTACCAATTGGGAACAAATGGAAACTATCTTCTTAGACAAATATCAAAATTATTGTAGAGGAAGAAATCAAAAGGAAGAATTTTTCAAAATCAAACAGGAAGAAGAAAAAAATATGAAAGATTATTTGGATAGATTCTTATTTGTGAGTAAAAGATGTGAATTTATACTTCAAGAAGATTTAAGTAAAACCATTTTTCTCAAAGGTCTAGACGATGAATCTAATGAAACCATTGATTTAATTGGTGGAAGAAACATTGCTCAATTAATAATGTATGAAATCATAGAAACTTGTAGAAACTATTCACGAACAAGGGGTGGACCTAGAAAGGGGAAAATGGTAAAAAATTCAAATCCAGATATGAAAAAATTGATGGATGAATTGAATTTTTTTAAAATAGACATATTAGTTCAATTAACCTCCACCATGGATGGATTCCAAGCTAAACCAAATGCCCAACTTGAACCATTAGCCATGTATTGTCCTAGATGCAGGAAGAAGCATGCAATAAGGGAATGTCCTTTGGATAAAATGGAAGTATGTCTTGTCTATGAATCTAAAAACATGATACTCGCTCTTGTTCTCTTCTTCCACTCATAAAAAATTAGCTCAAACAAACCAATACATCATCCACCACATAAGAATTAAATTTTGTTTAAAGACAACCTAACCAAGGATAGTTTATGCCAAGACCAACTCCTAATCCCTGGATAATGCCATGGGTAGCTCAAATAGTACCACAAAGTTGGGGATAGCCACCTTGGGCCCCTCAACCCACATGGCATCCTTAGGATTGGCCAAGTTAATCTTGGTATACTCAAGGACATCAGCAACTGTGGGCTGGTTAAGGAAATCCTTATACTTAGCCACAACCTAGATCGAGCCCTAGCAATTATATGCAAGGAAAAACATATCCAAATTAGAACCAACAAGCCATAATGGGACCTCCAGCACAAAATCCATATATTGAAAACATAGTCCAAACCCAAATGCTAGCACAACCAATAGCAAACCCAAAAAACAAACAAACAACTCTTGTATATGAAATAGAACTAGAAAAATTAGTTCATTTAAATACAATGGAATGTAAAAACATTCAAACTAGATTTGGAAAAATAGTTAGTAGTCCACCTATTATAGTCACTGAGATGACAAAAGAAGCTAAAACTCCTAGCATATTTACACCTAAGAAAGATGACAAAGAAAAAGATAAGGAACCAGAAAGAAATTCTATTAAGATTCCATTTCCAGAAAGACTTAAAGAAACCATAGAACTTAAGGAATTTGAATTGGTGTAGGAACTAAGAATATTGAATATTGAAATACCATTATTACAAGTAATTAAGGATATTCTAGAGTTGAACAAGTTAGTCAAATTGCTATGTTTTAAAAAACCTGGAAGAAAGAAGTAGTACCCCAAGACTATTCAGGGAGATGGGAAACTTCCTGATTTATTAGCAGGAAAACTCTTACTACCTAAATATAGAGATCTTAGAAGCCCTGTTATTTCTATTTCTATAGGGAATAAGGATATACATAATGTTTTAATTGATTTGGGTGTAGCTATCAATGTAATGATAGTGGACACTTTGAAAACATTACCATTAATAGGCAGACAACCTACTAATACCATATTATAGATGGCAAATTAGTCTGTAGCAAAACTAGGAGTTATTAAAGATGTGGCATTAATGGTGGAATCATGGGAATATCCAATTAACTTCCTTATAATGTAGCCAAAAGGTAAAACACATGGTTATCCCATTATTTTAGGGAGACCATGGTTAGTTACAGTTGCTACTTTAATTGATTGCAAGTCAGGTGATATGACTATTTCAAATGCTAAGAATTCTAAGAAAATTTCATTATATCTATTTACATGACCTTTTATTGATAATCAAGCAAAATTATGGGTTGATAATCCTAATATTAATGATCAAAATCTATCTTATTTGGCTATGATAACATTGTAGGATCATGTATGGGAAATAGATGATATGGTTAATCCTTCATTAAATGAATATCAATCATCATTGGAGAAGTCAGGATTAGTTCTGGAACCATCACATTTAGTTATAGAACCATCATAGTTAGTTTCAGAACTACACCAATTCCCTACAAGTGAAGATAACTTTGCTCTAGAGGAATGCAATTTCTCTTAGGGAGAGAAAGGATATGTAGCATCAGCTTTACAGATATTAGGAGATGGTGAAGAATTTTTTGAAAACAACAGTAACAAGGAGTTTAACCTACAACAAGATAAGTATCATAACTCTTCGTGTTGTCCTTTGTCAAGCATTCTAACTCTAGGAACTTTTGGAGATGTTGCTACATATCATATATTTTTACCATATGCCTATCCACTAAACACCTTAATGGAACCCTTTCAACAAATCAGTTCATCATATCCTAAAACCAAACATGTTGAGATTCAACCAAGAATTTTTTTGAATATTAATAGTTGGTTAAAGAATGATGAAGTCAAACTATTTGATGTTCTAAAGGATCATACTAAAGCATTTGCTTAGAACTATAGAGATGTGAAGGGAATTTATCCAAGTATCTACACCCATCACATTTATACTAAAAATATTAGACCAGTTAGGCAACCTCAGAGAAGGATTAATCTAGCCTTAAGGAATATAATCAAACAAGAAATTGAAAAACTATTACAAGTAGGTTTTGTCTACCCTATCTCAGATAGCTAGTGGGTGTCTCCTCTTGTAATTGTCCCTAAAAAGAATGGAAAATGGAGAATTTGTGTTGACTATAGGGAACTGAACAAAGCCACCCCGAGAGATTATTTTCCCTTACCATTCATAGATCAAGTCTTAGAGAACTTTTTAGGTAAACAATACTTTTTATTCTTTGATGGATTTAGTGGATACAATCAAATTAGAATTATTGCTAAGGATCAGGACAAAACTACATTTACTTGTCCATGTGGTACCTTTGCTTATAGGGTATTACCATTTGGACTATGTAATGCTCCAACAACCTTTCAAAGAGTTGTATTACAAATTTTTGCAGACCTAACAAATGACTATGTGGAGGTGTACATGGATGACTTTACTATGTATGGAGATACATTTGATGATGCCTTAAATTTTTTTGACAGAGTAGTAACAAGATGTGAACAACATCACTTGTCTCTTAGTCATGAGAAATGTTTGATGATGGTTGATGAAGGGATCATATTAGGGTACCATATTTTAAAAAGAGGAATTTAGGTTGACCAAAACAAAATCAAGATTATTTCAGACTTGCCTATTCCTCAAACTCCCACAGATATCAAATCATTCTTAGGACATGTTAGATACTATAGGCATTTTATCAAGGATTTTAGTAAAATTGCTACCCCCATGTTTAAATTGCTTATCAAGGACTATGAATTTCTTTGGGATGAACAGTGTCAACATGCTTTTGAAGAAATTAAAGAGAAATTAGTAACTACCCCAATATTTCAAAGACCTAATTGGGAGAAACCTTTTCATATCTAAACTGATTCCTCAAATACCTCAATTGGTGCAGTTTTGGGACAAAGAGATGAAGAAGGAAGAATGTATGCTATTTACTACCTTAGTAAAAATCTTACTCCCACTGAAATAAATTACACTACCACTAAAAAATAATTTTTGGCTGTGATCTATGCAATTAATAAATTTAGACATTACATTACAGGGTACAAAATATTTGTACATACATATCACTCAATAATTAAATATTTAATGAACAAACTAGTGGTTGGAGGTAGAATAATTATGTGGTCATTACTTTTACAATAATTTGATATTACCATTGTGGACAATCCAGTCAAATCTAATGTGGTGGCTAATTTCTTGTCAAGATTGACCAGTACAGGGGAGCAGGATCTAGTCAAGGATAACTTTTCAAATGAACAATTATTTGTTATTTCAGTGAACACACCATGGTTTGATGACATGGAAAATTATCTTACAATAGGGAAGTTTCCTCCTTTCACTAAAAAACAAATAAAAAAACTAATCAAAACTAGTGCATAGTTTAAATGGTTAAATGGAATGTTATTTAAATGTGGTCCTAATTTAGTTTTACACAGGTGTGTAAAAGAAGATGGAATTTTTGACATCCTCTGGGCATGTCATGATGAACTAAGTAGAGGACACTATTCAGTGAAAAGAATAGCTCACAAGATACTTGGCACTAGTTACTATTGGCCATCTCTGTACAAAGATGTGAAGAGATATATCAGGCGATCTGATCCTTGTCAAAGGATGGGATAACCAACCATTACCAATGAAATGCCTCTACAACCACAAGTAGTGATTGAACCATTTGAGAGATGGGGATTGGATTTTTTTGGACCTTTTAATCCTCTTTCACAAGGAAAAGAACATATTCTTGTGTGTATTGATTATGTAACAAAATGGGCAGAAGTGCAGGCTTTAACAAATGCCACTAAAGAAGTAGTTGCTAATTTCCTTTGGCATAGAATTATGGTAAAGTTTGGAGCACCAAGAAGATTCATTTCAGACCAGGGACCACAATTTATGTCTAATATGATCCGAGCTTTCTCAATGTATTATCAAATCAATCATAGGAAGTCATCTCCCTATCACCCGTAAGCAAATGGATAAGTTGAAGTAACAAATAGAGAATTACTGGTCACTTTTTTGGTTTGCTAGTTACTGGTCTGGAAGTCTGTTCAGCTTGCTATTCCATTTGGTTAACTTTCAGACCAGTGTTTTGACAGCTATTTTTTCATGGTTTTATTTGTTGGTATCAGGTCCCTATAAAACTTGGTTTTGGTTCTTTTCTGTAATCAGGTTCTTTTGTTAACCTGGTTGTGCTTTAAGGTTTATCTTTCTCCTTGTGTAGGGTTTCGGGGTCCCTTCAAAACCTATTTTTACCATAATCTAAAACAAATAGAGAATTAGAAAATATCCTCACTAAAATAGTTGAAGCTGGAAGAAGAGATTGGGTAGAAAGACTACCTAAAGTTGTCTAGGCTTACAATACAACTTGGAAAACCACAACAGGGTTTTCACCATATGAGTTAGTCTATGGGAAAAAGCCCTTTTTGCCTATTGAGTTTGAACTACAGACATTGAGGATAGTAGCTAAGGTATGAATTGAATTGGATGTAGCTCAAATAGAGTGAATCCTTCAACTCAATGAATTAGATGAATTTAGAATGGAAGAACTTCACCAGACAGAGATAACCCAAGGTCAAAGGAAGTAATGGCATGATTCACATATCAAGTAAAGATAAATCAAAGTAGGAGACTGGGCATTGCTATTTGATTCTAAGTACCAACAATTTAAAGGTAAATTAAGAACCAGATGGTTGGGACCTTATCAGATCAAGTAGATATTTGACAATGGCTCTATCTATTTACTTCCCATTGATGTTAGTAGAAGAATACTCTTGGTCAATGTACATAGGTTAAAACTTTATAGGAAGCCTCCTACTAAGGATGAATTTTTGAAGCAGATTGAAGCAAACAAAAAATTTGATCATATAGAAGAACCCAATTATTCCAAAATGATCAAATAATCAGATGAAAAGATCTAGAATAAAGGGAAGAGAATGAAAATTAGTAAATGGCATTCTCTTCCCCCAAAAAAATAAATTAATTAAAAAAAATCAGAGATCAATTGAAAATTAGTGATGGTGGTCGATCTTCTCAAATAAATAGCTAATTCAAATAATCTTTTTTTGAATTCTAACTATTTTCTAACCATTTTTCAGGGATGATGTGTTATCATGATGGAGGGCTTACATCATCAAGGATGGTAATTATGTTTTTAAATTGTTAAAGGTTAAATGGAAAGTTTGCATGTGTGATTAGACTTGATTTAGAAAGATTAGTATGATGAGTCATCTATTATACATCATGGTTAAATGTGAAAAATCATGAGAAGGATATTGATGATGGAATGAGTTGGGGATAACTATAAAAAATCATTCTTATGATTGAAGTAACTGAAATTTCTAGTTCTACAACTGATTACAATAGTTTTGTATCCAAAATTGATAAGTTTCATAGCTGAGTACAGTAATTTTGCAACTAAATTTGCCAAATTAGCAACCAAATCTGCTAGTTTTACAGCCAAAATCATTAGTTCTATCGATACGAGAAGTAATTTTTAACTAACTTGTGAAAGATTCAAAGAAGAATGAATCATGGTAATCAAAAAGAAGTCAAAACCAAAAAATGATACCCAACTCCTTACAGATGAAGAAGTACCAAATATCTTTCAATAGGTAGGATGGCTGGAGTTTTTGAGGAAATTTCCCAAATAATGATGAACTGGTAAGAGAATTTATTATCAATTTAGAGCAAAAAGGACAAATATTAGGAAGGTTTTCATTCCTTTTTTTGTGAATATCATAAGTGAGATGTCTGGAATACCAATAATGCATGTCCCAAACCCTATCAAAGGGACATTAAAAGACCTGGCTGAAACCCTATTAAAAGAAGGGGAAGTTAAACCCCAATATATTTATAATACAAAGAAAATCATCAAAGGAGTTAAGAGGGCTAGCTTGCCCAAACCCTTTGACAGAGTAGCATTCTGGATAGTTAAATATTTAACCTATGATGGACAATTTGGGACAATACGAAAAGAAGTCCTAAAAATCCTTATACACCTTAGATATGGAGCCGAAAAACTAGAATATATAGTAAACCTTCTAGGGTTTCTTTTTGATTCCATCCATACCTTGGCCTAGATGTATTCTTGGGGTCTAGGAATAATTAGACATCATAGGTTAGTGCATTTAGTATGCCAACACCATTTCCTTTACAAGAAAAATGGGGAAGAAATGTGGAACAAATTTCTTGGCAAATTTGGATAAAACCCTAGTATTCCTAAAAGAACAATAACAACTCCTCCTACTCCTTTAGTTCATTTGAAAACTACTACCATTACTGAGGAAAAAAAAGATTAGGGGAAGAGGAAATACCAAAAAGAAGAAAATATAGAAGAAAAGTTAAAATTGCAGAACCTATTGTACCTTCTCAAGCCATTTCTTCTTCTACTGAAGCTATAGAAGAATTGATACATGTCTCTAACAATGACAGTTCACCTAGGCCTAAGCAAAAGGTGAACATCAGAAGAATTTCTAAGAGGAGACCTATGTCTACACATTTTGAGGCTCCTCAAGAAAGAAAATGTCATAAAAATTCTAAATAAATTTTAGAGGAGCTGGAAGAACAAGAAAGGCTAGAAACTGAAGCTGCTGATATTTTAGGCAGCGTGGCCATGACTCCTCTTAGACCAAGCCAAGCAGAAAAGGAAAAAGAAGATGAAAAATTTGAGGAGCTAGTTTTCTAAGAAATGGATGAGATTGCAGCACCATCACATGTAGAAGATGAACATGCATCTTGGAGAAGGAAAGGGAAATCCCCTATGGTGGAAGAGGAATGCTTAACTCCCCAAGAACTTTCTTAAAAAGAACAAAACTAGCAGATTAAATAGGCTTTATTTTTGTCTAGAGTAGAACTCATTATCAAGGAGAAGGTGAGGAATTGAACTTCCCCAAACTCAAGTTAGAATAGAAGGAAATGCTCCTTGTAGAATTAACAAACTAGTTCACAGCCAAGAATGAGGAATTAGTAAAAATTAAAAGGCAATTAATGGAGAATGAGAAAAAATGTATAATACAAAACTCTATGTCAATAGTCTCTGCACAGATTGAATTGACTTATCTGCCACTTAAGCAGTTATGGGATGACATAGTCAGAGAACTTAGTGAAATCAAATCATCCAATACAGACTTGAAAGGCAAAATGGCAGAAGAAGAGAAAGTAAGGAAAGAATGGGAAGACAAATTTTACAAAGAGGAAAATGATAAGTATAAATGTCTTGTGAAAATATAAATATTTTTTATGATGAGTGAGAAGTTTCTTGTGTGTAGAAGACCTTCTCTTATTTATAGCATGTTTTTAGAGGAACAATTCATTCACTAGAAATTGGCAAGGATAGCATTTGGCCTTCCATATAAAATAAAAGACGAAGCTGATTTCTTGACTGCCTATTCCTTAGCTAATATAGAATAGAAAAACCTTCTTTGTAAATTTTACCTTTGAAATTTTATGCTATAAAGAAATACAAGTTTTATGATCAATTTGTATGTAGGAGAAAGCTAGCTTAACACATTTGTCTCTGTTCTTCAAAATCAAATTGCATGGAAAGAAAGGGAGTTAGAGCATTGGTCAAAGGCTAGTTCACTTGATCTCTATATGAGAATTCATTATGTTAATCCACTTGCCTTTGCTACATATTTCCAATCCCATGCATTTAATGATAAATTCAAGGGACCTTATCTTTTCAGTTTACAGTAAAGCATGGATGTCTTCACCTCTTATGAAAGGGAAAATTTTGATAATATATATGATGCATGTTTAAAAAGATGGGAATTTATCTCAGTGACATTGAAAATAAGGGAAGTAATATCCCCTTCAAATTTGATCTAGAGTTTATTAAGGTAAAAATATTTATGCACAATAATTCCCTGGATCAATGAAACTCCCCTGAGCATATGGATAGGAATGTGGACAAGGCCACCTCTACTTCTCACCCCCATATCTCCTTGGAAAAATAGAGAACCTCAACATCCCACTCAATTTGAGGAATGGAAAAGAAAATTAGAAATGGGAGTAGGGTATAGTACTTATAAATCAAAGCATTAGGATATTTAGTTCCAGCCATTTGATCTAAGTAATCAAATGGAATGCAGGATATACAATCCCAAATTTGAAAAGTGAAGTTTGTAAAGGGACTTACAAACAAGTAAGTATGGGGGAAGTGATGAGGCCAAGATATGCCCAATAAATGTATAATAAATGAACTCATCTTACTCTCTCTTTTATTAAGTTTGATTGCATTTTGTAACTTTTATTTTGATCTGAGATGAGTTAGGATGTGATTATCCATCTTTTGTTGATTGTGATTCTAATGTTTTAAAAGACCTATAATTCCTAACAAGTGTGTTGGAAAATTCTAGTTTTACAATAAAATAGGTCATCATCAGGCTAAAGAACAAATATGAAGTGGATTGCATGTTTTTGGAAGCATTGGACTCAATTCAGATTAGTTCTAGAACCTACAGAATCTGTTTCAGAATCATCACAGTTAGTTTTGAAACCTATAGAATCTATGCTGGAACCATCACAATTAGTTCCAAAACTCCACCATACTATTTCAAGTTGTCATATTTTTGGACTTAGCTCTAGAACTCTATATTTAGCTTTAGTACTCCTACAGATAAGCTCCAAAACTTTTGTGGCTAGATATGGAACTAATGAGGATCTATTCCAAATAGTTGGCGATCTATCAAATCAATGATCCCATTAATTCAAGGATAGATTCCTAATTTTCCAAACTTGTAGAATCAAGACATTTATCACATAGCTGGACATCCAGCCACATCTTGATTCAGCATCTATTCTGGGCATGATTTAGTTCCATCGTATCTATGAAATAGTTACAGCCATCAAAGCATCTATATATACAGACCTGGGAATTTAGTAAAAAAGGGGATAGATATAGAATATAAAAGATAGAGAAAATAATTAAATAAGAGAGAGATAAAGGATAAATTAGTAAATTTGTAATAAAGAACATTTTATCAATGAAATAGCCATTTTTGTTTTGAAAGCAAATTAAATTATTCAAATATTGTTCTAGGCAGAGTAAGGGCCCACTCCTCCAAAGAACTAGGATCTTCATTTTTGTCAGTATTTATATTTCCATTCACAAAAGTAAATAGGTAACTCTACTAGATTTATAAATGCTTCCAACTCCTTAAAGTTAAGATTTGTTGTAAATTTGTTCCTGTAGGCATTTTAGATTAAATTTTCATTTTTGCAATGTGTGTTTGTTTCCAACAATCTATTTAATTTTGACAATGTGTGTTTGTTTCCAACAATCAATTTCATTTCTGCAGTGTGTGTTTATTTATAGCAATCTATTTCATTTCTACAATGTGTGTTTATTTCTAGCAATCAATTTCATTTCTACAACGTGTGTTTATTTCCAACAATCTATTTCATTTCTAGAATGTGTGTTTATTTCTGGCAGATTTACATAGTTTGATTCCAATAAGGTTTTAACTAAGAAATCCTTAAGACATTAAAAACCCCCCAAAACAAAAAAAATACAAATACCTCCATTCAATTATTAAATTTCTATGATTCTTCTTGTTGCATATAGCTTTAGACATAGCCCTGGTTAAATATGACATCAACAAAAAGTTGATTAAATGAAGGGGATGACAACACCCATAAGCCTATGTCTAAGTGGCCTATTTATCATTCATCTCTCCTCTAGCTCACTTGGTGGGTCTTTAGGAATGGTGATAGTCTCCACTCTCTCCTACTCCTCTTGCTTCCATCAATTTTGTGTCATTAGTGGTCATAGTTCATCTCACTATGGATCTGGTGGTGGTATCTATAGTGTTATTTTCTCATATCTCTCCTCCTTATTTGCTCCTTATCATACTTGCCCAATCCATAGTTACTCATGACATGGTCTAAGCATCAAACTCACCATTAGTGGCCCTAGTCCCCTCCTCCCTTATGGCTCTCTCATATACCAAGCCCACTACTTGGGCATCAATATTAGTGCATTGGATGGATGACATAAGCCCATTTATATTGGTACCCATACCACTAGATGTGGCTCTCTCCACCAAGTATAGTGTCTAATCACCTTTGTCCTCATTGTAGATAGTGTAACTATGTACCATCTCAGCCATGTAGCTGATATATCTCCATATGGATGCCATACTATATCTGCACATCTCACAATCTATAGTGTTGGCATGTGGGACATGGCCCATGCTACTTGGCCCTCTTTCCAAATCTATACTTGAGGTGACCTATCAGCAAATGCATGGGGTAACCTATCCATTTAATACATGGGAAACCTCTCATAAATCCAAGCTATCAACAATATAGTTGGTCTTATAGATTTTTTCCCTCTAAATAACACCTCATACCAATTTTGTATGAGATGGACCCAGATGATAGAACCCAGATTATACAATATTCTCTTCTCTAGAATCTTCTTGTTCAATGATAATATAAATAGTGGTACCTTGCCATCTAACATGTGACAAAACACTCACTGTGTCACAAGTCCTATCATAGCCTTCTAGATATCCAAAATCTATGATGCATACATGTCAAACATACTAACTCACCTACCTCCTAATATCATCTATGAGCCTATATCCCACATGGCTAAGGTTCTCCTCTACCCTAGGTTATCTAGTATGTCTATAGTCATTGGTGCTCTTGTTATAAGTAGCCCTATGATCCAAAACTTTGAAGTTCTAGTTGATAAATATTTTAATAGCATAGAAATAACACAGTAACAATGAATTCTCTAAGAAGAGATGTAGTATTACTCAAGATTGCAATAAAAATATATGCTTATCTATGGGAAGAAATGTCTATCTTCATATTTCATATTACCTCTTAATTTATACATATTTTGAAAGCATGGGGAGGATGTGGAAGGTCACCAATCTCAAGGGAGATTAAGTGGTTCAACTTCCAAGATTTAAAACAATATAGAATTTGAAGAATTACTATTTTTAGAAACTTACTATTTTTAGATTGCACTAGTAAAATTGAAATTTAGGGAACTTCCATTGGGTTTTTAGGGGTCAAAATTCATTGAGAAAATCTCAATTCCATCTCACGATGTTATCCTCATTCTTAGCTTTCCAACAGTTCAAATGATGAGTCAATTAGAGCTACAGTGTAAAAGTTATATCTCCCAGAAGTTTCATCATCTCTATGGTTTTATAGCATATAAAAGAAGACATTGATGGGTGACACGAAGGTCTCTCCCTGGGCTCAACCATCCAATACTATAGGGCTTTGGATGAGGCTTCATGGATATATTTAGACTTTTCACAACTTTAGTAGAGATGAAATTTAGGGCACTTCCATTGGGTTTTTTGGGGTCAAACTTTATTGAGTGGAGCTTAATGCCATGTCATGATGTTCTCCTCATTCTTAGCTTTTTAGTGGTTCAAACGGTGAATCAATTAGAGATACGGTGCAAAAGTTATGGCTCCCAAAAGTTTTATCATCAATTGGGGTAGAACTGTCACCCGAATTGTCACCTAAATTGTTGCCTGGATCATTCCTCCCTCCTTGAAAAGCAATGGTCCCCATGGCATCAATGTTCCCCATTAGGTGTGGTAGTTGTGTCTTGATTTGATTCTCTATGAGCCACTCACCTTGGCAGCTAAGTTGGCCCCTTTTGACCACTCGATAAAGTAGAATAGAGCATCCTCTTGTTGTCTTCATCCAAGTATCCACAATCTAATCCTCTTCCACTAGAGAAAAACTCTATGGATCAAGCTCATCAATGTATAGTTGTTCTACTAGAACTGAAGTGTCTAATAGAGGTGGGTGATATAGTTTGAGGAGCTCCACATTGAATATTAGATGCAAACCAAGGTAGGCTGGTAGGTTCAAATCAAAAGAATTTTCTCAAAATTTTTTGGTGATGGTGTAGGGACCATATCACAGAGGCCAAATCTTCTCTAGATCATCATGGACCCCTTCCTCATTCACAACATCCCTAAGGTACTGAATTGTTATCCTGAATGTGTATTTATCAAGATTTGCATACAACTTGTGCTCTCGAAGAGTTTGAAGCACCTTACGAACATGTTGCAAATTTTCTTCCCATGTTCTATTATAGATGAGTATGTCATCTAAGTAGACAACTATGAATGAGGTGGTGAAGGGTTGTAGGATGTCATCCATCATCCTCATGAAGGTTGTAGGTGCATTGGTTAAGCCAAAAGGCATAACCAACCATTCAAAAATCCCCTCCTTAGATTTGAATGTAGTCTTCTATAAATTCATGGGATCGATGGGAATTTGGTGATAACCAGATTTGAGATCAATTTTGGTGAAGAACTTCACACCATGGAGCTAGTCTAGCAGGTCATCAATCCTAGGGAGAGGGTAGCAATTCTTCACAGAGATTTTATTCAGGGCTCGGTAGTCAATGCAAAGCCTCCATGTTCCATCTTTCTTTAGTGCCAAGATAATTGGGCTACCACAAGGTGAAGATCTTGGCCTGATGTGACCCTTTAGATCAATTCTTGAATCTATCTTTTTATCTCATCATTCTCTAAAACTAATCTGTGATACATAGGACTATTAGGCAAAGGTGATCCTGGGATCAAATCGCTATAGTGTTTTACCTAGAAATGTAGTGGAACTCCTGTGGGTGACTTGAATGAGTCATCATATTCTCCTATGTTTCATCCTATTTGCTTTTGTTGTTGTGTTGATTGTGTAGTCAGGACTGCAACATCAGCGTTCTTGGATTTTTGTGGTTTGACCACCATAAGAAAAAATTACTTTATCTTCTCCACCAATCTCTTGCATTGCTTAGCACTAATTAGGGAGATAAATGTGGGAGGTGGTACCTCTGGTACCCTATAGTGCCATGTTCCAAGAGTGAGGGTGATCCTTCAAGTTCATGATTCATAGATGCCATGTCATTCATACATGAATGGTTGACCAAAGAGTACATCACAAACATCTAGATTGACCACATCACACAAGACTTCATCTTGGAATGGTTTTATAGCATATGAAAGAAGACACTGATGAGTGACATGAAGGTCTCTCCCTGGGCTCAACCATCCAATACTGTAGGGCTTTGGATGAGGCTTCATGGATAGATTTAGACTTTTCAAAAATTTAGTAGAGATGAAATTTAGGGCACTTCCATTGGGTTTTTAGGGGTCAAACTTCATTGATCAGAGCTTAATTCCATCTCATGACATTTTCCTCATTTTTAGCTTTCTAATGGTTCAAACGGTGAGTCAATTAGAGCTACGGTGCAAAAGTTATGGCTCCCGAAAGTTATATCATCAATTGGGGTGGAACGATCACCCAAATTATCACCTAAATTGTTGTCCAGATCATTCCTCCCTCCTTGAAAAGAAATGGTCCCCATGGCATCAATGTTACCCATCAAGTGTGGTAGTTGTGTCTTGATTTGATTCTCTATGAGCCACTCACCTTGGTGGCTAAGCTGGCCCCTTTTGACCACTCGATAAAGTGGAATAAAGCATCCTCTTTTTGTCTTCATTTAGGTATCCACAATCTGATCCTCTTCCACTAGAGCAAAACTCTATGGATAAAGCTCATCAATATCTAGTTATTTTGTTACAACTAAAGTATCCAATAGAGGTGGGTGATATGGTTTGAGGAGCTCCACATTGAATATTGGATGTAAACCATGGTAGGCTGGTAGGTTCAACTCAAAAGCATTTTCTCCAACTTTTTTGGTGATGGTGTAAGGACCATATCTTAGAGGCCAAATCTTTTTTTGATCAACATGGACCCCTTCCTCATTCACAACATACCTAAAGTACTAAATTATTGTCATCTCGAATGTGCATTTGTCAAGATTTGCATATAACTTGTGCTCTCAAAGAGTTTGAGGCACCTTACGAACATGTTGTAAATGTTCTTCCCATGTTCTACTATAGATGAGTATGTCATCTAAGTAGACAACCATGAATGAGTTGGTGAAGGGTTTTAGGATGTCATCCATCATCCTCATGAAGGTTGTAGGTGTGCTAGTTAAGCTAAAAGGCATAACCAACCATTCAAAGAGCCCCTCCTTAGATTTGAATGCAGTCTTCTAGACATCAGAGGGATCAATGGGAATTTGGTGATAACCAAATTTGAGATCAATTTTGGTGAAGAACTTTACACCACAGAGCTGGTCTAGTAGGTCATCAATCTTGGGGAGAGGGTAGAGATTCTTCATAGAGATTTTATTCAAGGCTTGGTAGTCAATGCAAAGCCTCCATTTTCCATCTTTCTTCGATGCCAAGACAATTGGGCTACCACAAGGTGAATAGCTTGGCCTAATGTGACCCTTTTGGATCAATTCTTGAATCTATCTTTTTATCTCATCATTCTCCAAAAATGATCTATGATACACAAGATTATTAGGCAAAGGTGATCCTAGGATCAAATCGATAGAATGTTTTACCTAGAAATGTAGTGGGACTCTTGTGGGTGACTTGAATAAGTCATCATATTCTCATGTGATTCATCCTATCTTCTTTTATTGTTGTGTTGATTATGTAGTCAAGAGTACAACATCGGCCTTCTTGGATTTTTTTAGTTTGACCACCATGAGAACAAATTGATTTGTCTTCTCCACCAATCTCTTACATTGCTTATCACTGATCATGGAGATAGATGTGGGAGGTGGTACCTCTGGTACCCTATAGTGCCACTTTCCAAGAGTGAGGGTGATCCTTCGGGTTCGTGATTCATAGATGCCATGTCACTCATACATGAACAACTGAGCAAGGAGTACATCACAAACATCTAGATTGACCACATCACACAAGACTTCATCTTATAATGGTTTTATAGAATATGAAATAAGACATTGATGGGTGACATGAAGGTCTCTCCCTGGGCTCAACCATCCAATATTGTAGGGCTTTGGATGAGGCTTCATGGATAGATTTAGAATTTTCACAACTTTATTAGAGATAATATTTAGGGCACTTCCATTGGGTTTTTTAATGCTAAACTTCATTAAGAAGAGCTCCATGCCATCTCATGATGCTCTCCTCATTCTTAGCTTTTTAATGGTTCAAACACTGAGTCAATTGGAGCTACAGTGTAAAAGTTATGGCTGTTAGAAGTTCCATCATCAATTGGGGTGGAACCGTCACCCAAATTGTCACCTAAATTTTTGCCCAAATCATTCCTCCCTCCTTGAAAATAAATGGTCCCCATTTCATCAATGTTCCCCATCAGGTGTGGTAGTTGTGTCTTGATTTTATTTTCTATGGGCCACTCACCTTGCTAGCTAAGCTGGCCCTTTTTGACCACTCAATAAAGCAAAATAGAATGTCTTCTTATTGTCTTCATCTAGGTATCCACAATCTGATCCTCTTCCACTAGAGAAAAACTCTATGGATCAAGCTCATCAATGTCTAGTTGTTTTGCTACAATTGAAGTGTCTAATAGAGGTCGGTGATATGGTTTGAGGATCTCCACATTGAATATTGGATGCAAACCAAGGCAGGCTGGTAGGTTCAACTCAAAAGCATTTTCTCCAACTTTTTTGGTAATGGTGTAGGGACCATATCATAGAGGCTAAATCTTTTCTAGATCAACATGGACCCCTTCCTCATTCAAAATGTACCTAAGGTACTAAATTGTTGTCATCCCAAATGTGCATTTGTCAATATTTGCATACAACTTGTGCTCCCAAAGAGTTTGAAGCACCTTATGAACATGTTGCAAATGTTTTTCCCATGTTCTACTATAGATGAGTATGTCATCTAAGTAGACAACCAAGAATGAGTTGGTGAAGAGTCTTAAGATGTCATCCATCATCCTCATGAAGGTTATAGGTGCGTTAGTTAAGCCAAAAGGCATAACCAACCATTCAAAGAGCCCTTCGTTAGATTTGAATGCAGTCTTCCAGACATCAATGGGATCGATGGGAATTTGGTGATAACCACATTTGAGATCAATTTTGGTGAAAAACTTCACACCATAGAGCTGGTCCAACAGGTCATCAATCTTGGGGAGAGGGTAGCGATTCTTCATAGAGATTTTATTTAGGGCTTAGTAGTTAATACAAAGCCTCCATGTTCCATATTTATTTAGTGCCAAGACAATTGGGCTAACATAAGGTGAAGATCTTGGTCTGATGTGATATTTTTGTATCAATTATTGAATCTATCTTGTTATCTCATCATTCTCTAAAATTGATCTGTGATACACAGGAATATTAGGCAAAGGTGATCTTGGGATCAAATTGATAGAATGTTTTACCTAGAAATGTAGTGTAACTCCTATGGGTGACTTGAATAAGTCATCATATTCTCCTGTGATTCATCTTATCTACTTTTGTTATTGTGTTGATTGTGTAGTTAGAACTGCAACATTGGCCTTCTTGGATTTCTATGGTTTGACCACCATGAGAACAAATTACTTTATCTTCTCCACCAATCTCTTACATTTCTTAGCACTGATCAGGGAGATATATGTGGGAGGTGGTACCTATGGTACCCTATAGCACCATGTTCTAAGAGTGAGGGTGATCCTTCAGGTTCGTGATTCATAGATGCCATGTCACTCATACATGAATGGTTGACCAAGGAGTACATCACAAACATCTAGATTGACCACATCACACAAAAATTCATCTTGGAATGGTTTTATAGAATATGAAATAAGACATTGATGGGTGACACAAAGGTCTCTCCTTGGGCTCAACCATCCAATACTGTAGGGCTTTGGATGAGGCTTCATGGATAGATTTAGACTTTTCAAAACTTTAGTAGAGATGAAATTTAGGGTACTTCCATTAGGTTTTTAGGGGTCAAACTTCATTGAGTAGATATCCATGCCATCTCATGATGTTCTCCTCATTCTTAACTTTCCAAGGGTTTAAACGATGAGTCAATTGGAGCTACGGTGTAAAAGTTATGGTTCCCAAAAGTTTTGTCATCAATTGGGGTGGAACTATCACCTAAATTGTCACCTAAATTGTTGCCTAGATCATTCCTCCCTCCTTGAAAAGCTATGGTCCCTATTGTGTCAATGTTCCCCATTAGGTGTGGTAGTTGTGTCTTGATTTGATTCTCTGTGAGCCACTCACCTTGGTGGCTAAGTTGGCCCCTTTTAACCACTCGATAAAGTGGAATAGAGTGTCCTCTTGTTGTCTTCATCCAGGTATCCACAATTTGATCCTCTTCCACTAGAGTAAAACTTTGTGGATGAAGCTCATCAATGTCTAGTTATTCTGCTACAACTGAAGTGTCTAATAGAGGTGGGTGATATGGTTTGAATATCTCCACATTGAATATTGGATGCAAACCAAGGTAGGTTATTAGGTTTAACTCAAAAGCATTTTCTCCAACTTTTTTGGTGATGGTGTAGGGACCATATCACAGAGGTTGAATCTTTTTTGGATCAACATGGACCCCTTCCTCATTCACAATGTACCTAAGGTACTGAATTGTTGTCATCTTGAATGTGCATTTGTCAAGATTTTCATAAAACTTATGCTCTCAAAGAGTTTGAAGCACCTTATGAACATGTTGCAAATGTTCTTCCCATGTTCTACTATAGATGAGTATGTCATCTAAGTAGACAACCATGAATGAGTTGGTGAAGGGTCATAGGATGTCATCCATCATCCTCATGAAGGTTATAGGTGTGTAAGTTAAGCTAAAAGGCATAACCAACCATTTAAAGAGACACTCCTTAAATTTGAATGTAGTCTTTCAGACATCAGTGGGATTGATGGGAATTTTGTGATAACTAGATTTGAGATCAATTTTGGTGAAGAAATTTGCACCATAGAGTTGGTCTAGCAGGTCATCAATCCTAGGGAGAGGGTAGCAATTCTTGATAGAGATTTTATTTAGGGCTCGATAGTCAATGCAAAGCCTCCATGTTCTATCTTTCTTCGGTGCTAAGATAATTGGGCTACCACAAGGTGAAGAGCTTGGCCTGATGTGACCCTTTTGGATCAATTCTTGAATCTATATTTTTATCTCATCATTCTCTAAAAATGATCTGTGATACATAGGACTATTAAGCAAAGGTGATCTTAGGATCAAATCAATAGAGTATTTTACCTAGCAATGTAGTGGAACTCATGTGGGTGACTTGAATAAGTCATCATATTCTCCTATGATTCATCTTATCTGCTTTTGTTGTTGTGTTGATTGTGTAGTCAGGACTGCAACATCGGCCTTCTTAGATTTCTATGGTTTGACCACCATGAGAACAAATTGCTTTATCTTCTCCACCAATCTCTTGTATTGCTTAGCACTAATCAAGGAGAAAGATGTGGGAGGTGGTACCTCTAGTACCCTATAGTACCACATTCCAAGAGTGAGGGTTATCCTTCAGGTTCATGAATTCATAGATGCTATGTCGTTCATACATGAATGACTGACCAAGGAGTACATCACAAACATCTAAATTGACCACATCACACAAGACATAATCTTGGAATGGTTTTATAGCATATGAAAGAAGACGCTAATGGGTGACATGAAGGTCTCTCCCTAGGCTTAACCATCTAATAATGTAGGGCTTTGGATGAGGCTTCATGGATAGATTTAGACTTTTCACAACTTTAGTAGAGATGAAATTTAGGGCACTTCCATTGGGGTTTTGAGGGTAAAACTTCATCAAGTAGATCTCAATGCCATCTCACAACATTCCCCTCATTCTTAGCTTTCCAATGGTTTAAACAGTGATTCAATTAGAGCTACAGTGTAAAAGTTATGGCTCCCAGAAGTTTTGTCATCAATTGGGGTGGAACTGTCACCCGAATTGTCACCTAAATTATTGCCCGGATCACCCTAGGATGATATGCACATCTTCTATCAAAAATAGGTACCTATACCACATCCCCATCTACCTCCCATCTAAAGGTATTAGTCAATCATTCCCAACATCTAAGGAACATGACTCATAGATCTAAATTCAGGGGAATCCTACACATGTTAGCTATCCCTCCTAGGCCTAAAGCTACTAGCCTAGCTATGTCTCTTATGGTAAAAATATCTAATTGATCTATTATCCAAGACATTTCTATCAATCTCCATAACTAGGATCATCCCTACAACCAAAAAAGAACAAAAGATGTATTAGATCCTCTATGTCATGTATAACCATAATACATTTTTTTTACAATTTTAATTAAAAATAAGCCTAAACTACTTTAATTCATTCATTATTACCTATTTTTAGGCTACTCAATCTTTTTTACCCTTGCTTGGTCATTTTAGACCATTATAACCTTCTTTCAGCCTTTTTCATGCATTTCTATATAATTTTGGTTCTTTGGTCAACCTAGTTTGATCAAAATTTCCCTATTTTTTTCCTAGTTGACTTAGAAATCTAAGTCAACCCTCTTATTTTCCCCTCCCTAGTACTACATTATCATTTTGGACTTTTTGGATTAGTTGACAAACTATACTAGGTCGATAATCTATAAAATAAATAGGGTTGACAGATTCCTACTGGGTCAATAATGTGGATTTTGCCCATTTTTAGCCTACTACATTGATTAGGTTGACCTAGTTGTTTTTGGTTGTTGACCCCTTATATTTTCCTTAAAAAATGCATTTTTGTCATTTTCTTCCTAAAACCTCTAAACCCATTTACCATTTTTCTATTTGTTACCTATAGAATCTAATTTTGTTCCATTATGATGTATAGAAATCCTAAAAATTATTTTTTTCTAAAAATTCACTAAATTCAAAAAAATACTCAAAAACTGGCTTAAGATTCATAGTTGCATACTTGTAGTGCACCTATCTCCATTCTTGAAGCCCCTCCCTATCTAGCCTATCATCTCCTCACCATCCTAGTTCGTTTGGTCTCTAGAGGTCTTTTTTCTCTATTTCACAAGTCAATATAACAAAATGGATTGTCTTTCCCCCTATTTAAAACACTTTTCAAAATTCAAATTATTTAATTATTTTTCTACAATTTCCTTTATATATATATATATATATATATATATATATATATATATATATATATATATATATATATATATATATATATATATATATATATATATATATATATCTTTATTTTTACTCATCCATTTTCAAAACCGTAAAATGCATTGGATTCATGATGATGTATAAAATAATTTCCACTATCATATGCATATATTCCAAAAAATTTGAGTTTTGGCTATCTTTTGCACTAACTTCTATAGTTTTGCCTAGTGTTTTTGACATTAGACACCTTCACTTTCTCTTGCAATATACTTATTTATCTACAACACTAAGGTAAGTATAGGTATGTGTTTTTCAATTATGTCCTTTCATTTATCTTATTTTCTACTTACTAAACTTTACTTAGCATCAACGTTGTGTGTTATCATGTTCTATTTCCTGAAGCACCAGCTTGTGTCACACTTACATGACATATAATGAGCTTCGAGTGGGGCATATGTATACACATAATATTTTTAACTTTTATTTATTACTAATACTTTATATCTTGAAAGAACCCATTGAGTCTCAATCTCTTTGAGTGTATGCCTTAAGGGGTGCACTAGGAAAGGGGTGGATAGACCATTAGTGCTTTATAAGATTGTTGTCCTTTTTTCCACTTGCCATCTACATACTCATCTCTTAAAAAAATTAACCCTATTCTTATTCTTATCAGCCTTACCCATTCTAGTCATTTTCCTCTTTCTATCCTCCTTTTCTTGCCTAATTCCCTTTTGGATAGTTAGTTATACTAGGTCAACCTTGAATAGTCTAGGGTTATTTTTCACTTTTTGGGTTTGTTAGCCTTTTGGCCAACCTAGCTCAAACTTAGGGAAATATTTGCTTATATAATTGACATTTCTAGGAGGATTTATGGAAATATTTACTTATATATACAAGTTCATTTCCAACCATTTATAACAAGAGAAGCGAAGAAGAATAAGTGTGAATGAACATCTACTTATTGACCTTTCTACTTGAAGAATAAAAATTATAATTCTATAATTTGTTTGGAGATATGGATCTTGTCTTATGGATAAATATTTTGTATGCATAAATAGGTTGTGTAGCTTAGAGCTGATTTGTCTTTATTATCCTTACATACCACAATAATATCTTATGAAACACCTTGGTCAAGGGATAAATTGAGGCTCAGTGGGTTTGGCTTCAAGGTATGTATTCCTAACTTTATTCTCCTTTATAAGAGTAGATATATAATGTAGTTGTGCTTCTTTCTTCCATTTATTAGGATTTTATATACATTCACATTAGCATATGCTTATATGCATGTTTAATTTAATTTGTTTTATTTCTAACCCCCACTTCATTCCACAAGCTTTGGTGTGTACTAGATTAGATTTACTTTCTTGTTATTATAATAGATTAAACATTAAACCGAGGACTCTTTTAGTGTTGTTTTGTGATTGTGTTAGACTATAGGCTTTGGAAACCTTCCTAGAATGGTGTATTATGACAAGTTATCCCCTAATCAGGTCTAGTGGATCCCCATATTAGTCATGCCCCCAGTTAACAAATGTATCCCCAATTAGAAGTGTAGGTATGCTCTATCTTCTTCGAGCCAAAATTAATTTATAAACATGATGCATTATTAATTGCATACATAATCTACATGCCACATCTTCATGAACTACATTTAAAAGGTCTTAATGTAGCTTTGAAACTTTTGATATGTTCTTCAATAGTGACAACACCATTAGGACTGAAAGATGGCAAATACTTCTCAATGTTTCTAGGTAATTCATGTCCCTAAAAAATCACATTGATGGAATATCCACCTAACCAAGCCATACCTAGATAAGTATTGAAGACATTAGAGCCATGAATAGGTGAAGTAGGTTGGGATTTGGAAACCCTTCGCTTACCTTTGTCTACACTTACTTTCCTATGAACTTCTAATGAAAGGAAAGGTAATCTTGTATCTAAACATGACCTAATCCTAATTCTTATTAGTTCCATCTTATAAACTTCGAATCCTATGCATACAATGTGTAAACCTTATCTTTGTAAATAAAAATGATCAAACTTTCACATTAAGCAAATTTTTCACAAATCTTTACAAAGAATAACTATCTTTAATTGAATTAACTCAAAGATATGTCTAAACTAATGAATATGAATGATATTTACACTTCTAAGTTCAAATAAACCTAAATTTTCAAAGAAACAGTCAATCCTTGAAAAAAAATTCTATTACTAACCTTAAACGTAGTATATTTACAAAGCTTAAACTACCTTTGCAATAATTTGTCATGAATCTTCAAAGAATAGCTATCTTCAGTTAAATGAGCCTAAGGATTGGTCTAAAACCATGTGTATCAATTATATTTACACAATTGAGATAAGAATAAAATAACTATGCAAAGAATTCACTACTTTTTAAACAAAATTCACTAGAATCAGCAAAGACACTACACATTCTCAAAGCTTTAGCTAAGGCCCTCTTTCTAGTGCTAGTGAAACATCACTTGTTGATGCCTAAAAGTGTATCACAGGGGTCCAGAGTGTTTAAGAAAAACTTATTATTTCTATATTAAAATATTCTATTGTATGAGTTTTAAGTTGTGATATTCTTTATATCTTTGGTGGAATAGTGGCAAAGTAAATGAATGGTTTCACAAAATTTATAACTATTTGGTTGTTGGGAGTAACCATGGCCTAATAATTTGATTTTGAAATATGAAGTAATTTGAACTAAGTTAATTGAATTATGATCAAAACCTAAGTCTAAAATATAATCTAGCATTAATATTCACAATGAAAGCTAAATTAAATTAAATTGATAAAAAAAAAAAAGCAAAAGGAAGGGTAGGGCAGAAAGAAGGTGTTCTAATTTTCAATCTAGACATTATGATAGATCTTAAATTTCATCAAGACATACACTTAAAACCAATATATGAAATGAAATAGATAAATCTCAAATCTTATCATATATCAGGAAAACATTTAAGGATAGATGAAATAATGTAAATAAGAACCAAATTTAATTTAAAAGTTTACCCTATAGGAAAATTACATTAGCACATCTGTAATGAAAGCAAAGAAAATGAGATGAACCTAAGATATTTCAATCAATCTATCTTAAGCACAAATTTATAAATATACATTTAAATATTCACATCCAAAATCCATGAAAATAATTTATTCTTGAACATCAAAATAAATAACTGAGAGACTAGCCATAATATCAAACACACAAACAAATATTGGACAATATTTGTAGAAGTTCTTGATTTTATCAATTAATTAGAGTTTACATAAAATTTTGCTCAAAAAATACCCCTTATTTTAAAATTTCAATGCCCCTTTTATAGAATATTAAGGATGTATGTCATTCAATCATGTCTAATGATAATTGTATAAGTGTCTAGGATAACTATCCTTCTATAATGTTCTAGAATTCATGACATTTTTTAAATGACTAACGTATAAGCAATGCACTTAACAAGATTTCACATGATTTTAAAAATTAAATATTTTCTTTTCAAAATAATATACATGTCAAGTTACAAAAATAATATACTTAAGCCAATAAATTTGATGTTGAGACTCTTTTGTTGATATAGTCCTTTGCTTCTACTACAAGATCTCCATTCTGTAATGTTGTTCATCAATCAAATTAAGGTTGACAATGGGTACCATGAATGTCTCCTTCTCTTGGTCTTCCAATCCCTTGAGATCTTTATCTACTCTATCTAATGCATATTTAATACTCCTTACATCACTAATCTTCTCGTCAATTGATAAAATCATGTCCATGATCCTCTTGTTATCTAACCTTATCTTGCCTATGCTTTGGTTCTTTACCTCATACATAAAATAAATATATATTTTCTTAAATTCATCATCTATGATTAAAACAATTGGGATAAGTGAAGTAGGATCTTTTATTAGGCTCCCTAATATGTGGGTTATCATGTCCACTAACTATTTGAGATCAGTAAAAAGGTTTCCCATGTTCTTAGACCATATAATTAAAGCCTTGATCTTATCCACCAAAATTGTTATGACTATATTTAAATGTGCCAAGCTCACTATTATAAACCTAGGGATTTGGTCATCTATTAGGACATTGATCAAATCCTTCACTTTACTTCTTGAATTTTTCCATTGGCCAACTTAGCCTATAGCCATATAACTCTCTTTGTTTACTACATATTGACTAGATTGTATGGCCTTCAAAAAGCTAAATAAGTCATTCATGGTGGTCTCAAATCAGGTGACCATCTCTCCTATACCTAATAAGATAACTTACTCCTCTAGGTTTATCTTTTATTTCTTTAGGCTCTTGATGGATTTTTGTAATTGTTTTATCTATGCTTTGGCTAATTCAAGAACATCTTCCTCAAATATAGGGTCTTCACAAGGCCTATATCCCTTATTTTGAGTCAAATTGGTCAATCAATCTACCCTTTGATATGTAATTTCTTCACCTCCTATCATGACCTTATTCTCTATCACTCTTTGCAAGATAATAATTTATAGATAAAATTTGACTCCAACTGTAGATTGAGTCACCTAAGGGATAGGGATATAAACTTGTGATGAAGTTGATGAATCACTTGGTGTAGCTAATCTTCTTTCTTCCTCTTTCTACATAGAAACTATCAATAACTTAAGCTCTTGAAGCACATGAATGTTAATAGCCTTCATCATAGCCCAAGGATGGTGCATAGTGGGCATTCTCTCTAATCTAGGTTCATACAAGAACCAATATGGAATTGGTGGTCCATATAACAATTTCTCTTCACTTAATGGATTTAATTCATGTAAAGGAGTAGTGACAGTCACCTTGGGTCTCTTTGATTTTGGGACAATAACCAACTCAGCTTTCCTTTTTGGAAGATTGAGAACCACCAAGTCCAATACTTTTTCTTTTCCTTTATCTTCCTTATCTTCCTCAACCTTTGTCTCTCCATCATTTGAATCTATATCATATGCCATGGATAACATCTTTAAAAGATCCTCAATAGACTCATTAGGATCTAATTCTACCATACAAACTTTATCTTGATGTGTATCTTATCTTACTTCTTTGGGAAATTCATGAGTTGATGAGCTAAAAGCTATTTCATCTGGCCCATTATCCTTAGACCCCTATTTTATTTTCTTCTTAGCTTATACATTGACTAATGGAATTCTAGAAGATTCATCACTTATCGGATGATACTACCTAGGGGCCAATTTCCACCTATCATCCAACTTCTGATCTCTTTAAAATCTAAGGTAAGGTCTTATGTTATGTTATTTCAATCTTCTTGTCACTTCAAAGTATGTGTGTTTTTTAATGTATATGAAATCAAAGGAATTGGGTTCATGTTCATAAGGCACTTTAAAAATGCCTTTGATCCTTAAATACTTTTTCACCTTCCCATATGGGTCCTATAACCTAAGGTCATCCATTTTTAGGTTGAAGGACAACTTATGCTTTGATGTTACCTCTATATTATCCCACTGTCTAAATGTATTCTTTACAATTGTCATTGGGAAGCTATGAAGAATTCCTTTTCTCTTGATCTTGCATAGACCATCTACACCATGGAATAATTGGTAAGCTACCTCTTTCTTAGCCAACTTATTAAGAACATGGATAGGTATCTTGAGGGGATAATTTTGAGTTCCCTCAATCTTGATGATAGTGAATTTAGGGTACAACCACATATCTCCCATTACTTAAACATATTTCTTGATCAATGGACTAGTTCTTGACATAGGGATACTAACTATAGATTTAGTTAAGGCTAGATGGACATAATCATAGATAAGTCAAATGTGATCCCTATATTTGTAAACGTGCAACTTAGAATAATATTAGGAAACTATCAAGGTTCCACTTGGAGACCACTCCCTCTGATTTTAAATTATTTCACATAGGGCATCTAAGAGGTAAGACATCATGTATAACTAATATTTCTTATTATGCCTAATTACATAGACTTTTCTACTTAATGAGATACTAATTATTTCACCCAAAGGAAGGAAAATTATTTTTTCAACAATAAAGTAGACCATGGGCACCCATACTGGGTCTACATATGTAGTGGTTGAATTTCCACACAACTTGTTCAACATTGTCTTTATAATTCTAACCCTTAGTCTAAAATAGTTGATAGGAATGTTTTTATAGAGATCTGAAAAGACTTGGTTCCCAAAATATAACCACATGATAAGGGTGTCCATCAAATTATGTTTCTTAGCCAAAAAATTGATAGAGGCTAGGTCAATCTAGGGTTTGGGCAACTTGTAGTATGACTTAAAATCAATATAAAAAATAAAAGCAACCTTCCTATGAGTATGTTCATTAATAATCATGCCCTTATATATCCTAGTTTCCTTGAAAATGGGAGAAATAATATCGATGCAATGGAGTACCTTAGGTTTTGTAGCTAAATAATGTAGGTCAGCCATCTAGATTGCCACTATATCATCATAGAACCTTTTGACTGAGAGGTTCTTTTCCTTTTCCCTGGTAATGGCTAGTTGGTTCTTGACTCTCTAGAAAAAATTTGACCAATTACTATCTCCTATGTTCAAGGCAACAAAAATGAACTCAATGTCCTTGAAAATATGACCTTCAACATCTGTTGTCAAATATATCTCAACATCTTCCTTTATAACATGATTATGTGTAGTCATTGTTATATTCTTGATCAAATTATATAATTTTAGATAATAATTCAAGATTTTAAGCTCAATTATAGTGGAATTAGGGATATCCATATGCTTAGGGATCTTCTAAAGGTTTATGCAAGGATTTAATGGTGGTAGCTAGTTTGAACTATGAGCTTCATGACTTAGATTTTGTTTGGATCATGTATTTATACCTTTCATGTCTATGGGTCCACAAAATATTTTAATCTAACTTGTCTTACTTATATGGCATCATCACATCAACCTATTCATTTATTTTCAAAATGTGACCATTTGTCCTTTTGGGACATGTGTCACCAATCATGGTCTCTCATAGCTTGATTAAGCACTCTCTATTGATCTTTGATGGGGCCCACTAACCCTATATTCATGATGAACTATTGATCCTCACTTGATCTTTTAAGAGTGTGCCACATGGCATCTTCATGGGATTTCTATGCTTATTACAAACAAACTACATTATTTAATGCCTTTGTACCATGTGGTGACTTCTCATTCCATCTGGGCCTATTGAATTATTGACATGTCACTCACCATAGATCTAGATCCAAGAGATTGAATTCCATTGGTTGATATTCATTCCATTCATCATGGTTGTGACACTTGTCACTACCATATTTATTTTGGACCCTTTGAAATTTCTACCTTCATCTTAGACCATTGTATCTCCTTTGTATAGATCAGTTCACTCCATTGATCTCGATCCACTTGATTTTATTCTTTGTACATCTAGCTAAATGTGGACCTTTTATTTTTGGCTTAAGCTGTTGAGATTATGAAATTTGTCACTCTAAGATTCCTCTACAAACATTGACTTATTGACTTCACCCTACCCCATTAGATCTTTGTACTTGTTCACCATAATTATGACACTTATCACTATTGCATTCCATCTCTAGAGCTTTGATAATTTGATACAAGTAGACACCTGCATACCATTGATCTCTCTTTTGAGCTCTAAGATATTTCCACTTGGCATCCTTACCTTGATTCATTCCTATGGGTAATAGAAATAAACTAGGTTAGAACTTGGGAAATGTAAAGAAACTTAGGATTTAATTTTTTAGACTAAGGTATTAATTGTATTAATAAATACAAGTAAGACTTAGGCTAAATTTTAGACTAAGTTTAAGACATAATAAAGTGCCCCCATGTTTAGTTAGTCCTTGCTAACAATAAAATAGACTAGGTGAAGTTTTAGGATATAAAGGTCTTAGCATAAAATTTTAGACTACATTTTTAGTCATGTTAATAAACATGATTAGAACCTTAGGATAAAATTTAAAACATTATAAAAATATTCTCATGCAAATTTGATCCCATGTAAATTTGAATCTATTTCAAAAGGGACTTAGGCTAAAACATAGAGACTAAGGTTTTAACATGATTTAAACATAGATTCAATTAGGTAATTAAAGACCAAGGTTAAATCAAAATAAAGGGTTAAATTAACATTAATGTATAAAAAATCTAAAAACTATCCACTTAAATGAGACTTCAATAAACCTGTAACCTGAAACACATGAAACAACCACTAGCAATATTAGATAAAGTCAAATCAAAATTAAATGTTGACATGCCAAATATAAACATGATGAGAACAATGATATTTGAATAATGTATTCTTGAAATGTATCTCCTAGGATATACTTATTGATGGGAATTTTGACATAATAATCAATTTTAGGATAGGTTTGAGAGTTTTAATCCATCAAAATCCCCTCTTGAAAGGAATATTTCCCACCCAATCCTATAAATAATGGGTGAGGGCACTTACCCAAAGTTTATTTCACCTAATCTAGGTACATTGAATCTCACTTAGTGGCTCATTAAGACCATTCTATATAAGGGACCTTTGCTAGTTTGAATTGAAGGCAATTGAGTAGTTCCTATGTAGTGGTAATGAGTATGACTTTGAGTACATGTCTTTCAGGGGAAGACAATTTCTCCAAGCTTAAGGTCGACACCAAATTCTCTAAAATTGTGATACAGGAATAGTTGTAAGATTTTTTTTGGTGTTTGTGTTCTTGGGTTTTGATGGTGGCTATGATAGTTGTGTAAACTTATCCAAGTCAACAAACATTGTAATATAGTCATCTATTTGGTTATTTTTGTCAAATTTTGGGAATTTATTGAATGAAATGTCTTATAGCTTCCCACAGTTCATAACAAGGGTAATAATTTGGTGTTGATTGATACGCATCATAATTTGAGATTTGTACATCATATCATTAATCATAAGGAGTTTTGATGCCTCATCCCATATACAAGAGATGGCTTATATTTTTAAAATAATTATAAATCCTTAAATGGAAGATCTTCCACATTTTTCTAATGTTTTAATACCTCACCTCGGACCCCTTAAGTTGCATATTTGAGACACACTTCCCCCTCTTCTTTCTCCTTCAATATAAATATTTGTAGTTTCCTTTGCCTATCATTTTATATTAGCTAGTGTTTTTATTTATTTATAATCCTTGACACATTTAATACATGTATTTAAAATGTCCTCCACTTTCTTTTGGTTAGCCCTACTTTGGCTAGGATATTCTTCCATGGACCTTGTCATAAATCCAATGGGATGTTGAAGGTATCTCCTTTGAGATACCTAAAACATGATATCAGTGAAAAAGATAGCTCAGTAGTGAATATTTTTTAATATTAAATCTAGCTCACTAAGTCAAAAACCTAAGTATGGTTTTATACTTTAATTATATGCTTAGTAAGTTCCTGATATGTTAGAAATGAATAATCAGCTTTTAAGAAATTCCATTTGAATGAGTTTTACATCTCTCTATATATTTTTTATTTTTGATTTGTTCATACATTTTTAGTTTATGTCCAAGTTAGTGTATATATTATGAAGATTTAATATGTATTTTATATTATAGATTAGAATTCACATTTACTAATATATAAATAATCACTAGTTAATCACAAATAATTTTATAAGTGATATAAAATGCAACTTGGATTTTATAAAAGATCAATATTTAAATCATTTCAATTACCTTATAGAATCTCTTTAGGTAATAAATAAGTTCTCACACTTAAAACGCAGAAGAAGGTCTCAATCAAACTTTTTTTGGATATAGTAATGTTTAAACTACCAAAACTAAAATTAAATCCACATCACCATCTTCCTTTTTATGGTGGAAAAAAATTCCTCTTTCTAATTGGTATTTTGATTTGTTTAGTCTGAAAAATATGTATGTAGATATTTATTTGTTTAGCACTATATGTAGAAAATAATATTCTTGGATTGGAATAATTATTTCCTTGATAAGGATGAACTTGAAGATGCCATTCAATTCCAACTAGAAGTATGTAATAGAGAAGAGGGAATTCTCCATCATACTACAACTAATTTTAGTAAATCTACACCCATTAAAATAAAATTGACAAAAATGAAAGTTTTTTCTTCTTGTGAAACATTTGGGTTTCATTTGAATAGATATGACAACCTTGAAATGTCTAGGTTGATAGATAGAGATAATTTGGTCTTTAGAATAAAAAATACATTGCAATAAAAACATGAACAAGGGGCACCAAATTTTTATACTTGTTGTCATGTAAATATGCATTTAAGATACCCTATAATCATGGCATAAAATACATTGAAGAAAACAAGACAATCAAGGGAAACATATTTGTATGTATATTTGAAAAATGCTATACAATTACTAATACTAGTGGAGAAATATAAAATTAAACAAAAGGTTGATACACTTTTTTTGGCATAAAATTTTGATTAGACATAGTAAATTCTATAAATGGTATATTTCATCTAGAAATTATGCCTTAAACACTCCTAAATATCTTTATTAATTGGGGGATGCTAATATGATCTGGGCAGCAATTTAGGTGACAATTCGGGTGACAGTTCCACCCTAATTGATGACGAAACTTCTGGGAGCCATAACTTTTGCACTGTAGCTCCAATTGACTCACTGTTTGAATCGTTGGAAATATAGGAATGAGGGAAACATCATGAGATGGCATATACCTCTTATAAATGAATTTTTACCATTGAAAACCCAATAAAAGTGCCTCAAATTTCAATTTTAATAGTGCAGTCTAAAAATAATAAGTTTCTAAAAATAGTAATTCCTTGAATTTTGTATTGTTTTAAAGCATGGAAATCAAATAACTTAATCTCCCTCTATATTGGTGACCTTTCACATCCTCCCCCTACTTTAAAAATAGGTATAAATAAATATGTAACCCAAAATGGAAAATCAAACATCTCTTCCCAGAGATAAGCATATAGTTATATTGCGATCTTGAGTAATAATACATCTCTTCTCAGAGAATTCATTGTTAATATGTTATTTATTTGTTCTTTAGATATTTATCAACTATAAATTCTAAGTTTTGGATCATTGGTATCAGAGTGGTTTGTCTTGAGAGTGTATGATCCTGAGAATGAGGTCAGGCTACAAGAAGCTTGGGTGGAAAATAATAGAGCTTCCAAACTATCTAGCTATTCACTCCAAATGACTTCAAATGGTGTACAACATCGAGACATCTGATACTTTCAAGGAAATGGTGAATGAAGCCCTCCAATAGTAGCAAGCATAGATGCTACAATAATTTTCCCAAATTTTTCAACAACTCTTGATGGAAAATTTTGGCTCCTTAGTTGTACTTCTTAGCTCCTCATCCATGGAGCATCCTTTTAGTGCCCAAACACCCTTCAAGTTTTAGGTGAATTTTGATATTTCAAAATTTGAAGGCAAAATAAATGCTAATGGAGTAGAAAATTGGTTAGATCAATTATCTTCCTACTTCTCTGTAAACAAATTCACCGATGGAGAAAAGATCACTTTTGCTCTTTTTTTGAAAGCATCATTGCCCATGAAAAATTGGTGGGAAGTGTACAAAAAGAGGTTTAGTATAGATGACATTGGCCTTGAGGTGGAAACTACTTGGGATGATTTTTTTTAAGTGGTGAAAGAAGAATATTATCCCATTGGAGCATTTGATGATTTGTACATATAGTGGCAACAACTTCACCAAGGTAAGGACCAATTTGTTCAAGATTACAAGATATTTTTCATTCTTTGTCTGTAAGATTGGGCATCCAAGAAAGTGATAAACATAAGACTCTAAAATATCATGGTGGACTAAAATGGTACATATGGGGGGAAATGGAACTCTTTAATTTGGAAAATCTTGGTGAGGCAGACAAATTTGTAGCGAAGATTGAGTAGAAGCATAGAAAAAAGAATATGAAGAGTCAACCCTCAAAATGGAAAAGTGACAAGGAAGGTCAAACACAAGGCCAAAATTGGAATAAAAAAGAGTTTTAAGATAAGAAATCCTAGAAGGGGAAGGGTATAAAATGTGTGATTATCATAAAACTAGAACTCACTCCAAAGAAGAATGTCGAGCCATCATGTCACTACTTTTTGAGTCACAATACTCGACATCTACTACTTTGTCTCATACACAACACATAGTCAAAGAGGATGAAGAAGAAATTGTAGATGTTGATCATGACACCATCATCACTTCATCACAGACCCATGAGGAAAGGCTAGATGACAAGGAAAGATTATTTCACTCCAAATTATGGGTAAAAGGTAAGCCTCTACATTTCATTCTTGATAGTGGGAGTCAAAAGAATTTAATCTCTGCTAAAGTTTTGAAAATTTTGAATCTATCCATGAACCCTCATCCAAATCCATATAGTATTTTATGGTTGAGTCTAGGGAGTGACCTCCATGCTACCCATCAATGTCTTCTTTTATATGTAATAAAACCTTTCCAAGATGAAGTCTTGTGTGATGTGGTCAATCTAGATGTTTGTGATGTACTCCTTGGTCAGTTGTTCATGTACGAGAAACATGGCATCTATGAATCATAAACCCAAATAATCACCCTCACTCTCGGAACATGGTGTTATAGGGTACCAGAGGTACCACCTCCCACATTTATCTCCTTGATCAGTGCTAAGCAATGTAAGAAATTGGTGGAGAAGACAAAGAAATGTGTTCTCATGGTGGTCAAACCATAGAAATCCAATAAGGCCGATGTTGCAGTCTTAACTACACAATCAACACAACAAAAAAAGTATATAGGATGAATCATAAGAGAATATGATGACTTATTCAAGTCACCCATAGGAGTTCCACTGCATTTTCAGGTAAAACATTCTATCGATTTGATCTGAGAATCACCTTTGTCTAACAGTTCTATCTATCATAGATCAATTTTAGAGAATGATGAGATAAAAAGATAGATTCAAGAATTGATCCAAAAGGGTCATATCAAGCTAAGCTCTTCACCCTACAATAGCCCAATTGTCTTGGCACCAAAGAAAGATGGAACATGGAGGCTTTGCATTGACTATCGAGCCCTGAATAAAATCACTATGAAGAAGTGTTACCCTCTCCCTAAGATTGATGACTTGCTGGACCAACTCCGTGGTGTGAATTTATTCACCAAAATTGATCTCAATCTAGCTATCACCAAATTCCCATTGATCCCACTGATGTATGGAAGACTACATTCAAATCTAAGGAGGGGCTCTTTGAATGGTTGGTTATGAATTTTGGCTTAACTAACGCACCTAGAACCTTCATGAGGATGATGTATGACATCCTACAACCCTTCACCAACTCATTTGTGGTTGTCTACCTAGATGGCATACTCATCTATAGCATAACATGGGAGGAACATTTTCAACATGTTCATAAGGTTCTTCAAACTCTTCGAGAGCACAAGTTGTATGCAAAGCTCAACAAATGCACATTCAAGATGACAATAATTTAGTACCTCAGGTATGTTGTGAATGAGGATGGGGTCCATGTTGATCCAAAAAAGATTTAGGTTATTTGAGAATGGCCCACACCAAATACCCTCACAGAACTTCACAACTTCTTGGGTCTTGAAAATTTCTATCATAGGTTTGTTCTTGGATTTTCACATGTTGCTTGGTCACTAACCCAAGTGACTAAAGGAGGAGCTAAAGATACATTTTAGTGGGGTGAAATAAAACAAAGGGAATTTGAGAATTTAAATAATAGAATTTGCTTATCCCTTATTCTTGCCTTGCCATATTTGCATCAACCTTTTGAGTTGATGATAGATGCATCTGAATATGCCATGGGAGCTGTCATCATGCAACATGGCCATCCTTTTGTATATCATAGTGAAAATTTCATTGATATAGTCAAGAAATATCTAACATATGATAAGGATCTCTATGTTGTTGTGCAAGCTTGCAAACAATGGAAACACTACATCTTGGGAAAAGAGACAGTCATCCACACTGACCACAGATCATTAGAATTCATCTAAACATAGAGCAAACTAAAAAATGAGAGGCACCAAAAGTGGGCCACATATCTTTAGCAATTCAATCTAATAATCAAACACAAAAAGGTGAGATTAAATATAGCTATATATTGTTTAAGTCATCTACTAATTATTACACTCACAATAGTTCTTGACTTTTGCAGACATGAGACTGCCACTTGGGGTGCTCTGTATGAAGTAGATCCTACCTTTGCTGATACATATCAAGTGATTAAAAAAGTTAAAAAAAATTATTTCTATTTGTAAGATAATGTCCTCTATCATATGGGGCACATCTATGTTCCAGCTATAGAGCAACATAAGATGATATGGGAAACACATTTTAGTAAGATAGTTGGACACTTTGGTATAGAGAAGACATTTCCAGTTCTTCAAAAACACTTCTGCTAGCCCCATATGTGAAAGGATGTGGAAATATATCTCAGATATTTTACCCCATGTGTGATATCCAAGCTAAAAAATAAGAAGCAAGGATTTTACATGCCATTTCTAGAACCAACTAGGCCTTGGGAATCTGTCTCAATGGATTTTCTCTCAGGTTTGCCCACTTTAAAACATGGTAAGGACTGTATTTTTATGGTATTTGATCATTTTTCAAAAATGGATTTCATGATTGCTTGTAAGAAAAATATATCTACTAAGAAAATTTCTCAACTCTATTTTAGTCATGTATGGCTCCATTTTGGTCTCCCTAAGTCCATTATCTCAAATCGAGATAGCAAGTTCCTAAGCATCTTCTGATCCACTCTATGGAAGATGATGGATACTAAGTTGATGAAGTCCATAGCCTTCCATCCATAGATTGATGGTTAGACAGAGGTGGTGAACCACTTAATTGTTTACATGATTCAGATCTATCACTCCAAACATCCATGTACATGGGATGAGGGGCTTCTTTTCTTACAACATGGATACAATCAGGCCCTACACAACTTGACCAAGCACAGTCCATTCCAAGTATGCTTTGAGTTCCAACCTATGGAACCAATTGATATAGTTTTTCCATTCTCCACCATGGAATACACACCTCATGGAATATCTAAGGTATCAAAATCAACAAATTTCATTGAACAAATGCAACACATCTAGTAGCAAGTTCATGACATCATGGAGAAGATGAATCAGAAGTATAAGAAACACCATGCCAAACATAAGATTGCACACCATTTTGTTGTGGGTGATAAGGTTTGTTTGTGACTTTAGAAGGAATGACTTTCAAGCCCTCACAAAAAAAATTGGCCTTTGTGATATGGAGAACTTTTGAGTTAAACCTACCAGCCTACCTTGTTCTGCATCCAATATTCAATGTGGAGCTCTTTAAACCATATCATCTACCTATATTAGACACTTTAGTCATAGTATAATAACTTTACATTGATGAGATTGATCCATAGAGTTTTTCTTAGTGGAGGAGGATTATATTGTGGACACATGGATGAAGAAAACAAGAGGATGCTCTATTCCACTTTATTGAGTGGTCAAAAGGGGCCAGCTTAGCCACCAAGGTGAGTGGCTCATAGACAATCAAATCAAGACAAAATTGCCACACCTGATGAGGAACATTGACACAATGGGGACCATTACTTTTCAAGGAGGGAGGAATGATTTGGGTAGCAATTTAGGTGACAATTCGGGTGATAGTTCCACCCCAATTGATGACAGAACTTTTGGGAGACATAACTTTTGAACCATAGCTCCAATTGACTCACTGTTTGAACCATTGGAAATATAAGAATGAGAGGAAAATTTTGAGATGGAATGGATATTTTCTCAATGAATTTTTATCCCCAAAAACCCAATGGAAGTGACCTAAATTTCAATTTTAGTAGTGTAGTCTAAAAATAGTAAGTTTCTAAAAATAGTAATTCCTTGAATTTTGTATTGTTTTAAAGTGTGGAAGTCAAACCACTTAATCTCACTCAATATTGGTGACCTTTCACATCCTCCCCCTAATTTCAAAATAGGTATAAATAAATATGTAACCTGAAATAGAAAATCAAACATCTCTTCCTAGAGATAAGCAAATAGTTGTATTACGATCTTGAGTAATAATACATCTCTTCTCAGAGAATTCATTATTACTATGTTATTTATTTATTATTGAGATATTTATCAACTAGAAATTCTAATTTTTGGATCATAATATCAAAATATGTTGATGAAAGATATTATTTTCCTACTCTTTAGCTTACTTAGGCATTATTTCATTAGATATGTTTATTCCACATTCATGAAGATGATGGGTTTATGCCTTAATACCACATATATTAGGGAAGTTAGTCCCACATGGATGGGATGGTTAGGATTTTCATATCTTCTACCTATTTTTGCATATCTATTTTAAACTATTTGATATATAGAATGAAATAAGTGGTTTATTCCTTGTATGTAATGTTGAAGCTTTCATGGCTATAGTAATGATCTCTTGGAGAGATCTTAGTTAAAGAGTTTTGTTAACTCTTTCATGGTATTAGATATTTTTAAAGTATTCATTACTCAATTTTATATATCTCTCATTATAAATCCACCATTATTTCATTAATTGATCCCTTTTTCAATTATTTCCATAGCCTTTTCAGCCACTTTTTTTAGTCAATTATTTTCTAGTGCATTTTCAAGTATTCTAACCTATGACATTGAGTCCAAAAGGCCTCAAAATGCTAGGATCACCTTTCAATTTGTCAAAAATAGAGAATTTTGCAAAAACTCATTTTTTAGGGTTTTTAAGTGTTACCCACAAATAGATCCATACAATGCATTTATTAATTATTTTTCTAAAAAAATGGGATTTTATGGGGTTTTAGAGATATTTATGGATTATTTGTAAAAAAATTATGGATTATTTGTAAATTTTCATGTGTTATGTTCATTTAACAAATCTAAGGAGATGAGGAGGTAGTATTGGAATTGGATCTGTATCATGGGTTTTTTTATGAAGGCCTATGTCTCTCCATCTCCTCACGACTCATCCTTATTGCTTGAGATTGTTTGCATAGAGCTCACTTGAAGGCACCATAGAAGGTTGTTCAGAAGGTAATTTAGAGTTTTCTACTTGCTCAACATCATGAGCCATCTACCAATTAGTTTTGGATGTGATCTATGTTATCTTGATTCTATGCTTGGATCTTAGCTATGAATACCACATAGGGGTTTGATTCTGTCATTGTCTATGCTCTATTTTACCATTTAAAATCGCCATTTATCTCTACATCCATCATCTTTGGTGAATTACTTGATAGTGAAAAGGCTTAACTACCATTACCATCTCTATATTATAATCTGATAAGAACCTACTATCTCACATACACACAAATACACAAATACTAAACATATTACTAATGTATTCCTTTTTAGCAAGAAGTAATAACTCCACAATCACTTGCCACTTTGAGGGAGCTACCTCTTTAGAGAAATGTAGAATTACAATTATTCTTCTTAGATGCATTACAATGGGTTATTCCCTCTTATTTATACTATTCCAATCTACCCAACTCATTATTTTTATGCATGTGGTATTAAAATACTATTCACTACTATTTAATATTCTACTATTTGTGCTACTAATTTATCCCTCCCTAGGTATATTAAATTCCATCCCCCTTAAAAATGTTTCACCATCAAAACATGATAAGAAATAGGAGGATGAAAGTTCAACCATACATATTAAAATAGGTTGAGAATAGATAGAAGCCCATCCATACATCCTTTTTTACTTTCTCTTCTTCATTATATGTTGGGAGGTGAACATATACATTAACCTGGTGAACATGAGCACTATAACTAAATATTGAAGTGTAACTTGAAACACGATTATCATCACTTAAAAGTAAGAGAAATCATGCTCAAAATAGTCTACCTAATGAATTAACTAAGGATACATGCCATCCCCTTTAGCATTAATCTTGAAATAATTTTTTTGAAGTAGTTAATCCCATTAAAGAATTCACTGAACTGTAAAAATCATTAGGAAGAAGAAGAAGAAAACAAGTTTATACCATATGTGTGGAAGACTTGGTGAATAGAAGACCAAAATCACCCTCATCTAAGTGAAGGAGATATTGATTCCATGCTCTACAAATGTCCTTCAATTCCATTCATGTAGTTATTTCCACTTCATATTCTTCAACTATAAGAAATGAATCTACATACCATTTACTATAGTTATGCTCCAAATCTAACCATGCATTAATTTTCATATCATATTGTGTGGTTATATGGAAGTGAAGCTCAATTCTATAAAAAAATAACATGAATATTGTTTAATGAATGCATTGATCTAGATAAAAAAGAAGGCTCCATGACTCTTTTTTCCCCCATTACAGTGAGATTAGAGAGGTAGTTTTCCAAGGCTTTTTTTTTTTTGTATTTCTATGAGATTAGAGAGGTAGTTTTTCATCATTTGAAGAGTTTCATGAAGTGTTGTGTATGAGAGTGATTTACAATCTATGTAAGATATTTTAGAGTGGGTTTTGTGAGTGGTCTTATTTTTTAAGGTTGAGAGAGGTATTTTTGTAGATCTATTGGGAGATTATATTTATAAAAGTGCAAGGTTTATGGATCTATTTGGACATATGAAGCTAGATATCCTATTTATTTATAGTTTTAAGTGCATATCTACATTTTTGTTCCCCAAAAAACCTGACCGTTCTTCAAATTGCTCATAAATAGTTGCAAATTAAGCTAAATAGTTTTTAGGTTAGGTGTGCCTCTATTTTAGCTTTTCAAAATGTGATATACCTAGGGAGGGATAGATTAGTAGCATAAATGGTAGAATAGTGAATAGTAGTTTAATACCACATACATAATAATAAGGAGTTGGGTAGATTATAATAGTATAAATAAGATTGCATAGCCTATTTTAATACATCTAAGAAAAAGAATTATAATTGAGAATTTCTCTAAGGAGGTAGCTCCTCGAAGTGGCAAGCGATTGTGGAGTTATTCCTTCTTTCCAAAAAGCAATATGTTAGTAATATATTTAGTATTTATGTATTTATGTGTATGTGTGATAGTAGGTTCTTATCATTGGTATTAGAGTGATTTTCAAGGCTATTTTTTTTTGTTGTAATAAAATTAAGGTATTTTTATAGTGAGTATTTATATTGTAGGCATATTTTGGAGGTTCATAGAATGATTCTAATTTATCCATTATATATTGGGGGGTTTTCAACAATCAGATCTACATATCTATATCTTGTTTCAATTAAAATTTAAATCCCAAACCTATCATTTTCAAGTGTTGATTTCAATTTTTTATCATAGAAAATCTGACTAGTTTTTATTAAACTACTCTCAAACTATACTAGATCACATCAAACCATTTTGGGTTTTGTGCATCTAGTTTCTAAATTTCTATAAAAAATTGAATTTTTAAATTTAGTTTAGTATTGTATAAGTTATTATAGTTTTAGTGACTACCTATATTTTTAAAAAAAATTAAAATCAAAAAATTGGTCATTGTGTAACAGATGCATTTTCAGTTGAAGCTAATATCTTCTCTTGTCAATATTTTTTCTCTGGTTTTCATGGGGACTCCTATTTTATCTGGAAATAATTTTATTTTTGGCCTTGACTCAACTTCATCAAATGGGGACCATTTGAGAATATCAAGTAGTATTTGAAGCACTCACCAACCAGATTTTAGGATTCTCTAATGCCTTCTTCCCATGTTGCTTTATTAATGGTCTTAATGATACAATTCAACATGATATTGAAATGTTTATTCCTCACACAAAGATGGAAGTAATGGGATTGGCCAAGGTCACTAAAGACTGCATCAACTAGAAACATCTCCAAATAATGCTCCTTCAGACCATAAAAGTACCAGAGCAAGCACCAAAAGTGCCAAGCACTCCTTCAATGAGACCATTTAGGAAATCACCATGCTTGAGTAGGTCCCTGATGAGCCCAAGCTGATAATCATAGCTCCCAATCAGGGAATCAAGTCTTCAAATCTCTCAAAGAAAAATTCTAAGGGTAATGGCATGTATCCTTAATTTATTCATCAGTATGACTATTTTAAGCACTCTCGCTCTCACTTTGAGGATATGATCATCATGGTACAACTTGCACTTCAACTTTTAATTATAGTGCTCATGTTCACCCTGTTGATGTACCTATTCATATTTGAGCATAGGAAAAAGAAATGGAAGTAGAAAAGAACACATGGGCATGTTTCTATTTGGTCATGTACATATTTTCAATATACAATTCATTGCATGTTTTGAGGAAAAAACATTTTTAATGGGGATAGAATGTAATATACGTAAAGAGGGGTATAATAGTAGAATAGTGAATAGTGGTTTAGTAACACATGTCATAGAATGAAGAGTTAGATATATTAGAATAGTATAAATAAGAGGTCATATGCCATTGTAATATATAAAATAAGAAGAATTATAATTAAGCATTGTTCAAAGGAGGTAGCCCCCTCGAAGTGACAAGTGATTTTAAGTGATTACTTTCATAAGAATAATAAAATAATATATATTTAGTATTTGTGTATGTGGGAAATATAGGTTCTTAACATAATCTTCCTTGACAACATAGAATCCTCGTTGAACCTTCCATGTAGTCATCCACATTGATGTGAGGACTACACATTCTATGAATCCATCCTTCATTTTCTATATGTTTCACTTTGATCTCATTGTCTCCCTTTGCACCCTTATAGCCATGATCCAAAAATTCAAAAAAAATTCAAAGCCTTGCTCAATGATGGCTTGGATTGTGACCTCCATGTGGGTTTCAATGATGGGCATGCCAAGTTCCCAGTAAAGAAGGTTCATTCATGGTTTTCTAAAAACCACTCCTTGTTTCATTATTCTTACTTTGGTGAGATTTATTTTAAAATCCATGATTCTTGTAAAAAATCATGTTTTTTTACTCTTGCAATCAAATTAAATCAATTTTTTGAAGGCCACATATTAAAAGTGGGGGCCATACGTTTATAATGAGTGGGAGACACTTTGTAGTGGTAGGGAGATTTAATTTGTGAATAGGAAGATTCCTTTTCTAGTAGGGTAACCTTATTTAATGGGGGGACATATTTTTTTAATTATTTTTTTCAAAACAATATCTTGAGGGCCAACAATATCAATTGGAGATATTTTGATTGAATGGAGGGGTCTTTATGATTTGAGATATCATTAAGACTTTTTTTTATAAAAATAATATTGTGGGAAATCATTGTAAGGAGGATTATTTTTTTATGATCTCATTTTTTAAAGACCAAAGGGTGAGGTATGGTTTGGTAGGTGGCCAAACCTCCTCAAAAGCAAATAAATTATTTTTTTCCTTCTTTAATTTTGCTCTCTCATTGTAATTTTAGATACATTTTTTGCTATGATTGACATCTTATTTGCATGGGCTTTAGTAGTATGGGGGGATGTGATGTAGATCTTTTTTTTTTAGGTGTTGAGAATCCCTTGCACATGTATTACCCTTTTGTACTTTCAAGACTACTTATAGTCTTTTTAATTGAAGATATTCTAGTGAAGCCCAGTGTTAATTATTTTTGTGATTGAGTATTAGATTTAGACCACTCAAGAATATTGAGTTCCATTGTGACTTGTGAGTACTAAGAGTATGGATTCTTTAGTATCATCTTTTGGGGGCTTTCTAGCTCTTTTTCATTCTTTTCTCTTTTGGTGAGGGGGGGGGGGAGTTTTTCCTATATAATTTCTCTTTTCTCTCCAATTTATGAGAGTTATATGTATATTTTACACTTTTTTTTAATTGTTTTCTATATTCCTCCTTTGTACATGGATATATTATTCAAGCATTTTATTTATCAACACCCCTATGACAATTTTTTCTTGTCTCCATGGCCTACTTGGTGATTCTTATAGTGACACCAGTGTGGTATCTCCACCAATGACACTAGTATGGTAGCCCCACTAGTCTTTGTGATAACTTCTCACCATCTTATTGGAGGGTTTTAAGTAATCCTTCCTTAGGTTCATCATTCTACATAGTATTTTAGAACATAGTGTTCATGTTCTATGATCTTTGTATTCAACACCATTCCTACTTTCACTTGGTGATTATAGTGACTTGAAATCCATGTAATTTGACAAGATGGATTGGTGTCGATAGGGAGACATGGCTTGACACTAGGTCCTTTATTATACCCAACTAAGTTATGCTTAAGGGGGGGGTGTTAGTGTAGGATATTACTTTCCTACTCTTTAGCTTCCTTAGATGTTATTTTATTGAAATTTTTTATCCTACATTCATGAGGATGATGGGTTTATGCCTTAATTCCATCTATATTGGCAAATTTTATAACACATGCATGGGATGGTTAGGATTCTCCTATATTCTACTTATTTGTACATCTCTATTGTAAACTATTTGATATACATAATAGAATATTTGATTTATTTTTTATGTTCAATTTTAAAGATTTCATGGCTATATTAATGATCTCTTAGAAAGATCTTGGCTAAATATTTTTTTTAACTCTTTTAGATCATGATATAAAAATATTGAAAAAATAAAAACAATCAAGGGAAATATATTTGTATATAGATTTGAAAAAGGCTATAAAATTACTCACACTGATGGAAAAATATAAGATTAAACAAAAGGTTGATACACTTTTATTAGAATAAAAATCTAACTAGACACACTGTGAATTCTCTACATGGTAAATTTTATCTAACAACTACGCTTTGAACTTTCATGTAAAGCTCTATGAATTGGGGGATGCTAATATCAAAAAAAAAAATATGAATGAAAGAGGGGTGAATGATATAATTCATTCATAAATAAAACATAATGAGGTTCCAATGAAGGATGCTTTGTTAATTATTTTTGATCTAAATAACCCTCAATGTATCATCAAATCAAAACAATTCTTTGAAGATATGATGGAAAAAAAAACCATAAAGTTCAAAATTATAGATGGCTAATACATAATTACAACACAATAGAAAATTCTTTTAGATGAGGAATACAATTAACTATCATTGAGAAAAAATGTTTTGTTAGAAGGTCAAGATTTTTGAAAATAGTTACTCTATTCCATATTATTCACAAAATATGTAACCAATATAATGAAATAAATGAAGCAATTTATAAGTATTCATTTGTATAAAGAGTTTAATATACACATGACCTTATCCAACTGAGAGGTTGAAAGAATCTTGAAATATGGGGACAAAAGATAGAAAAAGTATATGAACAAGATAGAAACTTATTCACACAAATGAACTACTTAGCACAACAACTGCAGGAGAGAAAATGTATTTTTTCATGGAAAAACCCATTTGAGATTGTTTTGATAAGGTCTTTGAATTTTTTGAAAGTGGTACTTTACCTGGTTCAAATAAATAAGTTTTAAATATGATTGGTATAATATTACTTACAAATATTCTAGGGATTTTACACAAACAAAAAATAGAACTAGAAAATTTATTGGGAAAAAGGTCCATTTCCTTCTTAAAAACCCCTAGGTGTAACAACATGGACACTTGGTGCAAAAATGTGAATATGAAAAGTTAAAGATTATAAAAAACTGTAGATTATTTCACCAATCATGATTTAACACTTCCATAAAAAAACATTCACACCAAAAGAAATAATGGAGTGTTGTACAATTTGTGAAAAGGTTTGAAGATTTATGTGTCCTAAATGAAAGTATTTAAAAAAAATCTAGGAAGCATTACCTCAAAATTTAATAAGCACATGATATAATATCTAAATAGCGATGGATGTCAACTTCTTAGGATAGATACATAAATATTTAGTTTCCATTACACCCTCACACCGTCTCCCCCCCCCCCCCCCTCCATGCATATCTTTAGCCATCCATTTTATAACATTTCAGTACAATGTTAATTGTTAATGTGAATTTTAATTTGATAATTATTGATCTTTTGATTATTAAATATTTTAAGGAAGAACATCTTTACTTATTTCTTTAGGCATTGATTAATAAAGTTGTTGTTCAGGATTTAAATGTATTCATCATTCACAAAATTAATTATTTATCTAGCATTCAAAACTCTCTCAAAAAGTTGTGTTGATCTTTTTCATTATATGTATTCGAGGTATCAATTTTCCTTAAGATTCCACTGATTTTTAGTTTGAAGATTTCATCTTCCATTTACAATAAACTAAATTAGAGTAAGTTGTTGACATTAGTAAAGATGTACCAACATTTTAAATGATTAGTTCACACAAAATAGTAAGGCCATTCAAAAATGAATTAGATAAATTATTTTGGGAGAGACTTATCTCCACTTTTAACAATTCAGATATATGTGATGTACTAGGGGTATATATAGGAGTAAAATTGGTGCATCCTTGTACATAAATGCAAAGTAATTCATCGTGTATTAGAAAAACTGAAGAACAAATAATTTTTAATGTTCAATTTCAAAATTATTTTATATTTTCATAGCAACCAATACTAGAACAACCACTTTGATCACTACCAGGTGCATAACATTTTTAATTTATTTTATAATCATGCTTTATTTTTCAAATAAAACATCTTAACAATATTTCAATGTGTATGCTTTATTTTTCAAACCTAATAGTTTATAAATCTTTCAGTGTGTATAAATAATGACATTGAATGAGTTCAAGAAATAATAATAATGAAAAATCAAATCAATAAACATGATAAATTGCAATTTTTTGAACATAAGATAAGAGAATGCACATTTTTACAATTATAGAATTTTCTATTTATCAATTATTTATAATACTGACAAAATATTTTTTCATCTATTTATGTCTCAATTAAAATAGTTCACAACATAGATCTACACCTTTGTGTCTCCAACAAAATAACCCAATACACAACTCTATAGCTTGAAGCCTCCATGAAAATAATATAAGGTAAAACTCTACAACAAGACAATCTTTTAAATACAAATATCAAGTCAAATGATGATGAGAATTTTTAGTTACTACATTATATAATACCTTGTAGGGAATAGGGTTCAATGGAAGAGGTATATGTACAAACTACAAAATGGAAAAAAAAAGGTAAAATACCCTTTTCAATGAATGTGTAATTATACAATTTCATATAATATAATATATAAATTATCTTTATTTATTTAAACACATTACAATTTAATTTTTCTTTATTGACAAGAGAGTGTAGAAGACAATAAAATATAGTGCATCATCTTGGGATTTGGAAGTGTAGATTCATTTTATTATTGTGTCAACTTGAATGTGGTTGTATTTACCCATTTAAATGTTGTTTAAATTTTCAATTCACCTTGTTTAAGATAACTCAATGTGTGTTATATTGAGTCTTCAAGATAATAAATTATCTTCATATTATACATTATCTTTATTAATATAAAAATGATTTGTTTGAATGGACAAAAATATTATGATTGTGAGAAATTCGATGAAGAATATATTTCTTATTAAGAATATTTTGATGAAAAAGGGCATATATATATATATATATATATATATATATATATGTATGTATGTATGTATGTATGTATGTATGTATGTGTGTGTGTGTGTATATATATATATATATATATATATATATATATATATATATATATATATATATATATATATATATACATACACACACACATACATACATACATACATACATATATGTATGTATGTATGTATGTATGTATGTATGTATGCATATGGATGTGTGTGTGTGTGTGTGTGTGTGTGTGTGTGTGTGTGTGTGTGTGTTAAATGGCATAAATAGATTGTAGAAGTAATTGAATTTTTTTATTTTTCAATATGATGAGTTATATCTATTTTAACAAATGCATAAGAAGTGTTTTTTATGGTCAATTTATAAGGATTAATTATAAACATTTATATGCATATGTATGTTACAAAACTAGCAATATAAATTATATATCCACGTATAATGAGCATAGTTACATGTGCATGAGCATCTATATATTTGTGTATATGTTTATATGAATCTTTATAAGATTTAAGGAAATGAAAATAAAAAATACATCAAATGAAATGCAATAAGTTTATGTTACAATATAGAATGCAAATCAAAAGTGCATCAATGATCAATCTAACATGCAAAAAAATTTCATAGAAAATTTATGTGTTATACTTATTATAATATAATATAATATTGTTAATAAATGATTGATTTATTTTTTTTTAAATTATAGACATTTCAAAGGAGGAGCTAAAACTGAGTTCTAAAAAAATATTGATTTTGGAGTTGGATGACTTATTATTTATTGTGCAAAAAAATATATTAAAATGAATGTTACAATAAGAAAACAATATTATATAATATAAAATATATAATACTACATTCAAGATGATTCCAAAGAAATTTTGAAGGTGGCATTGCAATATTTTTCTCATGTTATCCTTTGGTCAATGAAAGAAGACAATCATTTAAGGCTACTCCTTCAAGGCATATATTACACAAGTTAAAATTTCATGTTTTTTGGAAGAAAAAATATTCTAAGACATTCAATATAAATATAAATAAATTGAATGAAGTTATTTTTAAAGGGACCTTTGGAGATGATTTTTCAATTGCTAACATGGTGTTCATTGATTGTAATTCTCAAAATTGTGTTAAAAAATAAAAAATTCAAATGAGTTATGTTACAAAAAGTATATATAGTGGAAATATAAGTTATAAAGATTAAAAGGATTGGAGAATCAAAATTACATTTATCATCACACTCTTGGATGAAAATAAAAAATCCATGTCAACAGTTGTGAAATATTGTTTAGAAGGATGTAACTTTGCCACATAATTCTTTAGAATTTATTTATTGACTATAAACTATAATGTTGATAACATTATCATCAATTTAATACAAATAAAATATAAATTATTTCAAATGTAATCCAATTTTTTTCAAATTTATGGATTTTAATATAGTAATACTTTGGTCTCATTTCATGCAATTTGATTTATAGTTGGAGATACCTTGAAAGTATTGAATGGGGTCCAAGTTTGAAATATAATCCCCTTAGAAGTGAACACTCCATCATTCTAACATGAAATTGCCAAACTTGATCTATTAGTATATTGACACCTACTCATGAAGATATTCCTAATGAACAACAAATAATTCTCAAGTCTCTCTCATTAAATTTGTTTGTAAATCCCCTATTATGGGTCAAGGGTATATAGTGGTTTATCTCATCCATGTGTTAGGTATTCTAAGACTCCACCCATAATGGTTTATTTAAATTAAATTTTGATGGAGTATTATGGGGACATCCAGTAGCCTTAAGAGCGAGATGCAATATTCAAATTTGCTTTAGTTCTCTCATTCATGCCTCCTAAGTAAACCTACCAAATAAAACCACCAATGAAGATGAAGCCCAAGTAGTTGTCCTAGGAATATAAATTTTAGGACAATGTGAAATCAAATACTTGATAATTGAAGGAGATTATAATCTCATAGTGGAGGTGATTCATAATCAATATGCTAAGGTTTGGTGACTCGATGACATCTTTCACCCAATTTTTCCTCTCCTGAATGAAATGGAATTTTGGTTAGTGTCACATTAATTTAGGGAAGCTAATAAAAAAGTATATTTCTTTATGAATTGGGGGTGGACCAAGTCATGAATGTAGTGATGGATAATGTATATGATCAATAGTCAGGACTTGATTTGGTAGACCTCTAATGTCACCTATGATTGATGGGACTTTATAAAATTATATTAGACTTACTACATTCAATTTTGGGCATACTAGAGATTTGACATGTGTAAATGGATTTTCATTTCATGGTTACACATTAATCCCTCAGGTGTGAAGTGGTTTGTCATGATAGGTGAAACTCACTCGAAGTGATTAACTAGTGGCATTTGTCTCTCCTTGTCACATTCATTCTTGATTTTCTCCCCTATTTAGATTATTATTCAATGAATATGTTTTTTTTTGTCAATTTTGGTCATTATCAACCTTATTTTGTCACTCCATGTAGAGCATTATGAAATGGCTTTCCAAATAGTGCCTTGGATTGTAGACTCTATCTGATCTTTTGGATTCTAAATGTGGAGGTTTTGGAAGAAATAAATCTTATTATTAGTAAAGACTACCTTCATGTTATCTAGCATAACAAAACCAATGTAGATGTATCATCATGCTTTACTAGTAAGGTGGTAAAAAATAGGGAGTAAGCTTGTCAACTAGTATAGGCCTTTGTATAGAAGGAATTTTTAGGTGGCCTCATTAGTTGGATGACTAGTTTTGTTGTGGTAACAGGGCCTACTCTACCTTTTTCTAGTTTGAATTGTCTTGGTCTAATTCCTTTAAGTGTATTTTAAGATCTATAAGCTTGTTATGTTCAGCTGAATAATCATTACATGGATATGGTAGAGGGTACATAAGATGCTACTCCTTATGTGCATTCTTGGTTAGGATAATTACCATCTCTACTCCCCTTCATTAACAAATTTGACTCAAATGCCCTCATATCAGTAGCCCATTATTTTGTCAAATTCTATTCAATATAGGGTGTGGTGGATGATTTGGATGTGAATTATGTGAAGGCATAGGGTGGTGTCCATTGTAAGGCTTCTCTACTAATTCAGAATCACCTTCAATCTATGGTGGATTGCATCATGTTAGGTGGTGTATATGGACCCATTAAACATAATATCTTAGTGAGTAAAACATATGAACAAGACACTTTGTATGAATAGGACTATCATGGAATGTGTTAGGAACATGAGGTTGCATGTAGGACTACCTTTTTAGTTTTAGGTAGAAGCAATAAACATAACTATATATCTGATAAATAGAGGTCATTCATCTACTTTGGATAGAGGCATACCTAAGGAAGCTTGGTCTGGTAAGAAGGTAGATTATTAATTTCTTAGAATATTTGGTTGTGAATCCTTCATTCATATTGATAAGGATGATAGGACCAAGTTAGAGGCTAAGTCTAAAAAATGAACCTTTATTGGTTATGGTAAGGATGACTTTGGTTTCTAGATTTGGAGTCTTAAGGACAAGAAAATATTTAGGTCTAGGGATGTTGTCTTTAATGAAAAATTCATGTATAAATAGAAATTATAGGATTAGAAAGAAGATTCTCAAAAAGAATACACAGTATTAGAGGACATTACAAATGATAAAGTGTCCAAACAGCTAGTTCAGGTACTTACTCCACAAGAACCCCAAACTCCTGTGGTGAGAAGGCCTTTTAGGGTAAGAAGGGAACTTGAACATTTTTATCCATATCTTAATTATTTATTACTAAATGAAAATGGAGAACCAGAGTGATTTGAAGAAGTAATGTAGGTAGATGTCAGGAAGATGTGGGAATAAGCTATGGATGAGGAGCATCAATCTCTCATGGAAAATTAGACTTGGGATTTGGTAACCCCACCTGAAGGTAACAGGGTATTGAAGATTAAGTGGGTGTATAGAGTTAAAGAAGATGATGGGGGAAATAAAAGGTACAAGGCTTGGTTGGTGGTAAAGGGATTTGTATAAAAGAAGGGAATTGATTTTGATGAGATTTTTTCTCCAATGGTAAAGATGAATTCTACTAGGATATTTCTTGGGATAATGGTAGCATAAGACTTGCACTTAGAGTAGCTATATGTGAATATTGTGTTCCTTCATGGTGATTTGAAGGAGGACTTCTATATGGAGCAGCCATAGGGATATGAAGTCACAGGGAAGAAGAACATGGTGCGTAAATTGAAGAAGAGCTTGTATGGCCTAAAACAAGCTCCATGATAGTGGTACAATAAATTTGATAGTTTTATAATGGAACAAGGATATGCCAGGTGTCATTTAGACCATTGCATATATATCAATAAATTTGATGATGGTGATTTCATTATCCTTTGTCTGTATGTGGATGATATATTGGTTATAGGTAAGAACATGTAGGAAATAAAGGTACTCAAAGAACAACTTAGTAATTCCTTTACTATGAAGGATTTGGGAGCAAAAAAACAAATCCTTGGTATGAGAATAACTTGGAATAGGAAGGAATGAAAGTTGAATTTATCCTAGGAAGAGTACATCAAAAAGGTCTTAGAGAGGTTTAGTATGCAGGATGCTAAACTGGTTGGGACTCCTTTGGTAGGTCATTTCAAGTTATCAAAGGAGTAGTGTCCCAAGACAAAGGAGGAGAGAATCTAGATGTCACATGTACCATACTCATCAACTATTGGCAACTTGATGAATGTCATGGTGTGTACGAGGCCAGATATTGCCCATGTAGTGGGAATAATAAGCAGGTACATGAGTGATCCAGGTAGAGAACATTGGAAGGTAGTGAAGTGGATTATTTGATATTTAAGAGGGACCATGGGGAAAAATTTAAGCTATGGTGGATTGGACACCACTTTAAATGGTTATGTAGATTCAGACATGGTTAGAGATTTATATAGAAAGAAGAGTACAATAAGATATGTATTTATTTTAGGTGACATAGTGGTGAGTTAGATTTTATGACTATAAAAACTTATGGATTTGTCAACCATAGATGTTGAGTATATTTCTACCACATAGGAAAGCAAAGAAATGATTTGGTTACATCAATTTATTAAAGATTTGGGGCATAATCAAGATGAAGGGAAGTTATATAGTGATAGTTAAAGTGTTATACATCTAGCAAAGAACTCCACTTTCCACTCTAGGATGAAGCATATACAGTTAAGGTACCATTTCATTAGGACAGCTTTGGAGGAAGAGAAGTTGAAGTTGGTTAAGACTCATACCAATTAGAATCCTATAGACATGACAACCAAGGTGGTCATAAGGGAGAAACTAAAGCTATGTTTAGTTTTGGTTGGCCTTCACAATTGATAGTGAAGGGTTGAGAAGCTTGCTTAGAGGAAATCAATCTCCAAGTGGGAGATTATTGTGTTGTGGAGCCTATTTCTAAATTACAATGTATTTTCAAATATTGTACATTTTAAATGTATTGTACACTCTATATGTTTTTCTCACTAGGGCTCAGGGCCAAGTTGGGCCTTGAGCAAGGGTTCGAGGGTGGTATCCCCTAAAAAGTGGGGGTTTGGGGTTAATAGCCCCCAAGTGGGGGTTTAGGGGTAGAAACCCCTAAAAAATGAGGGTTTTGGGGTGGTATCCCCCCAAAAAAAATTTGGACCCCTTTTAATGGGAAACCATTTTGGGTTGATTTTGACCATGGTTTTGGTACCTATTATTTTTTAATACCACTTTGTTGATGTAATATGTATTGATGGATATTTCATAAGTAATACATCATGAGAATAAGGGTTTGAGAAGTAAGGATCGAGTGTGTGAATTTAGGAGGGTTTGTTGAGTGCAGCTCCAAACAATATTTGTGCATTATAATAGTGAAAAGACTGATTAGAGAGTGTTTTGTACTCTTGTGGCTTGTAATAAAATCTGAACAAGTGTTTCTTGATGGATGTATCCCACATTGGGTGAACCACGTTAAATCTAGTCTTCTTATTTTACATGTTTATTTTTTATTCTTTTTGCATTTCTATTTATATCTATTATTATTAAAATTCTATAAAATTATTCCATATCAATTTCTATATTTATTCCTAATAAGACCTACATGAAAAGTAACACGATCCAAATTCATCCCTGATATGTAATGTTTTTCTAGATTTCTCTTTGTGATTTATACTAATTTCTATTTCATCTCTGAGGTTATCCCTTGGTTTTTGTTTCTCTCCCTTTTATGACTTGAATTTTGATGTTTGTGTCATAATGATGATAATTAACATCATATCATATGTTTATAGTCTAATATATTCAAAATTATTTCCCAAATGGTTTGAAATAGTCCAATTTATTTATAATATAGAAAAATATTTTTAGAGAAACTTTTTTCCACTCCACTTTAGTGGGTATAAGTCCAAATTATTTAGAATAATCCAAATTATTTGAAATGATATCTATCCAAATGGTATGTAATAGTCCAATTTATTTGGAATATATAAAAACTATTTTTTGAGAAATTTTTTCCACTCCACTTTAGTGGGTATAAGTCCAAAATATTTGAAATATTCCAAATTAGTCAAATGATCTATACCCAAATGGTTTGAAATAGTCCAATTTATTTTTAATATGGAAAGATTATTCTTGGAAATTTTTCTCCAGTCCACTTAAGTGTGTATAAGTCTAAATTATTTGAAATAGTCCAATTTATTCAAAATGATCTATGCCCAAATGGTTTGAAATAATCCAATTTATTTGGAATATAGAAAACTTATTTTTGAAGAAAATTTTCTCCACTCCACTTTAGTGGGTATAAGACCAAATTATTTTAAATAGTACAATTTATTCAAAATAATTTGTGCCCAAATTATTTGAAATAATCCAATTTATTTGGAATATATAAAAATTATTTTTGGAGAAAATTTTATCCACTCCACTTTAGTGGGTATAAATCCAAATTATTCAAAATAGTCCAATTTATTTGAAATGATCTGTGCCCAAATGGTTTGAAATATCCAATTTATTTGGAATATAGAAAAAGTATTTTTGGAGAAAATTTTCTCCACTCTACACTAGTGGGTATAAGTCCAAATTATTCAAAATAGTCCTTTAAGTATGCTTATTCACATGCAAGGACTTATCATTCATGTCAGATATTTTTTAAAATAGAAATTCATGCTCCCATGTTGCTGCAACTAGTGATTAAGGAATGCCCCATTTCCTAGTGGGGAATAGACATCATCAGAGTCATAAATCCCAATTTATTAGTTGGTCACAAATTCATTCTCACTACTACCAACTATTGTACGAGATGGATTGAAGTTAAATTAATAAATATTACAATTAAAAATTTTATTTTATTCCTATAATAATACATTGTAACATGATTCAGGACTCTTCTAGCACTTATTTTTTATAATGAACCAATCTTCCAATTAGCCAAATTGATTGGGTGGCCATATTAGAATAGAATCACATTGAAATTATCCTCAAATTATTGTCCTCAAGGAAATGGTTTTGAAGAATCAACCAACAATAATTTGTTAAATTACATAAATAAAGATTAATCAAAACCCACATAATTGTCATGTGTTAGTTAAATTTGTTTTCTCAAATGACAAATTAAATCATAAACAAAGCTTGAATAGCTCCCTTTTCTTGCTTATCTACGAAGTGGAGCCAATTTTTCCAATGTGTCTCAAGAATTCCACTTATTAGTTCAAACAAGAATACATGGAATTAGATCCAAGAAATCAATCCAGACTATTGGATTTGATCCAATTAGAAGATAAATGAGATGAATATTTGCAAAGTTTTAACAAATCTCAAGTAGTTATGAAGAGGTGGTTTGACAAGAAAGCATAAATAAACGTCTTTTGTGTTTCAAATTTGGTCTTATTATGGGATAAAACACATGAGAAAAATGGTCAACATTCTAAGTTTAGTCCTTTGTGGATTGGTCCTAACCAATTATTTGATCTTCTGAGACATAATGTGTTTAAATTGAGAGATCTTCAAGGTATTGAATTTACACTACTAGTTAATAGATAGTACTTGAAGCATTACTTCATGGATGTTATATTAAATTCCATTTCTAAGTGAAGACACTAAATTTCCTCTATGTATATATTTTGTATATACTTTTTGTTTTTGTAGATACTATTTTCTTCTTTGCTACTTTAGTATAGTTTGTTTTTGTTTTATTTTGTTTTAGTTTTTAATGTGTTATTTTTCCCTTTCAACCTTTTTAAAATTATGATTTTGGTTATTTTGACCCTTTGGTGGTGTATTATATGCCTTTCAAAAATTTATTAGAGTTATTCACATGGTTATTATGAGAAGAGTCTTTAAAGGGTAGTCTTTGGCATTCTTGACTCAAGAATTTTAGACAATAGAATTTTAGATAATAGTAAGACAAATTAATGTTATGTTCTTATGATCCCATGAGCAAGGAACTTCAAATGGTCAACAATAAAGTATGAATTTTTTTAGTTTTGATAAATTGAATGTGAATCATCCTTAAATAGTTACATAGGCTACAAATTTTGAAAGCCTTTGATTCAAAACATAATGTTTGAATTTTAAAAACATTTAATGTCTTTTTGAAGTCATAAAACTACATTTAATTAAGTATTTGAAGAAAAACACAAACATTGAATTTGTTTAACTTTATTTCAATTGTTATGAATATTTTGAGTCTACCCTCAATGAACTAAACAATGAAATATTTTTAAAAAAAAAAAAAAAAGGAATTTAAATAAAAAATGCAAAATCTAAATTCTTTTCTCAAAAGGGTGATTTAAGGAATACCTATCACAAGCTTTATGACCTAGATGGTAGTGGATCAAGGACATGAGTGGGACCAAAGGTGTATATATTGAGGCTATACACACCTAGCTAGTAGTAAATTAATGCCCATTCTATTTCCCCCCAATCCAAACATCCAAATTGTCCTAAAAAATTCTAATTATTATAGACAATATTAAACTGCTTTATGTGAAATGCAAGAGCTATAAAATAATCAATCACTTGTAACACACATTGACGGTCTTAGCAAGTATGAAACTTATTATGTCACATATTGAGGTAGACTTTAGTTCTTTCATTTTCCAGGTTTATCTCAAGGATTGGTTGGTGGTTTTGTGTTACTTATTGAGATTGATGATTTGTAGTCTAGGTTTTGAATATTGATCAATATTCTCTTTGTGGAATTCACAATTTGTTGGGTCCAACACATCCCACTACTTGAGATCTCACATGGGACCATCTTAATTTTTCATAGTTGTTTTATTTTCATATTCTTTCATACTAATAAGACTTCATTTATGAATGCCATTTAAATTGTAAAGACTTGGTTCCATTTATATTCTATAACTCCTAAACTTGACCTATTTATCACATTCTATTTTATTTGTGCATCATAGAGATATGTTTTTCCTATAATTTCAAATGTCAAGTAAATATGGAATCTTGCATGATCATTTTTTTCTTAGACCTAGCCTGGAAATATTTATATTATGATTTATACTTTGAAGTGTTCATTCATTTGTTAGAATGATTTATTTCACTCAAACTAGGGCTTGTTTCATCAAGTTTAAACTAAAAACTATATTTATTTGCCTTTGTCAACTTTATTTTGGCAAATTTCATGATCAAGTCAAGTCTAGTTTGTGTTTTCATCTAGTTTTGACTAAGTTTGTACATGATTCATTCATATTTATTTATTCATGCCTGGATGGATTTTATTTTTCAATTAACCTATTAATTATTTCTTAAGTTTACTTTTACCTTTTTTTATTTGCATGGATCTCCTAGAGTCATCAACCTTCATCCATGTGTCAAAATCCTACCAACTTGAAAGCCCCACAATTCAATATGTTTAAAAAGTGACTAAGTCTTTTAAACCCTTGAGGCCCTAATATTATTACATGTGGCACAAAATTAGATCCTTGGAATTATTGAGGTATTAACTTGGTGGCTCAGAAGTGAATCAACTAAGTAAAGTTCTATGGCACTGAGTACCCAAGATTGTGCCATGACACACCCTCTCAAAAGATTGTAAGCTCAAAGGATTAACGACATTACCCTAGAAACTTAGAATATTAGCATCATTTACCCAAAAAAGCATGAAGAATCCAATAACTTAATAAGAATTCACATGGCCATGATGAGGACAAGGTAGATAGAGTAAATTTCATGAACGTTGACAAATTTCCAAGTGGTAAAGTATGACCCAATGGGTAAATCGATAAAGTCTGGTGAAGGATAAGTAGTGAAAGGCTTAAAATAAGGGGTATTAAAATAGACATATAATCATCTTCCTCAGTGACAAACATGTCAATGTCTAGATAATTAAATAGATAACCAAACTTTGATGGCCAGGAAAAAGACTAATTGATGGGCAAGTGATGATTTGTTCTAATTGGAAGAAAAGATAGCATGTAGAGGAGAGTGGGTAATTAGAGGACATAGACCTGAGCATTTTAGAACATCTAAAACACATAATCAGATGAAAATAACCTACATGGTAAATATAGTTACCTTATCATAAGAGAAAATCAGCATGGACATGGAAATGGCCATAGCATTGTCAAAAATTTGGGTAAAATAAGAGGCCAAATTAAAAATATTATTTAGGCTTGACGGAAGAATCAACCCAAAGGATATGTATATTAGTAGGTTCATCAAGAGGAATAAATCCATCTATTTATAGAATGGGATTAACACCTTATTATAACAATGCCTAGGCATCATTATTTAATAAATAAAGGATCTTATTTAACATAAATTATACTATCATGGATATAAGTATAGAGAATAGGGAATGGATAAAACTAGAACAAATATCTAATAGCTTGATCATTAGGATTAATCTATAATGAGTTGGCTGCTTATAATTGGGTTGCTAAATGGTTAGTGGAAGAAATAAAATATCATAGAATCCTATTGATCATTGGATATTAGAGTTCATTGTAGGTTAAATCTACTTTCATCTTGCAAAATTATATCTAAAATTGTGCCATGATTGGATCTTTATCCTTTATTGATGTGTTATCAAAAAATATTGAGTTCTAATCAATTATATGTTTTCATTAAATGTTTATGTTAAGGGCATTTAATTTATGGTTATGCATCATAGCCATGACAAACTATCCATGTATATAAGAATAGAATTTATTTCCATTGTAAGGGTTGATAAAGTTAGTCCCAAAAACACTATCAGAATCATGCTAAGATTACGCGTGTTATTCTCCATGATTTTAGATTTTGATTGTATACCAAATTTGACACTAGTGAGTACCAAAACTCTATGGATATTAAGCCAAGATTTCACCTTCCCTTCCTACTAGTTATATCTTAACAGTTTGCAAAGATCTTGATTTGAGAAGTAATCAATATAAATAAGTTTTATGATATTATTGGTGTATAAGTGAATATACAATTAAATTGTGTAGTAGCTAGTTTAATTAGATTTGAGAGCTCATTTTGGTTATCTTTAAGCTTAAATCAGTCATTGTGTACAAATAGTTGTAGGCTTATGTATTAAATTTATTTCAAATAGAGTTCTAGATTTCATGTTCACATAATTTTCATTTGAGTTTTGCTCATTGTGGTATTCAGTTTGTGCATTATGTAGACTTAATTCCCAATGATTTTGTTACATCCAACACTAATTTAATTTTTCAATATTGGAAGGCTTATATTAATTAATATATTAATATTTTTTCTACCCTGCTCTCTCCCTCTCTTTTAATTTTTTTAATGAGAAATGATCTACCCATTGCATTGTAGATAGTCCATTTATAGAGGAACTAATTGTGAGATCTTGAGTATCCTAAGGAAATCAATTAAAACTTTGATGGAAATAATAATAGCATACCCATGTTATATCATTTGAATTTTCTTAGCACTTGGATCACTATCGGGTCTTAAAAATAAGGGGAATCTTCATCCCATGTGATTTAAGCTACTATTGTCTATAATTGGTGGGATTGTTATAGAGATAAACATCTTTAAGAAGAGAATACATGTTTTGGCATAGATTACATATATTTTAAAGTGGTTCAGATGTTAGATTGGGATGAATATTAATGCATTTTAGATAATGTTTGGGTGCATGTGACATAAACATGCACACATTTTATATATAATTAGCTACATATTTTTAGAATGCACATATTTAGATACATTTTGGGGTATAAGTAGGGCATATGCACTCATTGTTTTATAGGACATGACCAATAGGATTTCATATTTTTTTAGATATGAAACACAAATATCATATAGATGTATGGAATTATATATCATATTGACAACAAGAAGGTTAGATTATAGGGCATGAAGTTTATTCATGCATACACATTATCATAATTTATAGTCACCACTAATTATATGGCATGAATCTTATACATGTACACACAAACTATTTAAATTTTTTATATTCTAAAAATAATACAAGGTACATAGTAATGAACATCCTTCAATATATGAATCCATCTACAACAAATGATTCATTTTTATATGAGTGATTGAGCTACAATTTAGTGACCTCATTGACCAAAGAATTACTCCATAAGCCTAATATGGGCTCCCACCTTCCATAATGGGGTTTAAATATTAGTGAAATATTATTTAAATGGGTTAGTGTGGATGAGGTTGCTATAATACTCAATAGCCTTGAAACTATTCCCTTTATTTTTTAAATGAGGGTTGGGGTATTTGACTTCCCAATCCATGGCCTTACCTTAATTAAAATAAATTTTGGATTAATCACCCTTAATTATTTCAATGTTTTATCAAGAGGAACATTAATCCAATGCTTCAACAAGGAAGCATAATCTCCAATGAGATATAAGGCAACACAGTTCACCCACCTATAGGTTTAATCTTTCTTTTCTCTTTAATTTCAAGTTTCAATTTAAGAATTTCAAATTTAATTTTATGGAAATTGGCAGATACATTTTTAATATAGGTTTATTAGGAGAAGGCCACATGTTTGGAGTATATCTCAAATACAAAGTGAATTTTACACACTTAGGTGCATCTCATTATCAATTTATGCTAGTATTTTTATTGAATTTGAATATTATAATAAAAGGGGGGAATTTGTAGACACTAAAATCTAGTAATTTATAGTTGTAAATACTAGTTTTTACTTACCTTTACCTTTCATGACTTATGTGTAGATACATGACTCTCATTCACCATTCTCTCACATCCACATGCCTTCTATGATTCTGACCTTCCCAATTTGATCTCTTTCACCTACATGAATTACCACAGTCTATATTAAAGAAACTAATTATCATAATATAAGATCTCCAAGTCATTATAGAAATGTTCTTATCTCCTGGATAGTATCTTCAAACTCAAAACATATCCTTTGATGGTAGTATATAATTTTTATGGTCTATTCTTAAGTGAATAAGTGGTCATATTTCAAATTCAAATAATTCTTATGGGTTAACCTAAATGTTTTTCATATTGATGGTGTGATAAATTACCTAAATAGTCATGTATAAATTCAAAATAGGTATATGTTTATTACCCATTTATCACTTATCTAAAAATAACATATCAAACATATTTAAACACTTAAACATTCAATAGGATTTCCATATTCTTTCTAATTTACTAATCACTCAATAAGAGCAGTTCTTATCCATGTTTAAAATACTCAAGGGCCAAGTCAAAATTAGAAATTTATAAGTATCAAGGGATAAATTATAGGTTGTGTCCATTAAATGAGAACTATTACAATCATTCACACAATGGGTATAAATACATGTAATTTGAATTCCCTCTTCAGAGTATTGGATATGTAGGTAGCGTTTGACCATTCAATAAAGAGTGATTGGGGTTAGCTAAACCCACATTTCATCATATTTTATAGGTGTAAGTATATCATTGAAAGAGGATCTAGGTTTTAAAATTAAGGAGACATTTTTTTTATATTTTTTCACATAATCAAACCTTGGGAAAATGTACACAACTAAAATACAAGTAGGATCACCTACTTATATCAAAATAGAGAGAAAAAATATAAAAAGATAGAACTGTTAGATATGAAACATAATGTTGGAAAATAGTGACCAAAATATATGAAAAGTGTCTTAGTTTACCCATAACTAAATATTTGTATTTTAAAAACTCATATTATATTCTTCTACCTTTCCTATTGCTTTTAACCAGTCTTAGTCCTACAAGGTATAGTAAATTATTAAGTATCTTATCCTTTTGTTATAATTTATATATTTGAAAAGTTATAGTTATAGATTAATTTCAAGGTTTTATATTCATATTTATAATTTATTATATATATTTATATTCTATATTGATTTACATAGATATATCTAATTAAGGTTTAATAGACCACACTAATCCAAAAATAGATAAAACATTAAGAATATGTTCACTTCTCTTTTAAAAAGTAGTGTGGTGTTGAATATATAACAAATAAAATAATTTAACATAGATAAAATTCATAATTAGCCATCTATCACATAAACTAATATGAGTATATATAGTAAATCACAATAAAACCACATGAGCAAATCTAGGTGTAACCATCAATAACAAGGTAATTAATAATAATATTAAATGTGGTGATTATTCTATAGTAAAAATTATATAACACATAAATAGGACATGTGATATATAGTTATTAATTTAAATTAATTATAATATAAAATAAACTAAATCATTACAACTATTTTTATGCATAAGGTGCACTTATAACTCTAAAATCCATATATTAGGGTGAGATCACTTACTATGATTCATATCTAGTGTTATATGGAATTAAATCCACTCATAGTGTTTGTAATTCAAGATTGTAGACATTTAAATCCTATTACTATTATGCTAAAATTATCAATCTAAGAAACATTTTGTGACAATGCATAATCTAGGTCCAAATCACTAAAATGTGCTAAATGGTTCAAGCTTGTCATGTACAAGTGCTGATTTTGGCTAATAAATCCTTGAATGGAGAAATATATTTTATGTGATTATTATCTTTTATCAAAACACTTTGAGTCAAATTGAGACCATATAAAATGAATCTCTGGACCATTTAATTATTCTAATTCGGTAGCACACATTACGTGCATGTTTTATTCCACATCCATAATGCCCTAATTAGGGTATTGTTATATATGAAAATAAAACCTTCTTCTTATTATACTCTAGTAAAATTATGACTTTATAAAATGATTTTTTTGACTAGGTTAATTAAGTATGAAAAATATTTCCAAATAATTTCAAAAATTTAAGAAAATCCACTTAATCAAATTAAACCAAATCAAGAACCTAAGTGAAAAATCCATGGAAGTTATTGAAAATATATTAATTGGAAATTCATTCCTCAAAACTACATCATCTTATGACATCATCAATAAGGTGGCATCCATAATCCATTAATGAAACAAATACTAGGATTAAGCCTTCCGCCCCATTTCTCCAAATATTTATGGCTTATCCCCCCAAAATTGAATAAATTTATGGCCACACATATTGGTCTCAAGATTGGTTAATTTTGAATATTTTTAAAAATATATAAATAAGTGAGCCAAGACCACCATTTTAATCTTCATTCATGCCAATGTATTATGCAAAAATTGTTATATAAAAGCTTCACCTATTTGCACAAATTGATCAAACTCATGAGCCTAAACCATTGGTGCACTAAGAAATGATGTAGGAGCTTTTTACTCATCATTGACATAGACTTGGAGTACCAAATCCAAGGAAAAACATGCTTCTTGACCATACTTGGAAGGAAGGATGCTATTTGGAAGGTTTGGTAGTATTCTTTCTTTAAATAGCTCTTAGAATTCATTTACAACACCCCATGAGGGAGTCGGTGCTATGTTTTAGTGTCTATATGCATATTTGTAATAGATTTTCTTAGCTAAAAAATGGACCAACACATATTTTAATCCTTATTGAGAATTAATTATATTATTGAGACTTAACATTGATGTTTTCATTAATGTCAAAGGTTGTTCATGAGGAAACTTAAGAAGGCTTATGCATAAGATGCCCGGTCTTGTGCATGGAAGAGTATGGTGACCTAGTAAGATGGTTGAAAAGAAGCATAAGAGGATGTTTGAGGACACTTGATCATGTTTATGAAGTATTAGAACACTCAGAAGATCTCCAAATAGAATAGGACTAGCATGCAAATAGAATAGTTCTAGACTCTGTCTTGTTAGAACATTTAATGTCTAAGTGGGCTAGTTTAGACCCTTATCATACATTGGTGTATAATTAAATAATAATGATTTATTATTTATTAACATGAGGTACCAACCTCATGTAAATAAATAATACAACATTGTGGTTTATTATTTATTGATTAAATTAAATGATTCTCAGGAAGGATAGACCCATTGGTTACAATGGTCACCTCCCCTCACATTTATTATAAATAAGGTTTTAACCCTATTATATTATTCACTTTGAAAACACTTAGTGAATTTTTATATTTTTGTGTGGTAAATATTTAAAAAGATTCTATGAAGGCTTATGTGAATAAGTGAGAATGGAAGGCTTTGTATCAAGGTGCGAAGCTTCTCAATAATTGAATATAATCTTTTGGTGGGTTTTTAACCTCTCCAAGGTTTTTTCATGGTAATTCATATGTTGTGTTAATTTAAATTATGTATACTTTTCTAGTTATTATTCATCCTAGATTCTATCTATGAATTTCTATTATCTACATCAATTTTATCATGGTATCAGAGTCAGGTTAGTGGATTTAATTAGCAAGCTATTACATAAAATTGAAATAATGGATATTTTATTTAATTTAAAATATATTTTTAACTATTTTAGAATCATCCTTCAAACATGTGTACATCATTGAGAAATAAGTTTTTTTCTTGTTTGATCTCTAAGAGGTCTAGTTTCTTATTATTTGTGCTTAGGGGTGTTATCTCTTTCACTTGTACCTACAATCATTACCATAGACCCTTGAAGTTATTAGTTGGATATATAGAAATTATTGACATAGGGGAACCACTATTATCCTTAGATATTTAAAAAAAATATATTTATTGGTCAAAATCATTTTTTTTAAAAATTCTTTCATTATCAGAATTAAAAATTTGGAAGATTGAGACTACTTTTAGGATTTTTGGTGGTCTGTACATGTTTTTGGGCCCTTCAAAGCTTCTAAAGAGGCACCATATTTCATATTGTGTATTTCAAAACACTAAATTATCCATCAAAAATTCCATTTTAAAGGTCTAATATGCATTGTACCAAGATTTTATAAAGGTTGATAAAATATAGAGGTCTCTCATGGCCTATTCAACGTGTTGTGAAATTCTAAAATTTTGCTGGGCACCAGTATTCTCCAAGCTATGTGTGATAGGTATGAAAAATTATTTTGTATAGTTTAGAAAGTTATTTAATAAATATTTTTTTATTAAATTCATTTTTTCACTTAGACTTATGGCCCCCACTTTCTTTAAAGCTTTTTAAAAAAACTAGTAATATTTATTTACTGGAATTTACGTACGTGTGTGTGTGTGTGTGTGTGTGTGTGTGTGTGTGTGTGTATATATATAATTTAAAATCAGATAAAAAATATAAATATAAAATTGTGCATGTAATATTTTAAGTAGTTTTATAGATGAGTTGGTTGTTATAATTTTGGTAAAGAATTTAAAAAGATAGGTCAAGAGTTTGAAACATACAACCTATATTTTTTTGTCAAATTTAATTTAATTTGAATTTTATTTTTTTGGTTTACGTGCTAATGTTTCACGCATCTAAAACCTAGTTAAACTATTGACCTTCTGGTGACATTTGACCTAATCAAAATTTGTGGACCATAGTCATGTAACCAGTTGATCTATAGGTTTTGGCATATTATTGACACATTTGAGTGGTCTATGTTTTGTTTTGAAGCCTCCTATTATTATTTTTACACATTTTTTAATAATAGTGATTATGTGGTCATTTTGAGTGTGACTCTTTCGACACTTAAATTTATGCAATTTAAATTCAGTTTGTTGAATTATTTAGCATCTAAATTATGTAATTAAATATATTTTAACTTCTAATTTACCTTATTTTAAAATCTTAAGTTAAATTCACATTAAAAATATGTTATTCTAAACATTTATTTTTTGTCTTATTTAAAAGGAAGCTACAGCTTCACCTCATTTTTCCTCAGTTAAATCTCAAATGCTTAATGGAAATAACTATAGTATATGGAAAATTCATGTTAAATCCAAATTTATGGCCTGAAAGTTGTGGAATATTATTTTTGGGACTAAGAAATTCCCTTCTAGATGACATGTGACCCCTGAATTTTCCAATGCATTTCAACAAAAATCATAGGAAGCTATGTTTATTATCTTGCAAAGTATTAAGGATGAATTCCTTATCCACATTAGTAATCAGGAGTCTCCTAGCGATACTTGTAAACTCCTTAAGTCCATATATGAGGGCACTCACCTTTTAAATATCATTAATTTAATCCTTGAATTGTTGACAACACCTATGAAAGGTGATGAGAAAGTTGTGAATTTCCTTAATAAAATTAAGAACATTAAAGCTCAGTTATATAGATATAATTTTAATTTGATTTAGGATTAATTTATTTATTTTATTATTCACTTAAAAATTCATGATAAATTTAGAAATTTCATTTTAATTTTAAATTCTAAGTATCAAACTAAGCAAGATATCCCTGACCTTACCATCTTATCTTCTCTCCTAATTCAAGAAAAACAAGTCATGACCAATTTTGATTCTAAGGAGAATGCCACTCTAGCACTTTTCACTCTTAATAATGTTTTTGATAACACTAAAAATAAAAAATCTAACCCTAATTCTACTAAAAGCAAATATAGGAACAATAAATCTTGTAATAAGAATCATACACCTAAGTTTAATGGAAATTGAAATTTGTGTGGTAAAATTGGTCATAGAAGGGAAACTTGTTATAAAAATAAGGATAGAAATAACAATCAAACTTGTAAAAATAATAAAGGGAAGATATCAAATCAAAATAAGTAGAAGAATCAGAACCCTAATCAAAATAACAATTAGGATTCAAATGTTAGTGCATTATATGTTGTTTTATGTGTTTTAAATAAAAATGAATGGATTTTAGATAGTGGTGCATCATATGACATTCTTATCTGATATTTTATGTGATTTTAAAGGTATCTCTGAAACAATTTATTGATTAAATAATTATTTTTAGAAGCAACTAAATAAGGAAAAACAAAATTTTCAAATGTTGTTATTAAAAATGTTTTCTATGTGCCTAAGCTTAAAAAGAATTTATTATCTTGTTCTCAACTTATAAATGATAATTTCATTATAACATTTCTTAAAAGTAAGTTGGTCCATTAAAAATTAATTTGGTTCCTTGATTTTTGAAGGTGTTTAAAAGAATGATTTATATATCTTTTCTCCTTTTTTTGCATGGTTACTTTTATTGCATCATAAGAATGAATCTCAGTTATGGCTGGAAAGATTAAGACATGTTAATTTTATAAGTTTACATGATATGTATACAAATAATCTTATTTTTGGAATTCCTTCTATCCCCTCTCATCATGAAACTTGTGAGGGTTTCTTACATGGTAAGCAACATACTAACCCCTTTCACAAGAATCATGATGTGAATTCCTCATATATTTTATAATTAGTTCATAATAATGTTGTAGGACTTATTGAAGTTGTATCTCTTAAAGGTTATTTGTATATTATTACTTTTATTGATGATTATACTATTAAGCATGGGATATATTGAGAGGGGGGTGAATTAGTATATTATATATCTTATAAACTTTCCTTTAATCAAATTCTACTTTAACATACATTCAAGGTATGCAATAAAACTGAAATAATAAACACCACACAATATAGAGAGAGACACCAGATTTAATGTGGAAACCCAATATGGGAAAAACCACAGAGAAAAATCTCAAGTATATGAATGAGCACCAACTCAAAACATAATATTCGTAAGCACCAACTTACAAGAGCACCAACCCCTTTACTAAGCACCAACACAACAACTATTCATGAGCACCAACCCCTTTGCTAAGCACCAACACAACAATAATTCATGAGCACCAACCCACAGGAGCACCAACCCCTTTGTTGAGCACCAACATAGCAATAATTCATGAGCACCAACCCACAAGAGCACCAACCCCTTTATTGAGCACCAACATAGTAATAATTCATGAGCACCAACCCACAAGAGCACTAACACCTTTAAGTATACCACACAACTATCTCTCAATGTTGCTATCTCAACAAATGATAGTTCATTACAATATCTCTTTCCTCTCTCACCTTTACTCTTCTAAGCTAGATATAATAAATACAAATCATTCTCATCTCTCCCATTGCTCTTCTAAGCTAGATATTACTATCTCAAATCAAACTTTATCTCACACATTACAAATGGCTTCTCAAGCCTTTGTTTATAGCTTTTCAAATGACCTTTGGCCTTCCCCCTTTGTGACCCTTCAATCCTCATGGAAAATGGTGCCAAAATTGCATGACCCTTCATATCCTTGCATTTGAAAATTCATGTGGTGACCCTTCATAAGCAAAGACATCCTTTCCTATTTTGTCCTTATCTTGGTGACTTTTCATATTCCTTGAAGTGTCCCTTCATGATAAATTTCACCCTTCCTCTTTTGTCTTCACTTGGTGACTCTTGGAATTCTCCAAGATGACTCTTCATGGGAAAATGTGTCCCATTCTTATTTTGTCTTTACCTTGTGACTCTTTGACTTCTCCATGGGCCCTTCTTTTGTCCTATATGTAACCAAAAATATATTCATTAATATTAAATAAATATTAACACACATTATCCTAGATATAACTATTACAAACATCATTAAATTCAATGGGGCCTTTATCACCAATAATGCTAGACCTTTGACATCAATGACAATATTTCCAACAATATCCCCCTTTTTCATTGATGGTAACCTCAATCCTGAAATTGCCACATCTTGAATTTTACACATACTGTCATCTAAAAAACCTATATTAACTCCCCCTTACTATAACAACCTATACCTATTCCCTATACTTGTTTTTGCACCTGTACCTGTAGCTATTATTCTCTCCCTTTGACATCAATGGAAAAGGGCCTACTTAGAGCTAACACTTAGCTCCCCCTCAACTAATGCTAAACCTCAATGGTAGGAAGTAAAATAAATTACTCCTAACTTCTCTCATAGATATTCAAATATGTCTTTTGGTAGTGCCTTTGTGAAAATATCTATAATCTGCTCTATAGTACTAATATGTTCCATCTTAACCTATTGATATATAACCTAATCTCTTAAGAAGTGATATCTAATGGGAATATGTTTTATTCTTGAATGCATTACTGGATTCTTCAAAATATTTATAGCACTTGTGTTATCATAAAATATGGAAATAGGTTCATCATACTTTACCTTGATATCTTCCAAAGTTTTCTTCATCCAAAGCAATTGAGTACAACACAATACTTATATAATATATATTTTTTCATCTGTAGAAAGTGATACTAAATTTTACTTCTTGCTTAGCCATGATACTAAGCTATCACCAAGGAATAAAGCTCCTCCACTTATACTCTTTCTGTCATCCAAGCACCCTACCAAATCTGAATCTATATAAGTAATCAAAGTGAAATATCTACCTATGGGATACCACAATCCATAATCCAATGTCCCCTTGATATATCTGAATATTCTCTTCACCAACTGAGCATGACTATATTTTGCAACCATACCTACTGCATGCATGATGTTTGGCCTTGATGCTGTCAAATATAAAAGACTACCAATCATAGATCTATACAAAGATTGATTTGTAACAGGGGAATCTTCATCCTAGATCACCTTATTTCTTATACACATAGGTGTGCCAACTAGTGGACAATCCTCAAAACCAAATTTATTCAACATTTCCTTGGCATATTTACTTTGAGATATAAAAATTGCTTTATTTGATTGTAATATATGCAATCCTAAGAAAAATGATAATTCTCCAGGCATAGACATCTCAAATTCTTTTTGTATTCTATCAAAAAATTCTTTTGTCATATTTTCAATATTTCCTCCAAAAATGATATCAAAAACATATACCACAACAATCTATTGATGCAAACCTTCTATTTTGATGCAAAGATTACTATCAGCAAATCCTCTCTTGAATCTTTGATCTTGTACTTATCAAGTCTTACATACCAAGCTTTGGGAGCTTGTTTTAATCTATACAATGCTTTCTTCAATCTACATATATGGTTACTAGTATTTGAGAGAATAAATCCCTTAGGCTACTCAATGTAGACCTCTTCTTCAAGATTCCCATTTAGAAAGGCATATTTGACATCTATCTAAAACACTTTGAAATTTTTAAACACTGCATATGCAAGAAACATTCTAATAGCCTCTAACCTTGCCACTGGTGCAAAATTTTCTTCAAAATCTATTCCCTCAATCTGAGCATATCCTTTACATACTAATCTTGCTTTATTTCTGGTCACTTCTCCATTTTCATTCAACTTATTTATATAAACCCATTTTTTTCCTATCACATTGTGATCTTTTGGTCTAAGCACTAATTCCAAAGTATCATTCTTTTCTATTTGATTTAAATCTTCATCCATAGCCTTAACCTAATGTTCATCATATCTAGCTTCTAAAAAAAATTTAGGCTAAATTTTAGATAACAAAGAAAAATTAACTTGTTTAGATTCACTTACCATCATTCTTTTGGTGCAAATTACTTCATTTATGTCCCTGATGATGTCACTTTCATTATGATTTCTCTGAACATATTTGGATGGAGTTTTGGTGCCCTTTTTCTCTTTCTCCTCATCTTTATCTGCTTCTTCAATGCCTTCTTCTTCAATGATTTAAGGAATGTCTACTGGATCACTGATTCTTTATGTTCCATCTTCTTCTATCATAACGCTTGCACTTTCAAAAAAAATCTTGGTTCTTTTGTTATAACATTTAAAAGCTTTACTTTTGCAAGAATAACTAAGAAATATACCTTCATCTACTCTAGATTCAAACTTACCAAGTTTTTTATTAGTTCTCTGTATGAAGCATTTGCTACCAAAAACTTTGAAATACTCAACTATTATTGGTTTGTCTTTCCATAGCTCATAAAGAGTCTTGTCACTATTGACTCTTAGTAATGCTCTATTCTAAATATGCACTAGTGTACCAACTTCCTCTCTCTAATATTTATCTACTATCTTGGATACATTTAGCATTATCCTCGCCATCTCCTGAATTATTCTTTTTTTTGTTTAACTACTCCATTTTGCTATGGAGTTTTGAATGCTGAATAATGTCTCTTTATTACATGATCTTCACAAAACTCAATAAATTAGTCTGACATGAATTCGCCTCCTTGATCTGATCTTAGACACTTAATCTTCAAACTAGTTTCATTTTCAATTAATGCTTTGAAATGTCTAAAAACTTCTAATTTTTTATATAAAACATTACCCAAGTCATACGTGAAAAATAATCAATAAACAAAATGAAATATTTATCACCTTGAGTGATTTGAGTCCTCATAGGTCTACATAGGTCAGTGTGAACAAGCTATAGCATCTGAGTGGTCGAGTACTCTTTTGTTTTGAATCACCTTCTAGCCTACTTCCCATGCTGACAAGGTCCACAAAGCATGTTGGATGGCTTTGTAATCTTTGAAAGATTTTTGACTACTTGATTTTTTATGAGTTTGAAAATATTGTCAAAATTTATGTGCCCCATTCTCTTGTGCCATATCCAACTTTCTTCAATCTGACTCAAACAACATCTTTGACCTTTGATGTCTGATAGCATATACAAGTTATTTCCTATTCTCTGAGCATCTGCAACCAATACATTTGAATCTTTTCTTCTAATTTCATAACCTTATACATAAAAATTTAGTGTGTGCCCCTGATCACACATTTGAATTACACTCAAAAGATTATGCTTAAGACCTTCTACACATAAAACATTTTCAGTTTTAGTTCTACCATTATCCAAACTTAGTGTACTTTTTAAAGCAATTCTGGCAGTAGTATTGTCTCCAAATTTCACTATAACACCATTGATCTTATTCAAGGTTATGAAATTGCTTTTGTCTCTTGTCATGTGCCTCGAATATCCACTATCAATGAACCATGGATTTTCTTCATTTCTTGCATGCAAAGCTGTCTAAACCAACATAGAATCTTCAGGTTGTTTCTTCTGCCATGTCTGAACCTTCTTCTTGATGAATGGAGCCTTGAAACTCTAGTCCTTCTTGACTAAATCAAACACACTTATACAATATTGAGCTATGTGTCTAAAGTTATTACACTTGTAACAAATTATGGCCTCTTCATCCAAGCTTGATAGAGGAGCAAAAGATATGTAGCTTCTACTTGACTCTACATGACTTTCCTTTTCCTTATTTCTGAGACTATTAGCTCTTTTTCTAAATTATAATTTCTTTTGACCATATCCATTACAAAAAAATAATAACCATAAAAATAGGACCTATTTGTGTATCTCTGACTTGATTACCTTTTGTAGCTTTGTTCCCTCCAGCCTTCTTTGTTTTCTCTTTTGTAATGGCTTCAACATAGCTCTTTTTATTTTCAAATATGATACCTATCTTATCTGATATTTATTTTTGGCTTTCTAATATCTTATTTAGCATATTAGTGATATTCTCAAATTTTGAATCATTCGCTGCTCTATCATTGATTGCTTTATTTGTTTTTATCAAGATCTACTTTTAAAGAAGCAATTTCAATAACATACCTTTCACATTATTTTCTTACTATTTTCAACTGTGTCATTAGATCTTCTTCATTTTTCTTGGATTCTTCAAAGTGTGCTTGTAGATCTTCAATTATTTCCTTTGACTCCTTTTATTTTTTCTCGATCTAGTGCTTCAATCTTTAATTTTTATTTTCAACAACCTTTTACTCTTCTAAAGCACAAATGAGTTCTCCTTCTAGATTCACTTTGGCTTCATCCTCTTCTTCTTCTTGATCATCTATCCTTTTTCTTGTAGAGGCATCTTCATGTATGGCCATCTTGTGTTTTCTTGATCTACCTTCAAGTTATAAAAAATTTTCAAAAGGAACCTGCTCTAATACCAATTGTTAAGCACAAGATATACTAAGAGGGGGGATAAATCAATATATTATATATCTTATAAACTTTCCCTTAATCAAATTACACTTTAACATACAATCAAGATATGCAATAAAACTAAAATAATAAAGTCCACACATGATAGAGAGAGACAACAGATTAAATGTGGAAACCCAATATAGGAAAAACCACAGAGAACAATCTCAAGTATATGAATGATCACCAACTCAAAACACAATATTTTCAAGCACCAACTTGCAAGAGCACCAACCCATTTATTGAGCACCAACACAACAACTATTCATGAGCACTAACTCACAAGAGCACCAACCCCTTTGATGAGCACTAACATAACAACAATTCATGAGCACCAACCCACAGGAGTACCAACCCCTTTACTGAGCACCAACACAACAACAATTCATGAGCACCAACTCATAGGAGCACCAACCCACAAGAGCACCAACCCCTTTGTGCATACCACACAACTATCTCTCAATGTTGATATCTCAACAAATGATAGTTCATTATAATATCTCTTTCCTCTCTCACCTTTGCTCTTCTAAGCTAGATATAACAAATACAAATCATTCTCATCTCTCCCATTGCTTACTATCTCAAATAAAACTCTGTCTCACACATTACAAATGGCTTCTCAGGACTTTATTTATAGCTTTCCAAATGACCTTTGGCATTCCCCCTTTGTGACCCTTCAATCCTCATGGAAAATGGTGTCAAACTTGCATGACCCTTCACATCCTTGCATTTGAAAAGTCATGTGGTGACCCTTCATAAGCAAAAACATCCTTTCCTCTTTTGTCCTTATCTTGGTGACTTTTCATATTCCTCAAAGTGTCCCTTCATGAGAAATTGTGCCCTTCCTCTTTTGTCTTCACTTGGTGACTCTTGAAATTCCCCAAGATGACTCTTCATGGGAAAATGCATCCCATTCTTATTTTTTCTTTATCCCATGACTCTTTGACTTTTCCATTGCCCTTATTTTGTCTGATATGCAACCAAAAATACATTCGTTAATATTAAATAACTATTAACACACATTAGCCCAAATATAACTATTATAAACATCATTAAATGTAATGTGGCATTTATCACTAATAATGCTAGACCTTTGGCATAAATGATAATATTTCCAACATATACTATAATGATCTAGTCTTATTTCATTAAAAATAAATCTAATATTTTTTATAAGTTTAAATAATTTAAAGCTTATGTTGAAAACACATCTAATTTTTTTATTAAGAGATTAAGAACTGATAATGATGGTGAATATGTTAGTAAATATTTTGATTCTTTTTATATTAGTTATGGTATTAAAATGGAATTAACAACTCCCTATTCTCCTCAACAAAATGGTATTGTTGAAAACAAAAACCATACCATCATAGAAATATATAGAAAAATATTGCAATCTGCAAGTGTTCTTAAGTTTTTAGGGGTCAAAGCCATGAACACCGACATTCATATTCTGAATAGTGTCCCTACCAAATCCTTGCATCTTTATACCCTTTTTTAAATGTGGACTAAAAAGAAACCTAGTGTGGCTCATCTCAAGATCTTTGGTAGCCCTACTTTTATCTTTATTCATAAAGTTAAAAGAAAGAAGCTTGACCCCACTTCTTATTCTTTTATTTTTGTAGGATATGGAGGTAAAACAAAAGGTTTGATAATGTATAATCCCTCCAAACATCATATTATTGAGAATAGAAATGTTTTTATTCTTGAAAAATATTTTTGTGGGCTCTTTATGGATCTTCCTCAGTGTTCTTCTATTGATGAAATTGACTCTCATGTTTATCTTTATAATGAAATGGTTGCTTTTCAGGAAGTTGATCTAGTTATGGATAGCTTAGAGTCTGAGGAACCCCTTGAGTTTCATGTTCAATCTAAAAGATCTAAATGAGTAGAATCCCTTATTCAATCTTCTAATGTTGATAATCTTAATAAATTAACTATAAATCAACATTATTATCATGCATTAACGACTATGTATGAATGTGAACCTCAATATTTTAAGGAAGCCAATCAATATGATAGATAGAATGTTGTTATGCAAGCTAAATATAATACCTTAATGAAAAATCAGACTTGGGATCTTGTCCCTCCTCTACTTAAAATGCATATTATTAGTTGTAGGTAGATTTAAAATATCAAACATAATTTAATTGGTAAAATTGATAATGTTAAAGTTAGATTAGTTGCTCACGAGTTTACTCAAAAATTTGGGATTGACTATGTTGAAATTTTTGCTCTTATAACAAAAATGAGTATTGTAAGACTTCTTATTGCTCTTGCAGCCCAAAATGGTTGGGTTATCCACTAAATAGATGTCACGAATGCATTTATAAATGTTGATTTAGAAAAATAAATCTATATGACTCAACTTAAAGGTTTTACTTATCCTAATAGAGAAAATTATGTACGCAAGTTAAAAAATCATTATATGGTTTAAAACAAGCTCTTTGAGCTTGGTATTCTAGGATTACATCTTTTTTCAAAGAATTAGGTTTTTTCATTTGATATTCAGATACTGATCTCTTTGTTAAAGTTGAAAATGGTCATTTGATTTTAATTGTATTATATGTTGATGATTTGTTGATTACTGATGATCTAACTAATTTAACTCATAATATAAGGATAAACTAGGTCAAATATTTGAAATGAATGATTTAAGCATTCTATATCATATTTTAGGAATACCTATATTTCAAGATAAAAATTTAATTATTGTATCACAATCTCAGTATGCACATAATCTTATTATTAAGTTTAACATGCTTGATTGTAAATCTACCACTAATCCTATTGAAGTTGGTATTAAACTTAATCCTAAATCTATATGTAAAAAAGTTAACCCTACTTTATATAGATAGTTTATTGGAAGCTTGATTTATCTAACCATTAATATGGTAGATATTTCATATGTTATTAGTGTTGATTCTATATTTATGCATGATCCTTATTTGGATCATTGGAAATTAGCTAAATATATTCTTTATTATATCAAAGGAACCATTAATTATGATTTAATCTATTCTTCCATTGATAATGCTAAATTATATGTTTATTGTGATGCTAACCATGTTGATGATACTTTATATTGTGAATCTAATTATAGATATGTGTTTAAGTTTTGTGAAAGTACTATCACTTGGAGCAACAAGAAGCAACTTTATATCTCTCTCTTCTATAGAAGCTGAGTACAAAAGTGCTATGAAAGCTACTAAAAAATCAATGTGGCTATGAAGGTTATTAGAAGAACTTCATTTAGATGTTTTTTAGAGTACCATCCTTCATTGTGATAACTAAAGTTGTATAACTCTGGTAAAAAATTTAGTGTAGCACCAAAGAACTAAATATAATGAAGTTCATGTGTATTTCATCTGAGAGAAAGTCTTTAATGGTGATATTGATCTATAGTTTTATCTTACAGATGAATAAATGGTAGATATATTCACAAAACCACTTGGTGCTACCAATTTTTGTCAGTTTCATGTAATGTTGGGCCTCTCAGAGTTTCCATTGAGGGGGAGTGTGCATGAAGATGCCACTTCCTAATGGCCATGTGTTTTTTCTTTTTCTCTAAGCTTCTCATTGTAAATCATTGTAAACTTCATAAGAAGTTATGTGATTTGAGTAAACTTCATGTGAACATTTTACTCTTGTACCCCAATACATTAGAATTATACTTTGTAATGGAAATCCTTATGTTATAAAAAGGATCCAAATATGCTTAGATGACTATTCATGAGAAATTGTGAGATGTAGTCTCATGATCATGCTAGCATAGACTTACTTTGAAAATTATTTTATGGATTATAATTCATTTTTCTTCAAAAGGTGATGTTTGACATGATGAAAGTTTTTAAATCCTTCAATTGTGTACATAGTATTATTCCTTTATTAAGGTGACTGTGACATTTATCCACATTAGCATCAAGGAGGAGTGTTAGAAAATGTAATGTCTAAGTGGGATAGTTTAGACCCTTAGAATACTTTAGTGTATAATTTAATAATAAAGATTTATTATTTATTAACATGAGGTGAAAACCTCTTGTAAATAAATAATAAAACATTATGGTTCATTATTTACTAGTTAAATTAAATGATTATCAGGAAGGATGGAACCATTGGTTATAATGATCACCTCCCCCCACATTTATTATAAATAGAGTTTTACCCCTATTACAATATTCAATCTAAACACACTCAATGAATTTTTATATTTGTGTGTGACAAATATTTTAAAAGGTTCTATAAAGGCTTATGTGAAGAAGTGAGAAGGGAAGGCTTTATATTGGGGTGTGGAGTTTCTTAATAATTAAATATCATATTTTGGTGGGTTTTTACCTCTCTAAGATTTTCCCAAAATAATTCCTATGTTTTACTAATTTTAATTGTGTATACTTTGTTAGTTATTATTCATCCTAGATTCTATCTATTATTTCTATTATCTACATAAATTTGATCATGCCTAACCTAATAAGGGGTCATGAGGTGTTGTCAAGACCTATGAAGGATGTAAATCAGTTGTATATCATATGGAAGGTTGATTAATCATGTGAGTAAGGTGGAGAGTGCTTTTAAAATAGCTAGAAGGTTTACTTTAAGGCCTAATGTGACCTACAGATCAAAAGCTTAGAAAGCAAAGAGAAAGATGGTAGCCTAGTGGGGTATCATGATCATTTTAAAAGGTAAGCATGGACATATCAGAATTTATAGAGGTATTTCATGTTTTTTTAGGTATTTTGACCAAATTTGAGGTCAAAGTATGCAATTAAATGCATGGAATGTGGTTTTGAGGTTTCCTATGTGCATAGAATAAAGGATTCTCAACCCAAAAAGAAATTTCATGTACTCATTGGCACCTATAATCTTTGCATGATAACATAATACATCATGGTAGATTTTTATGGGTTATATCTCAAATTTACATTCATTTGTTTTTGGATGAAGGGCATAGGCTTTATGAATGATCGTTAAGACTATAAGATGGTTTAAACCTCTCTAAAACCTTAACTTTGACCTGATATAGAAGATATTGATGAAAATAGCTCAAAATGGATTTTATGACCTATTTTAATTATTGGATCATGTAGTGGACTCTCCCAAGTATCTATATGTGGCATTGGTTTGTCATGTGAGTGAGTGGACCTTATAAGAAAATCTTTGTTTCTTGGAAATTTGTTATAATAGGTAGGATTGACTAAGTCAAAGTTTCTAAATGGATGTATTTTTAAGCTTGAGATTTATAAATTATTACCATTTTGGTTTATGAAAAATCTATATACTTAAAATTTGTTAAACTGATCATGCAATTTGACTTATCGCCTAAAGGCCTAATGGTGCAGATAGTGAGAAAAACTAGGCATAAGTGGGAATGAGATTAGGGATGTGTTGTCATGGATTAGGGATGGATAAAAATGAATAGATTTTTTTTACAAGGCCTATAAAATAAATAAATATTGGGTATAAGTTTTTTATATGATTTCATATATCATAAAGTTACTCTCAAATTGACTTGTCTATCTTAGTAAGGTTTGTGTACAGTGAAGCCATAAGATTGGTCTATAAGACTAATATTAATTTTAGATATTAAAATATATTTATTATAAGTTGTTTTTAATATGTTATAGGACCATATAAATTAATTTTAAGTCCATTAAAGTTATCATACATATGTTATAAGTCATTGTTTCCATGACTATGTTTTAAAGCTTATTGGTAGTTCTGAGTGAACTACTTACAGAGAAGGGTTTGATTAATTTTAATTTGAGTTGTGAGGTAAAATTCAAATGGTTATTACTATTATTTCATCATTATTCTATTTATATGATTTTTTTCCATGATTTTTTACATAATTATGTTTTTGGTTTAGTTATTTGAAATAGACTTTATGGGTATACACAAGGTTAATTATGAATAGTGCTAATAGCATGGTTCAAGTGGTGGTTGGATATAAAAGGTGTCATGGACCCAATATGATATTTTTATGAGTTTATTAAAATAAAATATGATGTTTTAATACTGTGATATAAGTTTGGGATTGTTACAAGGTGTTTAAAGAGTAACGTGTGCTAATGAAGGTCTAATTACATTAGGTCTCCTTCAGGCCTAAAAGGTGTTTTGGTCCTATATGCTATGATCAACCTATTTTAATGATTGTTTCATGTTTTTTAAATGTCATAAGTCCCATTTAATTAAAAAAATAAGTGGAAAATTATTTATGGATGACCAATAGGTGTATGAGCAAGAGCCAAGTATAAGAACAAGGCTTAATAGGCCTAATTATCTAGGAAATAAATGAGTGAGTTGAAGCAAATGAGATAGAACTTTTAAGAGTTAGAGGAGGTCTTGTAGACCATCAAGAGGGTAAAAATAAAAAATTATTTATATTTTATAGGGTTATCAAAAATGATTTTCAAGGTCATATGACCTAACCTAATCAAGAAGAAGGCTAATTGAGTGAAGAAGGCTAGAGACCTTTTTAAGAAGGGTAGGTGTGTGTGAGGAGATAAAGATAGATATCATCATCTATTATATTATAAAAAAGGGTTATGAAGGTGATCAAAGATTTGAGGTGTTTGAGTTAGTGTTGATTCATCTAGGAGGTTGATGCCTCCTTGTAAGTGGGTGCTTTATAAATCTTAGTCAAGTTGGTGTTTGGCTAGTTAGGGTTAGTAATCCAAATGAAGTTGGTGCTTCACTAAATATTGATGTTTGAAGTAAACAAAAATATTCTATTTTATTCATCAATGGGTTTTATTCTCCTTGAGGGTTTTCCACTCAAATAAGTGTTATGTGTTCTGTGTTTCTTTCATGCTCATGGTTCTTAGTATGTTGCTAGTTTTCTATATTGTTTGATAACTCATGAATGAAAAGGTAAAGAGTGTAAATTTTATGAAGACTGGTTTGCCCCCCTCTCAATCACTTTACTTCCAAAAATTGGTATCATATCCTGGTCCTTTAAGGCAAGTTTAACTACTTTAAAGATGATCTAAATAAGCATAAGAATGTCTTGTGATCAACAAGAAGAAGATAACATGTATGATGAAGAAGTTTACTATGATAGTGAAGAAATAAAAGCTAAAGTAAACCTTGAAGCTAAGCTCATGACTACCCTTGGTGATTTGAAAAATCAAAAGGATAAAATCAAGGATCTCAAGAGTAAGTTAGTAGATGTCAACATAAGGTGTAAGTCAAAGGAAGTTGAGTATGACTAGTTGAAAATAGAGTGAGATTCATTGAAGAAGATAGAGCTAGATTCATTGAAGACTAAGCATAAACAACTCAAAGACAATTTGGGCAAATTTGAGAGAGAACATGAGAAGTTAGTACATGTCAAGATTACCAACCTAAAAAGATCAATCATGCAACCCAATGCTATAAAGGATAAGTCATCATGAAATTAGGGTAAGTACAAAAATGTTGCATGTTACATCTGTCACAATATAGGACACATTTCTAGATTCTACTCTAACAAAGTTAAAAGGTCTATAAGATTAAATAAGACATATTAATCTCCTATAATGTATAAAAATGATCAAACTTTGGTATGGAATCCAAAATAAGTTAGGATGTATTATTTTGAGCTCAAGAAGTAAGATGGACTATTTTCCAAGGAGGAATAAAAGACCAAAGATGACTCTATACTAGCTCAAGATGCCTTTCACATTCAATATGAATGCATAAAATGGTATATAGATAATGGTTGATCAAGACACATGAAAAGAGAAAAAAACAAGTTCATATCTTTGAATAAGAATGTTGTAGGAATAATGAGGTTTGGAGATAACATAACTACCAATATAGTTGGCAAGGGTGTCTTGAGTTTAGATAATGGAAATACCAAGACACAAAATGTGTTATATGTGGAAGGTATAAAACATAAACTACTTAATGTGAGTCAAATATGCATTTAAGGACACACACTAACCTTTAATGATAAAGTGTGTGACATAAGGAGAGCCAAATTATGAAATATAATTGCTAATGTTAAGAGGACTGATAACAACTTATATATTTTGAATGAGATCAAGAAGGAAAGATGTTTCATTAGCAACATAGATTAAAGTTAGATATGGCACAGAAGGATATGTCACCTAAAATTTGATAATATAGTTAGGATTAGCACTAATAAAACTATAAATAACATGCATAATATCATCAAACCTACAAACATACTTTTTAAGGCATGTCAATATGGTAAGCCAACTAGAAGAAGGTTCACATCCAAGGAGTACTATACTATAAGACCCTTGGAGTTAATCCACACTAATATTTTTGGGCCTAAAATAATTCAAGGAGAAGGCTACTTCATGTTGTTCATTTATGATTACACAACAATGACTTAGGTTGCATTTCTGAAAGAGAAATCAGAAACTCTTGACAAGTTCAAGGCATTCAAGGCTTGTACTGAGAATGAGAAGAATGGGAAGATCAAGTGCCTAAGTTATGCTAGAGGAGGAGAGTTTGGGTCTAATGATTTTTATGACTTTTGTGAGGCTCATGGAACAAGGAGAAAATTCTCAACAACAAGGACACCTTAGCAGAATGGGGTAGTGGAAAAGAAGAATAGGATAGTTCAAGAGATGTATAGAACCATGTTGAATGAGTATATACTATTTAATGGATATTGTATAGAGATATTAAACACTATTGTCTATATTTTTTAGATGGGGTAGATAAGAACTAATGAAAACAAGAATCCTTATGAAGTATGGAAGGACAGACCTAAAAATGTAAAAAACTGTAAAGTGTTTGGGAGAAAATGTTTCATCAAAAGATATGTTGAAGACTTTGGTAAGTTTTATTCTAGATAAGATGAAGGCATATTATTAAGATACTCATTAATGAGCTCAATCTATAGATGTTACAATAAGAGACTACAAAAGATAGTGGAAAGCATCAATGTGAAGATTGATGAGACCAGGAAATCTCACTCATTCATAGTTAAAGAATACTTTAGAGAATATGGATTTAAAGAATGAAGAGGAGACTATAGAGGTTTATGAATAATAATAATAATTTTAAGAGAGATATTACTCAAAATTACCCTCAAGGTAGATTCAAAGAGACCACCTTGAATCTCAAATCATTGGCAACAAGAATGTAGTTATGCAAACTAAGAAAAGATAGGTATGTAATCTAAATTAAGATAATGATCTATTGTCTAATATTAAACCTAAAATTATTATATAAATAAGAAAATAAAAATTTTGGATAGGTTCTCTGAATAAGGATCTAGACCAAATACATAAGAATGAGACTTGGGAATTAGTTCCTAGGCCTAAAGATAAGAATGTCATCAGAATGGGTATTCATAAACAACTTGAATGAATATGGATAAGTCACTAATAAAAAGTCTAAATTGGTATACAAGGGATATGCATAAGTTGAAGGGGTATACTTTGAGTAAACATTTACACCAATATCAATATTGGAGGTCATCAGGTTATTTCTAGCTTATGCAAGATTCAAAGGATTCAAAGTATAATAGATGGATGTTAGATCTACCTTCTTGAATGGGAATTTTAAAGTAGTTTACATTGAGGAACCTGAAGGGTTGTCACTATTAGATGAAAATACTATGTTTATAGATTGAATAAAGCTCTATATGGTCTAAATCAAGCTCATAGATCTTGGTATGCTAGGTTGGACATGTATTTGTTGGATCAAGGTTTCAAAAGAGGAGTTGCAGATAATAATCTATACATCAAGAAATAAGATGACCATTAACTAAGTATAGTTGTCTATGTGGATGAAATCATATTTGGTGGAAACAATGAGAAATTGATAGATGCCTTTATAGAGGTGATGAATAAAGAGTTTGAGATGTCCATGCTAGGATAACTATCATTCTTTCTTGGGTTACAAGTCACTCAATCTAAAAAAGGTATATTCTTCTCAAAATCCAAGTACATAAGAGAGATGTTTAAGAAGTTTGAGATGGAGGATTGCAAGGTAGTTAGTAAACCCATGACCACAAGATGTAAGTTGAGTAAGGAAGATGAGTCTTCAAAGATTAATTAGACATCATATGGGTTAATGATTAAGAGTTTGTTGTGTACCACTACCTCTAAACCTAACATCATTCAAGCAATAGGTCTTGTAGGAAGGTTTCAAGTAGATCTAAAGGAGAATCATCTAAAATAATTCAAAATGATACTTAGGTATCTCAAGGGGACTATGGAGTATGGCTTTGGGTATCTAAGAATCAAGGATTTTAATTTGATATCCTATATAGATGCAGATTGGGGAGGAAGTATAGATGCTAGGAAGAGTATCAGGGGATGAGCATTCTTCCTATGTGGGTGCCTAGTGTCATGGATAAGCAAAAAATAAACATCAGTACCTTTATCCACATGTGAGGATGAGTACATTGTATCAGCGTCATGTTGCACTCAAGGTTTATGGATGAGAAAGACTCTAAAAGACTCTAGGGTGGAGTATGATGATACTAGCCCTAAATATTGTGATAATAAAAGTGTTATAAGCATCTTAAATAACCCTATCATGTGCTCAAGGACAAAACACATTCCATTTAGGTGTCATTTTCTAAGAGAGTAAGTAATTGATCAAAGTAACAAACTTGAATATGTGTCTATATAGGATTAGATTATAGACATCTTAACCAAACCACTTATAAAGGCAATTTTTGAACACCTAAGATATGAATTGAGTGTAATTATTTCCCCTAGTAATCATTGAAGAAGCCAAGTACTTAGGGGGAGATAATCATGCTCATTATCTCCAAAAATAGATGAGTTGTTCCAAGAATATATGCATGGAGATAGGGGAAACATGTTTGTTTTATGTCTCATAAACTCATAGTTCTGTGTGTTGAGTATATTGATTATAAGGAGTGTAATCTAAGGAATTGAAGTCATCACTTTGTCATTTATGTCAAAGGGGGAGAAAGAGCATAATGGGGAGATAAGGATGATTAGTGTTTAGTATGGTTTTCCATCAATGATAAAGGGGGAGATTTATTGAGCATTAATTCTATTATTGAGACTTGGCATTGATGTTGTCATTAATGTCAAAGGTTATTCATGTGGAATATTGAGAAGGCTTATTAATAGGATGCCTAGTATTGTGCATGAAGGAGTATGGTTTCCTAGTAAGATTGATTCATAGAAGCAAAAGAGGATGTTTGAGGACACTTGAGCATGTTTATGAAGCATTGGATCACTCAGGAGAGCTTCAAGGTGAGTCTACAGGGGTAGACCCTATAGGAATAGCATGAAAACTAGTGGTATATCATTTGTGAGGTTTATTGAGAACGTGAGTAAGGTGGATAGTACTTGTATAATAGTTATAAGGTCTACTTTAAGGCCTAATGTGATATGCAAATCAAAAGCTTTGAAAGCAAAGAGAAAGTTGGTGGCCTAATGGGGTATCAAGATCAATTTCCAAGGTAATCATCGATATATGAGCATTGATAGAGGTATTTTATGTTTTTTAAGGTATGTTGACCAAGTTTGAGGTCAAATTATGCAAAAAAGTCATGGAATGTGGTTTTGAGGTTTCTTATGTACACCAAATAAAGGATTCTCAACTGGAAAAGAACTTTCATGTACTCATTGGCATGTGTAACCTCTACATGAGAACCTAATCCATTAATGGTATATGGTTAAGGGTCCTAGATCAAATTTCCAAGCATTAGTTTTTGGATTAAGGGCCTAAGATTTATGAATGATCATTAAGACTGTAATGTGGTTCAAACCTCCCTACAACCCTAACTTTGACCCTATATGGAATATCTTGATGGAAATGGATCATAATGTATTTTATAACCTATTTTTATGATTGTATCATGTAGCATACTCTCCTAGGTATCTCTAGGTAGTATTGGTTTGTCATGTGAGTGAGTGGACACTACAGGAAAAACCTTTTTTCTCAAAAATTTGTTATAGTAGGTAGGGTTAATTGAGTCAAAGTTTATAAATGGATGGAGGTTTAATATTGAGAATTATATATTATTCCCATGTTATTTTATAATAAATTTATATACTTTAAATGTGTTAAACTGGTTGTGCAAGTTGACCTATCACTAAAAGGCCGAATGGTTTAGACAATGAGAAAAACCAGGTATAAGTGGGAATGAGATTAGGGATGTGTTTTCATGTATTAGGGATGGATAAAAATTCATGGATTTTTTTTCAAATACCTAAAACACATATCCATTTTGGGTATAAGTTTTGGATATGATTGTATATAGCATAAAGTTTCTCTCAAATTGACTTGTCTATCTTAGTAAGGTTTGTGTACAATGAAGCCATGAGATTGGTCTGTAAGACCAATATTTATTTTATAGATTAAAATATATTTATTTTAATTTTTTATTAGTATGTTTTATGAATATATAAATTCATTTTAATTCCATTAAAGTGTTTCTATATATGTTCTAAGTCATTGTTTCCATGACTATGTTTTGGAGCTTATTGGCAGTTCTGAGTGAACTACTTGTAGAGAAGGGTTTGAGTACTTTTGATTTGAGTTGTGAGATTAAATTCACATGGTGATGAATATTATGTCATGAGTATTATATTGATATGATTTTTTACCATGATTGTTTTACAAAATTATTTTTTTGGTTTAGTTGTTCAAAATAAACTTTATGGGTATACACAGGCCTAATTATGAATAATGATAATGGTGTGGTTCAATTGGTGGTTGGAGATAAAAGGTGACATGGATCCAAGATTATATTGGTATGGGTCTATTAATATAAAATATTATTTTTTACTACCATGATAAAAAAAATTGTGTTCTAAGGTTTTTAAAGATTAACCTGTGCTAATGAAGATCTAATTACATTAGGTCTCCTTAAGGCCTAAAAGAGGTTTTGGTCCTATATGCTATGACTGACCTATTTTGATTCTTGTTTCATGTTTTTTATATGTCATAATTCCATTTTAATTTAAAAAATAAGTGGGAAAGTTTTTATGGCCAACCAATAAGTGTATGATCAAGAGCCAAGTATAAGAATAAGGCTTAATAGGCCTAATTGTCTAAGAAATAAATGAGTGAGTTAAAGCAAATGAGAGAACTTTGAAGAGTTTAAGGAGGTATTTTATACCATAAATATGGTATATATAAACCATAATTAATATTTTATATGGTTACCAAAGATGGTTATCAAGGTCATATGATCTAACCTAGTCAAGAAGAGGGTTAATTGAGCGAAGAAGGCTAAAGACCAGTTTTAGAAGGTTAGGTGTGTGTGAGGAGATAAATATGGATATAATCATATGTTTTATGATAAAAAAATGGTTATAAAGGTTATAAAAGGTGTGAGGTGGATGATTTTGTGTTGATTCATCTAGGAGGTTGGTGCCTCCTTGCAAGTGGGTGTTTGGCTAGTTGGGGTTGGCGCTCCAAGTAAAGCTAGTGCTTCACTAAAGATTGATGTTTGAATTATATTAAATTATTCTATTTAAATTATTATTGGGTTTTATTCCCATTGAAGTTTTATAACTCAAATAAGTGTTCTATATTATATACCTTTCTCATGCTCATGGTTCTTAGTATGTTGCTAGTTTTCTATATTGTTTTGATAACTCATGAATGACAAAGTAAAGAGAGTAAATGTTTTGAAACCCCCCAATATCAATAAGTTTGCTTAAAAAAATCCTATTCTACATTTTTACATGATTTATGGGACTCACACCTCAAACAATTATTTATACCTTCTAATTTTACATTCATACCTTCTTTGGAGGCTGTTTTGCACTGATTTTTTTCTCATTTTATGTTTCCACAGCTTCTAAGAAAAATGGTGGGATTGAATTTTTGAAATGATAGGATCAATATATATGTTATTGGGATTGAAATGAACATCATCAAAATCAACGTATGGAATGGTGAGAACACATCTGTGAATGGAGATATTTATTTTATACACTTTTACATCCTATGTGTTTTATAAGATCGATGATATCACTCTATGAATTGATAGGGTCACTCTATATAACATAAATAATGCATCATATATCAAGAATATTTGTCTACAGATTGGTGAGATCATCATGTGAAATTGAAATATTGATCTAGACCAAAAAATAATAGTTGAATTTTATTTTAATCAATTTTTGTCATTTTGGTAGGATTTCCCTATGTTTTGGTGAGTTCATGCTACTAATCAATGATATGACCCTATCAAATGGTGAGATCAAAAAAATGTGTTGTCTTTCTTTTGTCTTTTAGCAAGATCACCTATGAAATGGTGGGAATTCTCTAGTAAATTAAAATATCACTCTATGGAATGGTGATATCAATTTGCATAAGAAAATAGAGAATTAAAATAACATGCCAAAAGTTTTTGTAATAATCCACACCCTCATTTCACACTTCTAACACCTTTCTTGTACATTTTAAAGGCATTTAGTCTCCATTTAAATATCAAATAAAAAGTAAAAAACTTCATTCATACTTAATTTTTGTGCCTTAAAAGGAACTCTCACATTACTTAAACACTCTTAAGAGTTATATTTTCTTTCTTTATTATTGAAATTATTTGTTTCTTTAACAAAATTAATGTTGTGCATATGTTCTCCCCCCATACCCTTTAGGGAACTTAGATGACCAAAAGTGATCATTATTTACATTTGTGCCTTATTAAAAGTTTTGAAAAAAAATATGTTAGGGCCCTCTTCAAATATGTATGGTTTTGGTGATCTGAAAATGACCATAAAATATTTTCACTTGTCTTTATTTTTATGTACTTTGGCTTGTGAGTAAGAGTTCATAGCCTACTCTCAGGTTATCTAGGGAAATCTTAACCCAATAATTCATCTCCCAACATTATTTCAACCCCACTCCATGGTGGGGTATATAAATTGAGCTAGTGAATCACCAGGAAGGTAGTTTGAGTTGTTAAACTACCTTAATTAGTGGCTCCTACCTCATAATGTCTAATCAACTTTGACATTACACTACATTGAGCAAGTGACAAATGTAGTGGTTTTAAAAAGTAAAAAACCTTTTCACAACAATCCCTCTGACATGGATATAATTGATGTGAACATCTCTAGTGTTAACCACACTTAGGACTATTTAGACGTGCAAAAATTTGATTTTAGAATAACCCCACTCGTCATGGATATACTATTAATGCAGAGTGAGTAACCCAAAGTTCTATGGACCTTTATGTTAAAAACCTACTTTTCATGTTCTTTTATTTTTGGATTAATAATTGAAATCCTTTCAAGAGCACATATATAGATGGAATTTGACAATACCAGGCAACCTTGCCAATTTTAGGACTTTAAATGCTACACTTAGGTGTTTTTTCATTTTATCATTTAATTACTTGGTCTTTTCAAGTATAAAACTATTTTAAAACCAAAAAGTATCAAGAACTAAAACACTTTGTCATATACCATTTTATTTGAATAAAGAGGTGTTACACTGATAAAATCAAAATCATTTCTTGCCTTGTTCAAATCTTCATTTCAAAACATTGTGTTTGTGTCTTCTAAATAGTGTTTTTATGTTATGTTATCCATTAAGTCTAGAAAATTTTCCCACTTTGAAAAATATCAAAGTCCTTCATTTTTTTCTAAATTCAAAATCTCACCTTTCTAAGTTCTAAGGTAGGGTGCTATCAGTTTACTATTTGCACTTGGTTTAAGTAAACTTGGGTATGATTTCTCATTTGGATTGAAGGCCATTACCTAGACTCATCATCATTTTATTCTAATTGTGGAATTATATTATCTTGCATTAACTCAAGCTCTAAGTGGTGGAATTGTGCTGACCATTTGGTTTTAGCTTTATACTTGGGAGTTCTTATGTTAATTCATGTATTAAGCTTCTTGGTTTGCATTTTTATCTTCCTAATCATAAGGACATTCTTCTAATTTTTAGTCAAAACTCATCATAGTTATATATAGATCTTATGGTATTGTCATATATTTTACCTAATTTTTTTGTGCTAGCCTACACTTTAGGTTCCAAATTTATCTTACCCTCTTCTAATTTGATGATTTCAACCCACTAACATTGAGTAAATTCGTAACCATTTCTTTTAAATGTGTGTTACTATTCCACTTCCTTTTATTATTGTCTCATTTTACCTTGTAATTTTTTTGAATAAATCCAAACACAACTTTTAATGTTTTCAAACACATTTCACATCTTATCAAATGAGGAAAACAATCTTCCAAGCATGACATAAAGGTATACTCGTAGTGGGGTCTCTTATGGCCCTAGTTTTGAGGAAGAGAATTTTTATGATAGATAGTATAACTCCATTGTGTTAAAAGATATCCCAACAACCATAGGGTATAAATAATATTATTATGAACATAAAACCTTGTAAGACAAAGATGAATCCCTCCTATGGTTGATAGAATCATGCACTAGGTTACCACAAGGTTTCCTTATGGAACAATTGCACACATTGGTTAGGGTAGAAGAGCAATAGTGAGAATAATCCCTCACTCATATTTCAAAATCCAACATTACTTCTTATATAAAAGGAAATGAAATGATCATTTATTTTTTGCCTAATGATCAATATCTTTCTACCAAGATCAATAAAATAATTCAATGATACACAAACCAACTTATCACAGAATTAATTGAATCTTTGGTTGTAACTTTGATAAACAATAATGTTTATAAATAATAAGAAAATGTGGTAGAATAAATGTAACATAACCCAATTGAGTCTACGTCTATTATATATCCTGGTATTTCAACTAAACAAAAACAAGACAATAGAGATTTTGAAACATGCTTCACCAGATATAGAGTATACATTTTTCAATCACCAAGAGGCTCTTGTTCCTTTATAGAACCAAGGGATGAAAAAATCAACACATATTGAGGTTATTATTTAGATCACTTTATCAAGTTCCTTTCAAGCAATGCATCCTTTGGTAAACCAACCATAGACTCCTCAAAACTAGAAATATACTTACAATTCATAATGGCATATTTTAAGGAACATTTATCAACCTAAGAATAAGCGGCTAACCTACTCGACTCAAGGAGTAAAACAAAGAAAAGTTTTAGATCATAGGGTTTATATCCATAAAAAAAAACAATGGCACAAACCACCCCAATGAAATTGTGTTCCACCTACAAATTCAAAAAACATGTAGGAGTGGAATTTGTTGAAAGAAATCATGTTAATATTAGAGATGAGAAACTGAGTCAAGAAATATAAGTTCAACAAGATATGTCCCTATCTATTTTACTTAATAATTATCTAATTCCCTTTTCCACCTCACTTTGAGGCACCCAAATTTAACAAATACAAGTGGAATGGTGACCCTCAAGAACATATTCAAGCATTTTTTGTATTGTGACAAGAAATAGCTTATAGCAGTGTTTATCTGCTTCAGTTTTTCCATGCAATTTGGCTAGACAATATTTAGAATGTCTCCTCAAGTTACCTAAGGGATCGATGGAATATTGAAATTATTTAAAAAAAATTAAACATTTATTTTACAACATTAAACATGAATTACTAGTGGTTGACTTATTCAAAGCTAAATAATGAGATGGGGAAAGCTTCGTAGCATATCTACAATAATGGAAAGCATTAGTTAATTACTTTTAACAAAATTTTATAGATAAATATATGGTCAATATTTTTTCACAGAACCTAAACCTTGATGTGGCTCAAAATCTAAGACTCACATGTGCAAATACATTCAAGGAAATCATAGACAAGGGTGTACAGATTGAGAAGGCACTTATCACTAAAGGTCTTGTTAAGATTTATTCACATGGTCAAACATATAATCAGACCTAATCACTTGTTCAATCTATTATATTATAGAAACCTAAAGGGTTTAATAAGAATAAGAACATGGTGGGAAATGGAGTGACTAAATCTAAACACGTATAAATAGTGTAGGCTCTGTCAATTCCAAATGTGCAACTAACTCCACTTAATCTAAAAACTACTTTATAAAGGGCTCCTCCATGAAGGGAATTCAATAAATACAGTCTTTAGAAAATTGGGAGAGATTTTTGAAGCCATTTTTCAAATTCTCATAGTAGCTAATTTTATTATCTAGACTATACTAAGGTCATTCCCTAAAGATCTACCCAAATCTAATTGGTATCAGGCAGATGAATTTTTCAACTTTTATTATATTATTGGCCATCGCATTTATCAATGTGTTCAATTGAGGCATCTCATTAAATATTTGATTAAAATGGATGAAATTGAAGTAAAATGTGATGCAAAACACTAATAAGGATATGTGTATTTAAAAATATCCATTTCCTAAGTATAATCAATAGCTAACAAGAAATAACTAGAATCAAGGGGAAAACCAACATCACCAAAAAAAAGGCTAGAATCATAATTATCATGATCGTAATCAATATCATAATACCCATGCTAATAACCTAGGTTATAAAAACATAAATTATGATTATAATAGTACCATGGAATGTATTTCTACAAACCACTATACCACTATTATCATTTAGGCTTATGAACCTTTCAATGTTTCTCAAAGTAATGAACACCCCATTATAGGGTCAACACCCTCCTTTTCAAGTAATACCATGTCATTTTCATGTAATTTCATTATACAATGATTTCTATGGGTTACTATTTTTTGACCCCCTTATTCTAATTATAATGGCTCCTTGCTAACTCTAAATTATGCAATCAAAACTAGATGTTATCAAGTTACCATCCAAATCCCTTTGCCTTCATCTTCTAATTATAATGACTCCTTGCCAACTCAAAATTGCACAATTGTGATTAAATGCTTGTGATTTACCCTTTAGGGCCCTTTGCCCTCTTCCAACATTAAACCCAATGTGAACATTATGCCTTCAGATCCAAGTTTGAAAACTTCACCATTTAAGGCCAAACCATCTTGTACTATTATTAAAAATCCATATATTATCTTATAACAACTAAGTAAAACCCCTATACAAATTTTTATTTTAGATATTTTGCATACATTTGAAGTCTATAAAATTATTTTCAATGATTTCCTTTAATACTCCATTGTTCCCCATGATATTAACCCTGAATAATTCCAAACCCTTGTAGGGAATTTATCTCCTTTATAAAAAGTTACATTTGATCATAGACATATGTCTACCCTTGGTCCTATCCATAACAACCCCTTGTATATTAAAATCATCATTGAAAACCATAAAATCAATAAAGTTCTTATAAATAATGGTTCATGTTTGAACATAGTGTCCCTCAAGCTAGTACAGTGATTGGGTTATGCTACAATGGAAATCCATCTAGAAACAATCATGATGAAGGCATACGATAATGCCAAAAAGGGAATCTTCTAGAACTATATGTTTGTCAATCATTACGGGTCTATGTCCCATCATACTCTATAACATATTATAGATATTGAATTACCTTATAACATACTCTTTGGTTTTCCTTGGATCTATGAAGTAAAGGAAATCCCATCCACTTTTCACCAATGTCTTAAGTTACCCCATGATGAGATCAAAGTCACAATTCCTGATGATCTCTAGCCCTATCAATATTGAAAACACCTAGAGCTTGAATTTCATAATTATAAATATTTCCCTAATTTTGAATTCATTGCAAATATGAACAAAAAATAGTTTTGCATCCAACCAAATCCAATTATATCAACCCAAGTGAACTTGATTCCACTTTGGTTGATTCATTTCCCATAACCTTTTCAGAATAGGTCACTATTAAGGACACAGACATTTTCACATATCATCTTAAATATGCCTTCCATATTTCTAAGTTTCCCAAGTCTCTTAAATATTTTGGCAAAACCAAACTTTCCCAAATCCATTATAGGCCCAACATGATTTGGCAAAGGAATAAAGATACATAGAAACCACCAATGGTATTTGTACTTGCTACTTCATCTAATCAAGATCGAGAAGCTTTTATTGAATGAGACTAGTTATATTTTAATGACATTGTTGATTATTTTTAGAATCCTAAATATCATATCCTTAATTGGATTATAGATAAATTTGATTATACAAGAAATGGCCTTGGGCCATGAGAGTAAGGAATCATGGAACCATTGTTATTAGGTAAGCCTAATATGATTCAAGGTCTTATATTTATACTACCTGGGGGTGACCTCATGTATTTTGATAGTGATTCTTCTAAATCAACTAGAAATGAGACTCATAGTAGTGATGCAACATCCCATTATAATATTTATGATGAGCTTGTTGATATGTACCTATTTGACTCAAACTCCATTATGACTATCACATCCCATTTTCCCCTTTGCCTTTGCCATCCCTAACTCATTGATTGGTACCAACAACATTCTATCATACCCCTTGATGAATTCTAGAATGAGAAATCTATTGTTGAGTACATGGGCCTTAGAGATAAATTTCCAACTGGTGATCATAAATAAGGCTTTGACTTCTCTTTGGACCCTTATACCTACTTTGGGGAGTAGGAAAACTTTCTTGGTCATGAAAAAGATAAAAAATCAATATCCTTAGGGGAAAACCTCTTTGAGGCACTCATTGATCAGGGAAATATTAAAGAAAAAGATGAGGCCTTAAGTGAAAACCTATTTCAAGCACTCTTGCATGGGGAAGTTTACTCATCTATAAAGGATACACAAGGTCCATTAAGTCCTAACTCCATAACCAATGCTAGCATCATATCTGAACAACAAAAGGTCTTTGAGCACCTTTCTCTTGAATTTCCATATATATATTCTAGCTGGCCACTACCTAAATCAGTAGATTTAGGTTCTTATCATTATCCATAACTTTGGGATGAAAATCAAAAAGTTGAAATAGAATAATTGGATCAGGATCAAATGCTACCTACTATTCTAGAATATGGTTTTACACTCCTTTTAGAAAACAATACTAAAGTGAACCTAGGGACTTATGATAATACCAAAATTATTTATCTTGGAGCCTCCCTCATTGAAGAGGATCATTACCACATTGTCACCATATTAAGGGATTTCATTGATATCTTTGTGTGGGATTATTCTAACACGATAGGCTTATACCCTGACTTGGTTATGCATTAACTTGTTATCCATCTAGATGCCAAGTTAGTCAAACAAAAATTGAGAAAGATGCATCCCTACATCACTCTTTTGGTAAAATCAAAACTAGAGAAATTATTAGGAGTAGGATCCATTTGACCACTGGAATATTCTAAATGGATATCAAATATAGTCCTAAAAAGCAAGAAGTCATAGGTTAAATGCATTTATACTAATTTTTAATAGATCACTAAGTCATGCCCCAAAGATGATTTTCCTCTACCCAACATTGACATGATTTTCAATTTTACTATTGGCTATGAGATTTTGTCTCTCATGCATGGATTCTCAAGATACAATTAAATCAAGATAGATCTAGAGGACCAACACAAAATTACGTTCACCACTCCATGGGGAACATTCTATTATCAAGTCATGCCATTTATCTTGAAGAATTCTAGGGCCACCTATCTACATGCTATGAATGTCATCTTATATGATATGATGCACAATATTATTGAAGATTATGTTGATGACGTCCTAGATAAATCAAAAACACGTGCTAGACATCTTGATGTTTTATGAAGAATCTTTGAGATACTTCATCAGTATAAAGTTTGTCTAAATCCTAAGATGTGCATTTCTGGTGTCACTTCTAGGAAATTTCTAGGATTCACTGTGTAACAAAGAGGGATTTAAGTGGATCCTACTAAGGTTAAAGGCATTATATAAATGCCTCCACCTTCTAACCTCAAATAACTCTAGAGCCTACAAGGAAAGATTCAATCTATTCATAGGTTCATCTCACATCTAATAGACAAGTGCCACCCATTCACAGACCTATTTAAAAAAGGGGTCACATTTTAATGGGATGAGTGTCAATTAGTAATTATGAAGCTCACAACATACTTGGTCTACCCACCAGTATTGAGACTGCCAAAACCTGGACAATGATTGATCCTCTATATTTCAGCCATGTAACATGCACTAGGGGCACTCTTGGCCCATAATAATGATCAAGGAAAGGAACATGTTTACTATTTGATTTTCACACTTGTGGCTTATGAGCATAATTATACACCTATTGAAAATATGTGTTTAGTAATGGTGTTTGCCTCCCAAAATTTACAACACTATATGTTGAATAACAAAACTATTATTATTGCTAAAGTAAAACCCTCAAATATTTATTATCCAAAGAAAATCTCATGGGTCACATGGCCAAAAGGCCATCAAGGAACAATTTATTGCATATCAACTTGTAGAATCCCCTATTATAGATACTCAACCACTCAAATTTGATTTTTTAGATGACTCTATTATGACAATAAAATAAGTACTACATGTACCTGAATAATTAAATTTATACTTTGATGGCTCCTTTACATCCTATGGATCTAGGGTTGGCATTTTGTTTATTACACATAAGGGGATCTCATTCCCAAGGCATTTCATATTAATTTTAATTGTACTAATAATATGGCCAAATATGAAGCCCTTATTATATGATTTCATCTTGTAATGTAGTGAGATATCCAATGCTTGATGATCTGTGGAGATTCTCAGTTGATTATAAATCAAACTACAAATTGGTATTAGACTAGAGATGACAAACTTATACATTACAAGCATATTATGGATAATCTCAAGACTCACTTCAAATCTCTATAATTTAATTAGGTATCATGGGTCAATAACAAATATGTCAATGTAATGGAAATAATTGGGTCCATGATACAAATCGTTATCAATGCTAAAGAGTACAAATTTCTCATTAAAAATATCTTACAACATACTTATGTCTTTATAGATTAAGAGAAGGTATGCACTATTGTTGGTCCCAATCCCCCACCTAAGTTGCCTTGGTTTCAAGACATTTATAATTATTTTCATGACCAATTTTTTCTACCTGACCTTTCCAATAACCAACACAAAATCTACCTTCATTGTATATCCCATTATACCATCCTTGGAAACACACTTTATTTTAAATGCTATGATGTAAAGCTTCTTCATTATTTATCTTCGAGAGAATCCAATATGGAGCTTAAGGAAGTTTATGAAGGAATGTATGGGCCCCATACCAATGGTGTATTCTTAGCAAAGAAACTCTTCAAAATAGGTTATTATTGGTCCAAGATGGAAACATATACTTGTAATTATGTTAAAAAGTGTGTTTCTTGCCAATAATATGGTAATTTGATACATGCACCTTCCTTGCCACTGTAGTCGATTACTACACCATGACCATTTTATATATGGGGCATCAATCACATCAAGAAATTTAACCCAACATATTTTGATGGCCATAAACATATTCCCATTGTTACCAAGTATTTTACTAATTTAATCAAGGCCATTTCTCTCACTTACATCACCAAAAAGTAGATTGCCAAGTTAATATATCACCATATCATCTATCGATATAGTATCTCAACCCATTTTATATCTGATAATGGTGGATCATTTTTAAACTGAGATGTTAAGGTTTTTTGAGCAAAATTCAAAATCAAGCACAAGAAATCCATACATTTTAACCAGAAGGAAATGGTTAAACTGAGGCATATAACAAAACCATTAATGAAATATTAAAAAATATTATCAATGATGTTGTCCATAATTAGCACTTGTAAATTTTTCTCTCCCTTTTATCTTATCGCATTAGTCATTGAACCCCAAAAAGAGCCACTCCATACTCCATTGTTTATGGCATAAAATCTATTATATTAATTGAGATTGAGTTACCTTCACTATGAGTATCCTTGGAGAATATTAAAGATGATGAAGATTATAGAGTTTCCAAGTTTTAATAGCAATATACCTTTGACGGTAAGCATTTGGATACCCTGGACAACTTACAAGCCAATCAAAATAGATTGCATAGAAGTTATAACAAATTATTTTCCCTAGGGAATTTGAAATTGGTGATTTGGTTTTATAAGAGAATCAAAAGAAAACTAATGTTGAATATAAAAATAAGGTTAAGTTTCAACCTAATTGGTTGGGCCTATATGTCATCATAACAAATTATGGATCAAGGGCATACTGATTGGCCACTATAGATGGTGAAGAACTCTTAAAACCCATGAATATTATACATATCATGTAGTTCTATGTTTGATAGCCTTTTAAACCATTATCTACAACACCCCTTACTTGGGGGAAACTTGTTATGAAGTAATTTTATCCCACTATTATATCCTAGATTTTCCTATCTTAGACCATTTTTATCCTATCTTGACTTATCCTAGACTATCCTATCTTGGACCATTTTTATCATGTTTTGACCTATCCTAAACCATCCTATCTTGGACCATTTGTATTTTGTCTCAACCTACCCTAGACCATTATAATGTGAACAATATTATTTTATGACGTTGGACCATTGGCACTTTGGATCATTTATATTTCACTAGACTCTTTTTATCCCACTCTAAATAATCCACTTTTAGACCATACTTATTTTGTCTCATTCTACCCTAGGCCATTATACTTGGAATAATATTCTTATCATACTTTGGGCCACTATAACCTAGATAGTTTTTTTCTTTGACCAATTATGATCCTAATTATGACTCATAGGCATTTTAAACACACTCAACTCCAATTATATAAAGCAGTTCAGCCTTAATAGTATTTTATAGCTTCCTTTTATAGACAACTAAATAAGACTGCATCAATACATGGTTTTTGCCTACTGAATGGTTCTTCAGATTTATCTAACACTACATATTATTCTATTATTATCATTTTTCATTTTGTAGGCATTATTTCCTTAATAGGATTATAGGTACTATTACAGTTAGTTTAACTATTTTACTTACCTATGGATGTGCAACTCCTCAACTAGGTAATATTCTATGCCAATATTTATAACCATTAAGGTCATTGGAGCCATTTTTAGCTATTATTGGGACTTATACTCTTGGATCTACATATCCTTTATTATTTGGTTCCCTGTGCCATTATTTATATCCTTGATCCCTGTTATAGCCAATTTGGTTGTTGTTTGAACTTTTACTTGTAGAAGTGCATCTAGTCAGTTGGCTAGTTCCCTGGGTATTTTGTTAATATTTAATTTTTTATTATTTATCCAAAAAACACAAAAACATTAGAAATCAATTAATAAAACAAACAAAAACATTGTCTTTCACTTGTGTTTATTCTAATCCTACGTTATTGCCATTTTGTGATCAATCATTTGAATGTTCTCACCATTTTATGAACCCATTTCCTTTTTCCTCTAAAATAAAATCAATCTTTATTATCATCAATTTTATTCTATCCCATTTCCTTGAATAACTAATTTTTTCCTAAATTTCATGTTAGATCTTGCATCCATGGAACTATGTAGGCAATGTCTACTTGCCTCATGCATCTAGAGTCAGCTCAACCACCCCTTTTTTCCTTCTATTTTCCCCTTTTTTGTCTTATGATTTCCCTATCACTTGGGGGTAACTTTGTCATCATTTTTATTGTCTCATTGTGCTAAATATCATTATTTCTTAGATTAGTTGTCACCTATCATAGAGAGTAACACCTCTATTACACATACAAGAACAATTATTTTATGATTTCACTAAGACTATGACTAACCATTCTTTGTTTGTGTTTATTTGATTTTTATTGTTGTTTTGTTATGCTTTTTAATCTCTTCATTTATTTTTTTTGGTGTTTTATTTATTATTTTTCATTTTTACTTAGCTTCTTTTGTGCCTTTATTTTGTTTATTGGTGTTTTTTTGTCTTTTCCTTGTTCTTTTATTGAGTTTTTATTTTGTCATTCATTAATTTTTATGAGCATCATTTATTTATTTCTTGGTGTTTTGTTTTGCCTCCCTTGTTCTATCTTGTTTTACTATTTTATCTTGATTATTTGTATTATTTTTTTCTTTTGCATTAAATACATTGTTTAAACATTTTTTAGTCTAGTCTTCATTTAGGCTTAATTTGTTTAGAGTTGTGTTTTACTTTTTATTATTATTTTTTTTTTGTTTTCCTAGTACATCTTGTTAATACAGGTGGATTTTGATTATTCATATCTTGATTTCAAGTTGTTTAATAATTTGTTCTTGCTTTGTTTTTATACATTTTTGTCCCTTCTTAAATCTTGATTGTCCATATCTTGATTTTAAGTTAGGTTACATTTGTGTATTATTTTTGTCTTTGTCTTTTATTTGTTTTTGCTTAAATGTCAGTAGTTGTAAATTTGATTTTGGTAATTTTTTTATCATTATTCTTAGTTATAAATATCCACATTTAAACTGGAAAATTATAATATAAATATAATGTTATTATAAGTTACTCATACTTATGATGCATAATTTCAAATTTTGTATAGTAAACACCAAGAGCTCAAAATCCAAAAGTAAATGAATCTCTAAAGATAATTTTCAAATGCACCATACCTAACACAAGACTCTATGCAAGATGTACATCTCTTTATGTATACTATGAGACTAATTGACTATTTTATATGAGTAGTTTGGGATGTGCATCTCCTAAAATTATATTATAGCATCTAGATATACATGAAATAGAATAAAAACATCAACATCCATATGTGAAATAAGGACATGAATCTCCTAACACTAGAATATCAAAGCATATCATAACAAGAGCAATGCAAATGAACACATCATGAGACAATCAAAGAATATTAAATAGTCCATGTATAAGTAGTAGTATGCCAAAAATGAGTGTCATATATATCTAAAAACATGTTTTTATACATTTTAAGTGTATCTATGCATCTCATAAATATACAAAAAAGGTTATATTAGTATAATAAACTCTCATCCTACTCATCCTTGGGAGGACTCTGATGAAGTCCTTGACCTACCCCAAATGGAGTAACTACTAGTGGACATGGTGGTAGAGGCACCATGATAATCCACTATAAAATTGGATGCATCACTAACTACTATGACTCTATCCCATGCCTCAAGTTGGTAGTCTAGCTAGTCCATTATGACCTCATATACTCCCTATAAGAAGACACTCATGAACCACCACATCGTAAGCATGCCTATAGTAGGCTATCTTATCTTTGATGCATAGGAAATCATCCTTCACATGCAAGAAATCATCCTTGGCCAAAATCATGTCAGGAAAGGATCTTATTGAACTTAATCCTATATCTACCCTAGTATTGCATGCTTCATATCTTTCTTGAGTTAGCCTCTATATCTCTATCTAAGCAAAGTCCCTCTTACCAACCATAGTCACATACTCCACATCTCATGTGGCTAATTAGTCTTGAACCCTTACTAGTTGTACCACTTGTCCCCTCAAACTCACAATATCTACATCTATGGTTATGATCAAACCTTATATCCTCATGGTATGTCCCTATGCAATAGCTAGCTATACCTATAACCTAGCCACAATCCTATATAACCCTATTATCTCTAAAAATCATGTAGAAATATCCCTCTAAATCCTATCAATTAAACCTTAGTCCTTTACAAACCTCTTTATGCCTAAGGTCCCTACCCTTCCTAATTATGCCCCTATCCATGTACCTATCTTATAGGTCCTTACCTCTTCAGATTATATCCCTATACCTAAGGCATCCCCCATCTCCACCTCTTTGTCATCTAATTTGGTGATCATGACATCCTCTATCAGATCTTGTTACTTTTAAGGCTTTAAAACCTATAATGGAAGGGAAAATGGGATGGATATATGTACTATCACTTGAACCTATTTTTGTGTTAGGGCATGTCCTTAATCTCTCCTCATCCGAACACTTCATTGTCTCAAAATTTATTGTTAGGGGTAATGGCTTAGTTAATTGAATGGGTCTTACTCCCAATTAGCATTTATAATATGCATTTATTACACCTATATATATAACTCTACCAATGTAGTCCCATTTAACATGGATTAACCTATCATAATCAATCATTACCTATTCCCTAGGTATTGGTGGCCCCCACTCCCTGATCTCCCTAGTCACATATACGAAGTAATACAAACCCTTGATAATGTCCTACTGTAACCTAAATTATTATTAGACATGATCTATATTTTATTTATCCATAGTATAATCATGTTACCCTATGACATAGCATGGTGTGATACTGTAGCTAATCATAAATAGGTCCTCCACCCACATGAATTATGTCCCTATGTAAGGATGCCAAAGGAAGTTTTCATCTTCCATCTCATCAATGGCCCACCTATAATAGGGTAAATACCCTAAATTTCCCTTCATCCTAGATCATGTTGGGTACCATACCCAAGCCATGATATCTAGTCCCCTCTGATACCTTGGTCCCATTGGCTATGTGATTATAATTTGCTCCTAGGCCCATACCTATATTAGTGTGTTATGCCTTATGTTGTGCCCTCACTTGTACATGATCATGTGTAAATACCTATATGATTGAGAAAAAAACATAGGTCCCCAAGTGAACCATATTAGATTATGAAACATTTATTTTAATATATTGATCAATCCCAAAGGAAAGTATCACCCATTCTTATCAAGCAATAAAAGGTTACTGATAAGATATATCAATATAATTACCTTTGGGGGAACTATCCCCTATCCTAATCCACCCTTAGAGGCCCATGCCAATTCCTTAAGTGCATCTACATCAATGCACTCATCTAAAATCTCTAGCTTCACTACCCCAAGTAGGTCATCCAACACAACCTGTCTCCCTTCCCCCATCCATGTAATCTTGGGTCCTCGTACGGTTACCATAGGATCTAGTACACATCTTCTAGTGTCACCATCACCTCCATAATTAGTAGATTAAAGGTGAAAGTCTCAAGTGCCATCTCTCTACCAATGATGAAAAGTATGTTTAGTCTACATGAATAACTAGTAAGCATGTTAGGTGATATAGGTCCACTCCTACCAAGATGCCCATGAGCTCATCTATCATGATCCCCTATCACTGTATAACTCATGAGTACCACTCTTGTGATGTGATAATCACTACTCATTCCTACAAATCAAAAGGTGAGGATCATGTTAATTATTTTAATAAATCACATTATTTTAATTTTAAGGTCTAGACTACAACTTTATGTGTATGTAACTAGAAATGCATCATGTCTATGAATCAATCTTAGCTTGAAGAAGGTAGAGCATACCTACACTTCTGATTGGGAATACATTTGTTAAGTGGGAAAATGACCAATATGGGGATCTATTAGACTCAATTAGGGGATCACTTATCACAATACACCATGCTAGGAAGGGTTTCAAAGCCTATATTCTAACATAATCATGAAATAACCCTAAAATAGTCCTAGGTTTAATGTTCACTATATTTTAATAACAAGAAAGTAAATCTAATCTAGTGCACACTAAATCTTGTGGCACAAAGTGGGTGTTAGAATCAAAACAAACTAAACTAAACATATATATAAGACATATACTCATGTCAGTGTATACATAATTCTAATACATGGGAGAAAAACACAAATGCATTATCTATCTACTCTTATAAAGGATAAATAAATTTAGGAATACTTACCTTGAAGATGAACCCACTGAGCCTCAATCTCTCCCTTGGCCAAGGTACTTCACAAGAGATTATTGTGGTATATAAGGATTACAAATACAAATCAGCTCAAGGCTACATAACCTATCTATGCATCCAAAAGACTTCTCCACAAAATAAGATCCATATCTCTAAATAAAGTATGGAACCCTAAGATTTATTCCTCAAGTAGAATAGCCAATAATAAAATGTTCATTTGAACTTATTATTATTCACTTATCTATTTTCAAATGGTTGGAAATTAACTTTATATATAGGTAGATCTTTCCCTAAATCCTTCCAAATATGTTGGCTATATAGGGTCAACCCAATTGACCCTGTATATTTTTGGGAGGTAAATAAATAGGTCCCAAGCTAGGTTGGCCAAAGGGATAATAAAAAACCAAGTGAAAAATATCCCTAAATATTATAGTGTTAACCCTATCAACCCGATACAATAATCAAAGGCTGAAAGCTATATAGGGTCGACCTAGTTGACCTAGTATGGTCAACTGGTGAAAGGGGGTCAAGCCAAGAGCAAGAAAGATAAAGCATAAAAAATTATTGTAATGGGTACAAATAAGAATAATAAGCTTAGGGTAAATGTTTTTAGGATATAAGTGTGTAGATGTCAGGTGGAAAAAGGGACAACAATCTTATGAAGTACCAATGGTCTACCCACCTCTTTCCTAGTGCACCTCCTAAAACATGCACTCAGAGAGATTGAGACTTGATAGGTTATTAAAATATATAATGTGTTGGTAATCAATAAAATTTAAAAATATTATATGTATACATATGCCCCATTTTAATCTCATCACGTGTCATGCAAGTGCAAAATGGGATGGTACTTCAAGAAATAAAACATGATAACACATAATGATGATGCTAAGTAAAGTGTAGTAAGTAAAAAATAAGATAAATGAAAGGAAAGAATTTAAAAACACATACCTTTACTTACCTTAGTTTCATAGATAAATAAGTAGATTGTAATATATGTGAAGGCATCAATGTAAAGAACACTAGGTGAACCTGTAGAAGTTAGTGCAAAAATGGCCAAGATTGAAATTTTTAGAATATAGGAATATGATATTGGAAAATATTCTCTATGTAATCACTAATCTAATGCATTTTATGGTTTGAAAAATGGATGAATAGAAATAAAGATATAAGCAAACTAAGGAATCTACTTAAAAATAATTAAAGAATTTGAATTTTGAAAAGTGTTTTTAAATAGGGGAAAGAAAAGTCATTTGGTTATTTTGAATTATGAAGGAGAGAAAAAGATATCTAGAGATAAAATAAGCTAGGATGTCAAGGGGATGATAGGCTAGATGAGGAGGGTCTCCAAGAGTAATAACGAGTGCACTACAAGTATGCAACTATGAATCTTAAACCAGTTTTGGAATAATTTAATGAATTAAGTGTATTTTTAGAAGAAAAAAATTTAGCATTTTTAGACATTAGAATGAATCCAAATTAGATTCTCTATGTAGGAAAAACTAAGATAGGAAATGGGTTTAAAAGAATTAGGTAGAAAATTAAAAAAGACACTTTTTTAGGAAAATGTAAAGGGTCGGCAATGAAAAACAACTAGGTTGACCCATTCGACCCAGTAGGCTAAAAATGAGCAAAATACACACTATCAACCCAGTAGGTATGTGTCAACCCTGTATGTTTTGAAAACAACCAACCTAGTATAGTTTTGCCAACTAATTTGAAAAGTCCATAATGATAATGCCATACTAGGGAGGGGGAAAGAAGAGGGTTGACTTATATTTTTAAGTCAACCAAGTCAAAAATAGGGAAATTTTGGTTAAACTAGGTTGACCAAAGAACCAAAATGGTATGGAAATGTGTGTAAAAGGTGGAAAGAAGGGTAGAATGGCCTGAAATGACCAAATAAGGATAAAAAGAACTAAGTAGGCTAAAAATAGGTAAAATGAATGAATTAAATAAGTTTAGGCACATTTTTTATTGAAATTGTAAAAATAATGTAATGTGATTATACATGACATGGAGGATCTAATACATCTTTTGTTGTTTATTTATTATAGGGATGACCCAAGTTTTGGTGATTGGTAGACATGTCATGGCTAACAAATCTATTGAAGTATCTAACCATAAGAGATAAAGCTAGGCTAGTAGCTATATGGCTAGGAGGGATAGTTGATATGTGTAGGATTCCCTTGAGCATGGATCTATTAGTCATGTTCCTTAGATTTTAGGAATGATTGACTAACACCTTCATATTGGAGGTGGATGGGAATGTGTTATAAGTAACTATCACTCTTGAGGATATGCATGCCATCTTAAGACTACCAATAGTAGGAGCACCAGTGGCTATAGGTGTACTAGACAACACAGAGGAGAGGAGAGCCATAGCCATGTGGGCTATATGATCAAAGATGATATTGATAGGTAGGAGAGTTAGTATGTTATATATATATATATATATATAACAAATATTCTAAATATTTGAAAAGCTATGATATGACTTGTGACATAGTGAGTACTATGTCATAAGTTAAATGGCAAGGTACCACTATTTATGATAACCTTGAGCATGGTGATCCTAAAGGAGGGAGTATTATATGATCTCATTTATATCATATAGGTCGAGCTCATATATGATATATATCAAGTGTTGGTCATAGGGTAGAATTTGATAGAATTGATCATATTACTAATGGCTTGTATATATAAGAGGTTGCCCATGTATCAACTAACTAGGTTACCCCATGTGATCGATGATAGGTTACCTCGAGTATGAAGATAGAGAGAAGACTAGGTAGCATAGGTCATGCCCCACATGTTAGTGCTATAGATAATGAGATGCACAAAAATAGTGTGGAAGCCATATGGGTACATAGAAACTACATAGCCAAGTTGGGACATAGTTGCACCAGCTACAATGAGGATAAAGGTGGTGAAACACTACACTTGGTTGAGATAACCACATCTAGAGGTATAGGTATAAGGATATATGGGTTTAACTCATCCAATGGCACTAATATTGATGCCTGAATAGTGGGATTGACATATGAAAGATCCATGAGGGAAGGGGGGACTAGGGCCACCAATGATGAGGTTGACACTCAAACTATGTCATGAGTGATCATGGACTGAGCAAGCATGATAAGGAGTAGAGAAGGAGGATAAGGGTTCAAATGAAATGGAATAAGAGATACCACCACTAGCTTCACAATAAGATTTTCTAAGGCCACTAAGGATATGGTGTTGATAGAGGTAGGAAGAGTAAGAGAGAGTGGAGACTATCACCATTCCTAATGACCCAGTAGGTGAGCTAGAGGAGAGTTGGATGATAGAGAGGCCACTCAGGTGCAATTTGAGGAATACATAAACCATGATAGCCAAATTTTAGTTGATGAGGTGATCTATAAAGGAGGTGCTAAGAGGATACATAAATGGAAAGACTATGCTAGGTGGTCATGTATATGGTGATACCATAGTGGTCAAGACACAAATAGGTAATAAAGATGATTAAATTATTTCTTAAGTTTTAATTTTGAAATAAAGACTAGAGGTAGATAGATATTATGATACATAACAATGATCTAATATCTATTTAGGTGTAATTTTGTAGGCATAGTTAAGGATGAGGAGGAGAGATGGGGTCCCTTGTGAGGGGAGAACTCCATGACATCTTGGATGAGACTCTATATCCATATGACCTTACTACATTATAAGATCCTAGTGTACCATTTGCCCCAACTCAAGCAAGCTAGTTTAGATTAATAGGGGAAGTGACAAGGCATATATGATCATAAAGAGAGGATACATCCACCAAAAGAGATGGGTACACGTGAGATATGGGCATGGTAAGCCCTAGTAGAGGAGATAACTACACATATGGATATAATGTTGTGGATGACATATGCACATACAATGACCCTAACCCATATAACATAGGTGTAGGAGTAGGAGAGAGTGACACACATGGAAACCTTAGCCTAGTTGGTGTAGGTATAAACATGGGTGGAACATATAGAGGGATAGGTAGAGGGATTGATATCTTGGATGACCTCTTTATAGAATACTATTCAAAAGATTTAGACCAAGGCTTCAGTAGGCAATGTGGCTAGGCCATGAGATAAATAGGATGGAGCCAGCCATAGAGTTGGAGCATTGTATATGGTTGTAATTGTTGTATAAAAAAGTCATGAGATATTTATATATATGATGTATCATTTTTTCATATTAATTTTGAACTTTTATGTTATCGTCATCATGGTTATGGTTGTAGATGTTTTGGATATATTTCTTTCTAGTACATGTATTTAGCTATTATTGTATATTCTATAGGAAATATATGAGATGTGGTTTTTTTTATAGCATTATGTAGAACACATACATGGTTAAAAATAAATAGGCTAAAGAGACTTGGTAAAATATAATCAATCAAAAATGTACTACGTAGTCTTTTAAGTTGGGAAATGTTTAATAACAATAAAATAAAGAACCAAGGGATGGTAAAATAAGATGGTAAAAAGGAATTTTCTTTAAAAACAAAGTGAAATATTTTTGCACCAAAGTAAAATAAGTAAAATCATACTAAATCACACTAATAAGTATGAAAATAATGTAATAAAATGGAAAGTATGTAAAAGGGCAAAAATGGTATAAAAATAAATTAATTAAGTTAATTAATTATACTAAATCACATTGGAAAGTATAAGAGAAAAACAAAATTAGCAAAAGATTGGTCTTAAATTTATCACACTAATTTAAGATGGGAAGTATGAAAAATTCAAGAAATGGTTGTATTATTACATGCACTCAAAAAATAAGAAGACAGAAGTGAAAGACAAATGAAGTAATCATAAAACACACTAAATCAATTTGGGAAGCATGTCAATGATATGTAACTTCATAATTGATCACATCTTATCCCATATTTGACACATGTAATTTTGATTGTGACTAGTATTATTGGAAAATTTTGTGAGGAATGTTGGATCCTATCTGTGGTCTTATACTAAAACTCACAAAAATAACACCACTAGGGTGGAATAAAAAAGAAAAATTGGGTAATAAATGATGTGGGTAATAGGAGGAAAAAGGTGGTAATTTGTGATTAATGCTAGGTCCTATCCATGGTCTTATAATGCAACTCATAATTGAGATCCCAAGGGGAGTGATCAGTAGACAAAATAATATTTTTCAATAGGAAATATGAGAGATATAGGGAATGAAAAAGGGAGTGTAAAAACCAAGACTTAGTCATTTTATGAGAATACCTTAGGAGACAAGAGGCATACTAAGGACATAATAAGACACTAAGTGACTAGTGACCATCAATGTATAAAGGAAACTTGTTTGATATAGACACAAAGCTTTGTAGACAAATAAGCACGCTACTAAGATCAACTCATGAAGGTATATTGGTAAAATAAAAGGAAAAATGGATCTACCTTCCCATGATGTGTTCCTCATTCTTTAGGACCCCTTATAGAGTTATCAGTCTAATACAAAGATTAGGTGATTATGTGAGAAAGTAGGTAGCACTAAAATATATTTTTATTCTCATTTTATAATCTGCTAGCCTACCACACCCCAAAGGACCTCGACTATATCATGAGGCCAATTTTGGATTTTGAGCTTCGACAAAAAGAAGGAGATGATATAAAATTCAAATCACATTTTTTAGTGTGATTTGAATTTTAAGAATATTTTTTCCTTTTATATCATTGCCTTTTGTAAAATGATTTGGATTTTAATTTTTTATGAATTTTTAAGATTCCTCCTCTATATGGGTTTAGAATGACCAATCATGAGAGATGTAGTGATACACATGAATGAGATTTAGTCTAAGGCTAAAGGAAGCTAAGTAACCAAAGATAAAGATAGACTAGGATACTTAGGCTTTATAATGAACTAGTATGTGATCTCAAGTATCAACCATATATATGCTTAGTTTATGAAAAATGAAGAAGGTAAAAAAGATACCCAAAGTGAACAAATATAATGAGATGCATTATTTTTTAATAGATCACATGGTAAAAGAAGACAAGGACCAAACGGAACAAGGTTTATAAACCAATTCACAATGATAATTATTTGTGAAAATAGAGATAAGAAAGTAAATAATCATGAAGGCATAATAAGATATTTTTTAGAAAAAACTCAATAAAGAAAGAAAGAAAAAGAAATGATAAATAAAGATAATCATATGCAAAGATAAATGACAATATAATCAATATATAGTATAAAAAGTAAAATCACTATACAAGAAAAATATGAATTTTACATAACATCAAGTGATATAATAGATTAAAAATAAAATTAGAGCACACGTGCAATCAAAATGTAAATGTAAAAACACCATTAATTTTCTCATAAATATTGATAAATTTACCCACACACATTATCTAAGACATTAGATAAATCTCTATGAATCTGGATGCGAACTACTATTAATGTCTCATCAATCTTTAATGAAAATTGGGAAAAGACTTATCTTCTAATCTCTTCAACTAAAAAAGTAGGAATATTCAAAATATCATGCTAAGGAGAGAGATCAGGTAAAGGATGCTTGTCATAATTCATGAGAGTAGGCTCTATGGGAGATGTAGGAATCATCAGTGGAGAAGGATCCATGGGTGAGGGACTCATGGGTGGAGAAGGATCCATAGGTGAGGGAAGGTCCACATGTGAAGGAATCATGGGCGGAGGCACATAAGGTGATGAAGAGACCATAGGAGGGGATGGAACCACTGGAGGTAGAGTCATGGGAGAAGAAGGAGAAGCCTTCTTATAGGGATGACCTATGGGAAGAATATAAGAAGGTTTGAGAATAGCTATAAGGTGATCCTTAAGGTGTTGTTGAAGGATGTAGTAATGATCGATGTGATGGGTGCCACATTAGTGACATAGACAATACACCTCACCATACTTAGGTATATATTCAAGTAGAACCTTTAGTGGAGGCATGAATTTATATAAATAAGGAGAAAAAGGATGCAAAGTGTTAATATATTATCATAACTTATAACAATGGGTAGCATAATGATTATTTATCTCATAGAAGAAACATCTATGCTTGTGAGTGGTCTTAGGAGAAGCACTCATAGAAGGAGGTGTAACAAGAGTGGAAGAAGTTGGAGAAGACTCATTGACCCATTTGGTGGGTAATGGATCCATCTTAGGAAATGAAAGCATATCATCACCAAGACAAGGTGGTGATGGAGGAGGAATAAAATTAGGCTCAATAGAAGGAGCAATGGGATGAGAAGTATGGATAAGATCAGCAATAATAGGAGAGGGAATAGGCTCAATTATAAGAGGAGGATCAACTATAGTGGGAGTAGGAATGGGTTCGAATAAGGTCTATGTTGAGGGAGGAGAAAGATATATAAAAGGTGTAAGAAAGGTCACAATAATATTAGGAGTAAACCAACTATGGTGATCAAGGAACCTAGCAAAATGGTAAGTCCGAATCATAGCATGATCTATGAGCATACTCTTATGAGGATACTTAAAAAATGGAAGTGTTGGTACCATCACTACCCTATGATAAAGAGGAAAAATAATAAAATTTGTAACTATAAATGAAGACAAATAGATACATGAAAAGACTCAAGTAAATAAGAATGATAACAAATAATCTCAACATCATGTGCTTGTAAAAGAATGCCTAATAATGGATCATCTAAGGAATAACCATCATCATAATCTAGGGTATGAAGATCAATGACACAATTAGGTATAACCTTATCATCTGAGTAATTGTGGTAAGTAGAATGTCAAGTCTTGGTTAAGACTATGGGAATATAATCACAAGGAGACTTGCGAGAATGAGGCTATAAGAAAGCAGGAAGCTATGAGATGAGGTGAGGCAAGAGATCAAAATTTTTAATCTTTAGGTTAATCTCATTGGGCTCATCATCATTATAATATAAAAGGTTAGGGTAATCTTCCCAATGAGTTTGAGATGTCCATTATAACCTCAAGTTAAATTAACTAGAAAATTAAGATGTTAAGACTTATGGAATGGAACACTAGGAAAGGTTCCAGAGTATGAATTTTAAAGACACGATTATCTTAGAATTGTTCAAAATTTAAAGGATTAGTACCACCCTAAATACTATAAATGTATCCATTATGAAATAATTTAATGCATTGGTAGGAAAAATAATCAATGACTCTCATATAGTGAGTCCATGCCCTACCAAGCAAGATATTATAAGAAAGGGGAAAGTTAAAGATCATCACCTTTAATCAAAGAGTGATAGGTGGGATGGTAATGGGAAGCCACACATAACCTATATGAGGATTTTGACTTCCATAATATCCTTGATAGGGGTTATGTGTAGACTTGAGATTGCATTCTTAATATCTAAGGGTCTTAATGAAGTCAAGAGAGGCAACATAGGTGCTAGAACCCTTGTCAATCAATGTGTGCTTAACTTGGATATTACCTATTTGAACACTAATTAATAAGGGAGGATGATACACATGAATTAGAATATCATTAGGAATAATATAATCTATAGGAAATTTTAGGAAAAGAGAAGTGTCCATAGTTTCATCAATGTTGATAGACATATCTTCACATTGATGTAATATACTATCCTTAGATCTAGATAAGGCTACCTCCCATCATGCTAGAGTAGGATGAGGGACATTCATCTTAAATAAAAGTTTCATAAGATGGTTTTTATGACATGGAAAAGTCCTCATAAGCTCAAGGAATGGAATTTGGGATGGGAGATTAGTGAGCTCCATGATGGGATCACATTCATCTTAACCCATAAGAAGGTTGTTAGATATAGGTGCATAATGATTAAGGAGATCCTTTTAAAGGAGGAGCCAAAGTGCATTGGAATTTGTGTTGGTAAGTTGAGGAAGGTTTGGAATAAGGTTTTAAATCATTTTCTGATGATAAAGTATCTAGTTCAAGTTTATTTTGAGAATTGGTAGAAGAAGTGTTAGTAGAAGCTTGATTGTCATTAATGTTAGAAGGTGATGGAAGAGTGGTAGAAATAGAAAAAGAAGTTTTTTCTAAGGAAGAATCAAACAATTTATCATCAAAATTAATAAGTTTATCTTGCCCTAACACATTTAAATGAATTAGAGAAGAATCCAGGATAACATGATATGTTCTAGATGAAGGAGGAGTGTAGATAGGTTGGGAATTGATAAAAACAACCACCATTCACATATTAGTCATGTTAACCAAATTCTCTTCAGAAGTTGGTTCAACAAGATTTTTTACATTATTGGTGAAAGGGGTGGATTTGTCTTGATTGTCTTGGATAGGTTGATGATTAGGAAGAGGGTCTTTGTAGATAGCCAAATGAGCATTACCTTGGTTCAATGTTTGATATTTATCATATGATTTATAATCCTAGAAAGTAATTTCATAATATTATTGACACTTTTGGATGATAGAATCATGGTCAAAATTAGGAACAAGAATAAAGTCCATAGCTAAAATACAAATTTGTCTATAGGTCTCATGAGAATGACCCCAAATATCTTGAAACCAACAAAACTTATTATGATCATACTAGGATTTCCTAGGATAGGTAGGGTAAAGTTCTCAGAGAAGAGGCCTAAGTAGACACTTAATAAATTAAACTAAGGATATAGGTTTATTAACATTAATGTTGTTTGGTGAAGATAAGTGAGGATTGGTATATTGTTGAGAAGGGGGAGTTGGTTTCGATGAAGGGGTAGGAACGACAGCTTGAACATTTTGAATTATGTCATAAGAATCTATAAGACCATCATTAGTAACATTGTGATTTTTTTAAAAAGTAAGAAATGAGGACCCGTAGAAGATTAGGGGGCTTGAATTGATTAATAAGGAAATATTATCATTTAGCTTGGTCAATATCCTCCTCTAATGTACATGGAGAGAGAGTGCAGACCTGATATTGAAGTTTGGGAAAAAAAGGCATTGGTAAAGAGATGGAAAAGATTATCATCAACCATGTTATGTTCACATTTTTTTGACAAAGTTTTCCACCTTTTAACAAAGGCTTAAGCAATTTTGTTTTCAAGTTATTTGAAATTTATGAAGTGAGCCAAAGTGTTTTTAGGAATATCACTATTTTGGAATTATTGAACTAAAGCATTCACTAAATCCTCTTAACTAGTAATGGAATACGTTTTAAGTTGGTTGTACCAATCTAAGGTATCACCTGTGAGAGTTTTGGCTAAGATTTTGGTAGTAGTAAAGGTGTTTAATTTGACCTAATCCTTATAAAGATTTCAAATTATTTTAATATAAACGGTGAGATCAATTGATCCATTATAATAAATTTTAGGTGTGATACCTCTTATATCAATGTTAGCAATTTGAGTAGTGAGAGGTTCATTTTGGAGATGCTTAATGGTTTTGTTGACCAAAGGAGATTGAGGAATGAGATTGTCTTGAGAATCTTGATGAGGAGGAGGGGGAACATTTTGGTTATGTGTGCCCCAAGCCATTGGTTGAGGATGAGTTTGAAGATGGAGAAGATGGTTTTTCATTCTCATCATTTGATTTGTGTTATAATATTGAAAGTCATTCATTTAATTGAGTGTTTTTAATAATAGTTGATGTTTTTATTAGTATTATTATAAGAATTAGAGGTGGTATTAGTGGCTTGGGTACCACTAGTTATGTTGAAAGGAGCTTAAGAGTAATTATGAGAATGTGAGGCACTGGTGGTAAAATTTTCCTGTGTAGCAAAAGATGGACTAGTGACTAGTTAAGATGAAGAAGCACTAGTAGCATTATTACATTGGGTAGTAAATGATGCACTATTAGAATGATTAAGGATAGTGGATCTTATGAGAGGCTCATTAGATGTATAACCTACCATATTAGTAGATATACTAGGCATGGAGGTAGAAGAAGTAAGAGAAGAAGAGGTCATGGTATGAGAAGAGGTCATAATCAAAGGAAGAGGCTGAGAATCAAAGAAAGTAGTACCCCCAAATCCAATTGAGAATGTAGGAGTAGGTGAATGAGACTCTTTGGATTGAGCACTAATCACAAGATTGAAAATAGTAGAAGGATATTTCCTTAATGTTGAGGAAATTCATAGATAAAAAAGAACATTTTTGGGGTATACTCTAATTTAGGTTGGTTATTTCTCTTAATTTCTACTCATTTATTAATTTTGGAAGAAGATAAGAAACTAGTAATAATGGTGTGGTAGAAATACCTAGTTGTTGATGCACTCATAATCCAAGAAAAGATGGAGAACTCCTCTTTGGCTTGGAAGGAATAACCTTTAAATAAGAAAGCACTAACAAAAGAGGTTGTTAGTAAGATAGTTAAGTGGACTACCTAGTGTGATCTAGATCAAAGAAGCATACACTTTTTAGGAGGTTGGTAATCCACTATTGATAACAATCAAGTTATAAATGATAAAGTAAGGTACTTACATAAAGTAAATGAAATGCAATACAAGAAGAAAGTATAATGCTTGTTAAATAAAATGATTAAATATATAAAAAGCACATCAATACTTGTGCTAAGGTGGGTGAAGTTAGGTTCAAAAAATTAGAAAAGGGTTTGTGAATAGGTAAGGAAATAGAAAGTTAGGTTTGGTTGGGCTTAAGGGGTTGAAAATAACTTGTTATTTTTTTCCATAGTGATCGTCAGTGGTTGGGTGAATTATTAGTAGTTGGGTTGATCATCAGTGGTTGGATAACCATCAGTGGTTAGTGGTGACCATTGGTAGTTGTGATAACCATTGGTGGTTGCCTATGGTTTTCTGAAGATACTCAGAAAAGAGTGGTAGAATAGGTAGATGGTCAGATAAGGATTTTGTTAAGGATTTGGTGGAGAGGAAATAAGGTGCAAACATGTTTGATTAGGTCAGGGAGGTTAGAAATCCAAAATGATAAATAAAAAGTAGAATATACTTGTAGCTTGCTAGATGGTTGATAGTGGAAGGCTAAAGTAATTTTTCTAGAGTAATAGTAATTTGGTCTCAAAAGCAAATTTGGTATAGGTTTGAGTCTCTTTTTCTATTGATAAGTTGTTAAAGGAAGACTAAAAGATAGAATACTTGAATACCTATGTGTAAGAAGATTTGATAGCTTGAACATGGATACTTTTCATCTCCTACTCCCCTTATTTTATAGGTAAAGAGAGATGGAGGATGGAAGGTTCCCTAAAGGGTGAGATTGTTAATCATGATGCTTAGAAGTTTGTTAGCACCGCATAAGATGAACATATTAAATTGTGTCTCATTATCTCACACATAGTTGGTGATGTGTTAAGAAGGTGAGGACCTAACCATTGATGATTAGGATAACTGTTGAAAGCTAACCATTAGCAGTCAAGTGTCTAAGGTAAAAAAGGTCAAAGTAAGCTAAAAGGGGTTGGTTAAAAGGTTAATTTAGTAGTTTGATAAGTTAGCTAACTAGGTGGTCAACTAGACTCAAGGTTTGATAGGGATCCTAAGGCATTTTGAGAACTTAAAACTATCATGTGTAGTTTTCTAGTGTCTATATTTTAGCCCTTTTTGTTATGTGGATTTGAATTAACAAGATGTAAAATAAAAATGGATTTCTTGGTTGAAGATTTGTTTACCCTAAGTATGGGAGGAGGTGTTCCCCATAAAACTAAAAGTCAATGAGGTGAAACGAAAATTGAGTTAGGGTTTGATAAGTGGTAGATGGTGAATCATAATGTGGTGATTAGAGGGTTAGGCATTTGAAATGTAAACATGCACACAAAATGTGACTAAGTATGATAGCCAAGATCACACATAGAATAAGGTTGACAATGTTAGTAAAAATAAGGTTAGTTCTAAAAGTAAACGTGATAGAGTAATCAATCCATAGCATTGGTCATAGTTGATTAGGTGATGCTATAAGTCTCTTAGATAGGGTTGGTGTTTTCATAGGTATCTGAGGTAGGAAGTGCTCCCTCGAAAAACATAAATGTTTTGGTCATGCATTAGGTGGTTCAAATTCAAATGGTCAACATGGGAAAAATGGTTAGTGTGATAAAAAATACCAATGCAAGGTCATCACAAAACATGTGAATAGTTTAGGTTAAAAATGGCCAACATCAAGGTGGATGTGGACTAATGGTTTGGTTAGACAAGGGTAATCTCCAAAAGTTCAAGTTTTATTGTGGTGGAGATTAGGTGATGTCCAATAATTTAGCATTTAGGTATAAGTGCCTAAAATGAAAAAGTGTGGGACCTTAACCATCAATGATTAGGAGTTTATAAGGTTGATTGTTGATGGTCACTCTAAATATTGATGGTTAGGGAAAACCCCTAAAAAGCCACAGATAAAAAGTGAAAAACAAAAATCATTTTCACTTTTGATAAGTTTGGCCTTTGTGCTTTGTGTTCTAGTGAGCTAGTTGATTTATTGCCTTGTTGGGAGATTTGTTTGATTTAATATGTGGTTGAGGTGTCATTTATCGATTGGTTAAGCATGTGTGTTGAGGCGATAAGTGAGGACTAGTGATACAAGGTGGATAAGGGTGGGACTAAGCAGTAGGACTTGGATTCCATCCTTATCAATGGTCAAAGAATGAGGTAAGTGATGTTTTGAAATTGTTAGGTAGTTGATTTGGTCTATTGTAAATTGAATGTGGGTTTTATGGTTATTTTAGATAGTAATTTAGGGGGTGACAAGCCATGGATGTGGATCTAGTTGGGGCATTAGTACAAGGTGGTGGTCAAGATGGGTAGGCACAAGCAACACTAGTAGCTATAAAGGCTAAGATCATAGGGTTACAAGGATAGGTGGCCAATCTATAGGGTTAGATTGTTACTTTACAAGCTTAGGTTACCACCTTGATAGGAGATCAAGATTAGGCAAGGACCTTTCTTGGTTTAATGACTCAAGAGAGGGATACCCTAAGGTAGAGGGTGGGATCTATGGTAGCACTAGTATGAGGACCACCTAAGATGATTCATATGACATAGTACTTAGCTATGGTTATGAAGTGAGGTACTATGAGGCTATAATACTGGTATAGTGTCTAAAGTAGCTGAGATGGGGAGAGTATTGGGTTAATTTAGTAGGTGGACCAGTTATGGCTACTCCAAGTCAATGAGCCTCTATACTGAGTAGACATGCAAGTATCCCAAGTGGAACACCACTATATGTTAGTGTAGGTGGAGGAGTAGGAGGGGCCAATGGTAGTAGTACCCTATGAGAATGATATTTGATATGATTTGATACATTGTATATACATGATTTTGATATTGGCCTATGTGTTGATGATACGAGATGTACATGAGAGAGATTTTATACATTGTTACATGTATCATTTATAAACATGATGTATAAGATGAGTATGTATTATGATGTTCATGATGATGATAATATATATGATGTGTGTTCATGGTTTATGGTTCATATGATGATGTGTATATATATGTTCATGTTATGGTTCATGTGTATGCTTTATGAAATGTGAACTCAGTATTTTAGGCATGTGATGTTTAGAATATGGTTATGATGTTTTTGTTTTGTTGATGGATATGTTTTGATGCTACTAGTTATTGATATGGTTTATGTGATGGAATTTGATATGATGATCATGGAGTATGTGATGTAGTGATGATGTTATATGATGACACATAAATTTAGTTAGATAAACTAAATGTGGGAAATTTGATAATAATTAATGAGACACATGTCTACATGAACCAATAATGAAATATAAGAAAAGAAACATGATACCTTTTCATTGATAAATATTAAAAAAACCCAAAGTTAGATTGGCTTAGGGAATGTAAGCCTTTTTAATGCTTCACATTAGCATGCTTAAGTTGATAAAAAAAGTGTCTTGATCACATTGTGTTAAGTAAGCTCATAATACTTTGATAAAAAGATGGTATAAAGGGAAGACAGGTGGTAGCTGAAAGGTAAATGGGTGGATATGTAAGGTAACCTTATATGGGTTATTTCTCCCCTTCTATAGGTGACCTAAGAACCAAACTAGACAAGTCCATGTCTTAATTCTAGGTTTAGACTAATCGATGTGGGATGTTTACTTGTGTTAGATATGAAAGTTGACTGTAGTTTTCTTGGGATAACTTGTTTTATTTTGATATAGGGTTTGCTTGTTAGTACTTTTTTTTTTTTTTTGATAACTTGGTGAAGCTTATCAATGTGGGAGGCTTCAAATGATTGATTTTGGAAAATTTGACTTAGCCATCCTTCAAGGGAGTGGTGTAAGTTTGGATTTATTTATTTTGGTAGTTGTCCTTCAAGGGAGTAGTCTATCTTTTAAGCAATTTAGAGGATTATGAGGCAACTATCCTTCAAGGGAGTAGTCTGAAATGCTAGAAATGTGTGACCTAAATGATATTTTGGTATTATTTTGATGTTATTTTTAGACATGGACAAGTCTAATTAGGCTTAGAGGTTTACCTTTATAAGGGAAAAACTTTTTAGTAAAAAAAGGTTACTAATAGGTGAAAGAAAATGGTTTAAGGAACAATGACCATAGGATTATGTCTTTGTTAGAGACAAAAAGTATCCATGAGATATATGCCATGGGTAGAGCTATGGTACCCATATTTAGGATTAGGCTATGACTATGATAGTTAATCACATGGTTCTATGTTGTAATCGATTATCCTCAAAAGGAGAGGGATAGGTGAATGAAGGTGAAAATATCATAGATCAATGGATTAGTTTAAATTAGAAAAAAAAGTGAGTTTGATGCTTATTATAATAAAAGAAAGGATGTAGATACAAAGCATTAAGAGGCTCAAGTTTTGGTTTACATTTGAAAGAGGATAGACGATAAGCTCTTGATCCATACTTATGGGTTATGATGTAGGATCTAATCTAATTGAAATCAAATTTACCTCTTTTTCTTTTATCCATATTGGTGATATGCTAATATTCCTTTAGGATGAGGTCTTCGATATTGAATTCTTGTTCTTTTAGGTGTTTGTTATAAAAATGATTGATTTACTTTTTATAGACATGAAGATGGTTAAGTTCTATGAGGTGATGTTTGTCAAGTAGCTCAAGTTGTGCTAGACATTCTTGATAATAGTCTCTTTTGAAAATGGTCTCTTGAAAATTTATGTAAAGAGAGGGAATTTGGACTTTGAGAGGCAAGAATACCTCTACTCTAAAGACTAGAGAGAAATGGGTAGCACTTGTACAAGTTTGAATATTGGTGTGATAGGCCCATAAAGTGAAGTGGATGTGTAAATGCTAATCTTGACTTGAAGCATTAATAACTTTGGCCAACATTTTGTTAAGGATTTGGTTAGAGGATTCTGCCTATCCATTTTATTATGGATGGTAAGGTGAGGAAAATCTTAACTTAATTACAAATGCATCACAGAGACCTTTGACTTGTTTGTTTTTGAAATATTTACCATTATCAGTGATGATCTTATGGGGAACACATAAATGATAGATGATGTGATGGTTGATGAAGTCAATAATTATTTTGGCTTTGGTGGAGATGAGAGGAATGAATTCCACCCACTTGGTGAAATATTTAGTGGTGGTAATGATTTAGTGGTGATTTTTTTATGAATGAGGATTGATTTTGCCAATGAGATCTAAGTCCCATTATGAGAATGGCCAAAATTATTTGGATACTTTTAGGCCATGGGTAGGTGTATGGTGTAAATTAGTATGTTACTGACATGTAAAATATTTTTTTACATAATCATAATATTCTTAGTTATGGGTTGACCAATATTATCCAAGGTGAAGGATACATTTAGTGATGGCTAAACCACTAAAGTGTCCCCAATAGATTCCATCATGTGTTTCATTTATAGTATGGGAAGCTTCATGACTATGTAGACAATAGATAAAGAAGCTGTTGAAGCCACATTTAAAAAGGATTCCCCCTAGTATGGTGTAATGAGAGGTAATCTAAACAAAGGCTCTTTGGGCATTCTTAGAGAGGTTGGAAGGAACGATACCAAGGTTGAGGTAATCAAAGTTTGTTTATACCAAATGTCTAATTAAAATGTGTCTACATTACAAATGGTAGGAAGGTCAAAATGGATATACTATGGGGTAATAAAATTATGGATAGTAACAAATATTTTAGATTTAGAAGGTTGAGATAGGATTTTGGAAGCAAGGGAAGCCATTGTATCTATGAACTTGTTGGTAGATCATATAACTGACTAGATAAAGTAATGATCAAATAATGCTAAGAGTAAATCAATAAGTTGTTTGTAATTTTTAAATACATCATTCTTACATTGGTATGATCTATTGACCTAGTTGAACACAAAGTGGGAATCACTGAAGACACTGATTATCTTGACTACTAAGGCTACAATGGTTTAGAGACCTATGACTAGGGATTCATACTCAACCACATTGTTGGTATATTCATATTCAAGTTTAAAGGAAAGGGGAAGAGGTTCACCATTGATGGTAATGAGAATAACTCTAGTAATCCCACATGCTATCATTTGGAGCCATCAAATAACATGGTCATTTGGTAGGTGGGATCTTCTTAAGAAAGAGTCATGATGGACTCATCTAGAAATAAAATAAGAAGAGGTTGGTTATCGAGTAGAGGAGCTTCATCTAGTTAATCAACAATCACTTGACCTTTAATTAACTTATACTAAAGAAACTCAAGATCAAACTCATTTAAAAGAATGATCCACTTAGCTATACATTAGTTTTGGTATGGTTTGGAGTGTATGTACTTGAGTGGATCAATGTTAGTGATGATGTAGGTTTTATTATTAAGAAGGTAGTGGTGAAGTTTGAAAGCCATGAAGATGAGGGTGAGACAAAGTTTATTAGGATGGGAATACTGAGTTTCATACTCTATCTATGTTTGACTTCTGTATGAGATAGCTTTCTCTTTATTTTGTTCATCACGGTGAGCAAGCATTTCCCCCAGGGAATGGTCAGTGGTAGAGATGTAAAGGTAGAAGGGTTGATACTCTATAGGAAGGGTCAAGATAGGTGGAGAAATAAGATATTCTTTGAGTGAATCAAAGGCTTTTTAAGTCTTTAGTCCACTTGAAAGATGTGTCTTTCTTAAAGAGATGGTGTAAAGGTTGACATCTATTGGATAATTGAGAGGTGAACTAATGAATTGATTGGATCTTCCCCTACAAGATACATAGTTACTTAAGGTGGGTAGAAGGTGGCATCTCCAAAATTTATCTAAATTTGGTAGGGTCTACCTTGATTCCCTGAAGGGAGATAATGAAACTAAGGATCTTTCCAAAAATAACCCCAAAAGTACATTTTTGGGGGTTGAATCTGATATGAAAATGGATAACTCATTTAAATATGATTTTAAGAATATCTAGATTATCCTTACAATGTTTATATTTCACAAAGAGATCATCCACATAGTCCTCTATGATTTTATAGATGAGGTCATGGAAAATATAGGTCATATCCCACTAGTAGGTTGTGATAACATTCTTTAAATTGAATGGCATGACTCTATAGAAGAAGGTTCCCCATTGGGTGATGAAATAGGTTTTATTCTGATCCTTGGGAGCATTCAAGATCTAATTATATCCCAAGAAATCATCCATGAGAGATAACATCTCATGGCTAGTTGTAAGATATACAAGTTGGTCAATACTAGGTAAAGGGAAGTCATCCTTTAGATAATCAAGGTTGAGGTCACAAAATTTGATACAAAGTCAAATTCCCCCTATGGGTTTGGTAATGGTAACAATGTTAGAAACCCATTGGGGATAATAAATGGGTTGGATGAAGTAGACAGATAAGAGGCATTGAAGTTCCTCTTTGACTAAGAGGGAAATGTGGGGGTACATCCTATAAAGCTTTTGTTTAATAGGCTTAGCATCAAGATGGGTGACAATGTTATGTAGAGCAATGGAAGAGTCAATACCAACCATATCTTGATAATACCAAGCAAATTCTATGCTCAAATACTCAAGGAATGAAGGGTAATCATATTGTTCTATGAAATTCAAGGATTGTCTGATTTTGACAATGTGGGGGTTATCCTAGGTACCCAAGTTGACATCAATGGTAGATTCATTCAACATGGTTTGGTTCTCAGGAGGAAGAGATTTATGGAAATAAAAATCCCTTACATTGAGGTAGGTGAGAATGGAATCATCATCCTGATGTTAGATGGTGTTGACGGTAGGGGAATACTTTTTTACCATTTTAGTATCGATGAGAGGAAGGATATTAGTTTGGCCATCCTTTTGATAAGTTAGGGGGGAGACTAATGATATTGATAAAAAAAAGTTAGATGGGATAATAGTGGAATCCTCTAACTTTGAAGGAGATGGATTTGGTGTGGATGGGATATCCTCATCGATGGTGATGATAGGTTTATGTGAGGTGGGTTCTTGTGGTGGTATAAACCCAAGGCCAAATAACTCATGAGGTTCCTGTTCATAAAGGCTAAGGCAAAAACCCTTCTAAACACACTTGTGAAGGTATGCTTTGGAAAATGCAAGTGTATTCATTTATGAGAAATCAAATGTAAATGGTCAGATGTGAGGGGTGGTAGAGGAAGTAATAAGTGGATGGTTGAGTCCCCCATATATGAAATTTGTTCGATGGTTAGGTGGTCCAAAAGGGATGATGGTTTTGATGTTAGTGACATAACTAAGATCATGGGTGAAATTGCCATATTCTTGAGGATTGGGGAAGGTATCCAAGGCTAAAAGATAGTATTCTCTTAGTGACAGACAATGGAACATGGGTTCCAAGGGATCCTCTATTGGGATCTATGAAGAAGGGATGGGTGAGCTTGTTGAAGCTTCATTAATGATAGGGTTATAATTATTGGTAGTTGGCGGTGAGGTGGATGTGTGAGGAAGAAGAACATCATTGGGTTGACACATCATATTTCAAGATGCAAAAGGGATAGGGTCAGCTAGTATAGTGATGACATGACCTTCATGCTCAAATTTGATGAAATGATGCAAAGTAGAAGGGACACAACTCATAGCATAGATCTAAGGGCATTTAAGTAAAACATTATTTTGGAACTCACCCTCTATAATGTAAAAGAGTTATAGAATGGTGTGTGGTCCCAAAAGAATATGGATAATAATTATTCCAAAGGTAGTGGCCATAGTATCATTGAAAGAGAAATAACCATTGTAGTTTCAAACATGATGTTCTTTGGCAAGTCAAGCTGGTCATAGGCATGGGAGGAGATAATGTTGGTATTGGCCCCTCCATCAATCATCACCCTTTTTATATGGGTTTGGTTGATGTATGTCATGATAAATAGGGGAGAATTAGGATGTTTAGGATATATAGAAGGTATTTTTTAATCTTTAAAGGTGACTAGGGTGGAAAGTTAAAGAACTCTGACAAAGGTTGCAAAGGGTTGAGGATCTTCAAGTTGAACCTCTATGGATTATAGAATCTCTATCATTATTTGAAGGTGAGTTGGGGAGGTGTTGATTAATTCATATAAGCTCATCTTCATTGGTGTTTGGTGAAGTTGTTTCAACACTACATGTTGAATGGATTTAGAAGGGTTAGAAGGAGATGCACCCAAAATGGATATTTTGGGTTTTGGTAATGGTGAAAGTACAAGTGTTTGGGCCTAGTTGGAAGGTTAAGGGTTAGAAGGGTAGGTCCATGTAATGGAAACTTTAGATTTTTATTTATCCTTCTATTAGGATCAAGATCAGGTAGCATATGGATGGTGTGGATAAGAGGAAGTGTTGGGTTGGATTGTTGCTTCAATTTCTCCTTACCCATTTGTAAGAGTAGGGGAGTAGTTAAGTATTGGGTAGCTTACATTGGTGGTTGTATTGGTAATGGGCTCAAGGGAGGTTCATTATATAATAAATCATCCTCATCCCATAGACTATGAACCAGTGTTTGGAGAGATTTATAATTCTCTATATTGTGTCTTGGTATCCTATGGTAAATGCAAGTCAAATTATCATTGAACCATGTTGGTTTAGGATGTGAAGGGTTAAAAGGTTTAATGGGTGATAAGGTTAAACAAGAGGATTGTAACAACCCTTGTAAAATGGTCAAATAAGATTTGATCAAAGGTGTTGAGGGTGTTGGGTTTTTGGTTTTGGGAGTAGGAGCCTTCTTAGGAGTAGGATTTACCACCAAAATTGATGAGGTGGAATGGTTTTGGTGGGTGGTTTCATTTGGTATTGTTTGGTTATGGTTGGTTTGGAAGTGGAATATTTAGAAGTGGAGCATGAAGGTTTGGTGATAAGTGGGAAGGTAGAGGTAGCTAGGTTAGTTAAAAATGATGGGGATTTTGTTATTTTGGTAGAGATAGGTGTAAGTAGACTCAAAGGAGATGGTTTACTAAATGAGGAATAGGTAATGAGGATAGTAGAGGCATGGGGGCCTAAAATTAAAGGTAAAAGAGAAGGGGGTCGTATGGGTCTAGTTCTAGATGGTTTGGGTGGTTCTAATTTTTTGATAAGTTTAGTAAAATGTTTCTTTGGTGGACTTGATGGGGTCAAGTCTAAATTCAAAGATGGATGAGCTAAGCTAGGAGTAGGAAGGATTCCTAGGTTCTTGATGGGTTTGGTGAGAGAGGCGTAGGGTAATTTAGAAATTTTAGATGGAAGTGGGTTAGAAGACCCCCCTATGGTTTTGGTGGAAGAAGTATTTGAGGATGGGTTGAGGTAATGATGGGTTTGAGAGTAGATATAAGTGAGGTTAAAATTTATTGTTTGTTTTGGTAAATTAGTCTAAGATGGTGTCAAAAGGTGGCCCTATCTAGATTGGGTTGGGAAGCAAACTCTAAATTTTAGACTAATCTAAAAAAAGTCTTGTAAATGGGTTCAATTCCTTGGTTATTGGTTTCAAATATTAAACCCATAAATTGAGGTAAGGGAACAATTTATTCACCTTTGTCTTGGGTGGAAGGTTCGATGGTTGAGGAAGATGGTGTTTCTAGGGAAATAATAGAGGAGATGATCTCTTCCTTTAGAGTGGTTTCTAATGGAGTGGTTGGTTCTATGGTAGGTAAGGAGGGTGTGGCTTGTTTAAATGGAAAAAGGGAGGTGGTTGCTTCCTTTGTTTAGATGTCCAAAAGAAAGAGTAGTGATTCCACCACTTATATAAGTGGATTAGATGAAGAAGTAGTTGAAATAATGGTTGGTTCCTTTGGTATTTCTATCAAAGGAGGAGTGGGTAAGTCAATGATCTCTTTAGTTGAAAGAGAGGAGGTTTCTTCCTTTGGTTATCCAAAAGAATATAAGAAGATTCCATCATTTTAATAAGTGGGGTGAAGGAAGAGGTAGTTAAGGTTATAGTTTCCTCAATGGTAGGTTCACTAATAATTACATTGACCATGCACACCTCACGAGCATGAGATGATTCTAGTTGGTTATTACCATCATTGGTGGAAGGTGCATGGTTAGAAAAACGTTTCCAAAATATGTCTAATGATTGATTTGGAAGTTTATTAGGGTTATCTAATGCTAGTTCACCCCTATTAATCATGTTTTGGATAATAGTTTTAAAGGTATTACACCTACTAACATCATGTCCAATAATGTGATGGAAAGCATATAGATCATTTTCATTATACTAGCTAAGTGTGAGGCATGAAGCATCAAATTGTTGGGGAGGTTTGATAGGAAGAAGTTGTATGAGATTATCTTTAAGTATTTTATCCAAAATTGAAGCATATGACTCTCATATGGGAGTATATTGTCTTAGAGTGGTTTAGTTTTGGTTGTGAGTTTGTTGGTTTGATGGGTTGGAAAAATTGGTTTGATTAGGTTGGTTGATAATTGGAGGTGGAGTGGATTTTAAGACATCTATATTTATGGTTTCCTTTGTCTTGGTGTTGGGATGGGTGGATATGTTAGTGGTTTTGGTTAAATAAGGGGCATTAGATTTAAATCTGGAATTCTCATTTCTAAGTTTAAATTTCCCTTCATCAATGGCTTTAATTTCAAGTTTACATGCCATAGTAAATGCCTCATAAAAGGTTTTAGAAGTCTGAACCTAAAGAGTGGGATTAATATGTTTGGCACAACCTTGAGAAAAGAGTTTAACCAGTTCAAGTTGGGGTAATGAGAAAGAAAGTTGGTTAATGAGACCTCTCCATCTAGCTATGAAATTAGTAATCGATTCATCATCGAATTGCCTAATGGATTAAAGGTCAGTAATGGAAACCTTTTTAGATATGTTGACTAAAAAATGATCTAAAAATATTTTGGCTAGTTGAAAAAAGGAGAAGATAGAGTGTTTGGTAAGAGCATTATATCAATCCAAATCTAGTCTAGATAGAGACATGGGGAAGGTATGAAAGATAAGAGCATCGTCATATGCAATCAAATAGAAATAATGGCATAATGCTCTTAAATGTTGTTAGGGGTCCTTCTTAATTTAGAACTTGGAAAACTTAGGTAGTTCCCATTAAGGAGGATAAGGTCAGATTGGAATGGATGGGTGAATGGGTTCATTGTAGATTTGATCATATGATAAAAGGTTATGAGCTCTGGAAATAGATGATTCAAGATTGGACATTTTATCCATTAACATCTTAACTAAATCTATTTGAGGTTGGGGAGTTCCATAGTTGGGTGGTAGGTTAGGTTGAGGTTGGGTGGCTATAATGTATGGATAATAGGTGGAAGGTTGAGAAGATGCCACATATTGGTATGTGGTTATGGAGGGTTGGAATGATGCCACACATTGGTATGTGGACATAAAAGGTTGGGTAGAAGGTGGTATTTATCCTTTTGGATTAGTAACATATTGGTAGGCTATCATGGGTGTTTTTTGAGGGATGGACATGGGTTGGTTTTGAGGTATGGTTGAAGTGGTAGGTTGAGGTTGAGTGGTGACCCTTGTGCTAATGGGTGGAAGGGTAGGAGGTATGGAAAGTACCAAATTTTGGAGTGAGGTAGAGATTAGTGGATTGGTGGTAACAAGGAGAATGGTGTAAATAGGGGTAGAAGATACCCCCATGGTGGGTGGGGTATAGGTAATAATAGGTAATGTTTCCCCTGCATTAGAGGTGTTAGTTGGTGTAGGAGGGGTTTGGTTATAAGTGGGAATGTTGGATTGAATTTTGGTGGTAGTAGTGGATGGGATATTGGTACAAGAAGTGGCTTGGGTGATAAAAGGTTAGTTAGAAGTAACACTAACCATAAGAGGGGGAGGTATACATAGGGTGGATCTATGGGAGGAACCAAATCAATAAGGGGATGGTAAGCTATGGTGTTGAGATAATTTTGGAGGGTTGCGAGGTTGTTATTAAGGAATGTGGAAAAATCTATATCACCCTCAACAACTATCCATGGCATGGTAGGAGGGCAAAATGATGAGGAGAACCCTCAACATCTGAAGTATACTCCATAGAGGAGGAAGAGGAATAATAAGGTGGTCCTTGGTTGATTTGATTTTTCAATTGTTGTCTAGTAAAGACCATGAGAGGAATGAAAAATGAATGATGAAAACTCATACCTCAAACAAAAATCAAGCAAAAGAAAAGAATTCAAGGCAATCCAAACATACACTAAAAGTGCATTTAAAACTTAGGATTATTTTTAGATCGCTTTTGGCTTATTCCTTAGATAGTGTGAAGAATAAAATTTGGATTGTAGATTAGGTACTAAAGAGGAAATCTAAGGTTGGTTTCAAGTTGTGTTTGGGTGCTCAAGAGAGAAATATGTATTAAACTTGAGTACATGGCTTGGTATTGGGACCTACCCCCTTACTTCACATATTGTATTGATAAGGGTGTTGGGTGCTTAGCCAAGATATAATAAATTTAAAATTTTATACTCAACCAAAGAGCTGAGTTGGTTATCCCCTTGGTAATGACCTCCAAGTAGGATTCCTTGGAAAGGGTAAGGTTTACTGCTAGGTGATGAAATCCTAGTTGGGTCTTGTCTTAAGTTTATTTTTATGTGTTTATTGATTATGTGGTTTGGATAAGAGTTTGATAACACGAGTGAAAACTATGATTAATTACTTTGCTTTTAAGTTACTTGTTTTACTAAATTTAATAAACTATAGATTTGATTTCCTAAATAATAAATAGGTCTAGATTAAGGGGAAAATCAATAAATAAATGTGCCTTAATTAACCTATGAATTTATTAAATCTAGAAGTGTTTAATTGATTTATAAAAAATATAAAACAAGGGGATAAAGAGTAAAACTTAGATGATTCTAGGATGAGATGGAGGAGATAGAGGTTGTAAATTACTGATCTGGCTAGGTAAACTATATAAAATAGGATTCATAAGTCTATTTTCTACCTAGACAAGAGCATTAGAAATGGGACACCTAAAGGTCTAACACTTTAGTCCAAGTTTTGGTGCTATAGTGCTTAGTTTTTGAGCTTTTTGGGTTATATTCTTCTTCTCTAAGAGATCTTGTGCTTGAAATATTGAGTCCTGGTTGTTCACAAAGCTCTGTGTGTAATTGATTTTGTATTCAAGGATCCTAGTTCCTCTTCATGCTTAATAAGTGATCTTGAATCCAACTAGAAAAAGGGGTTAGTGTGTAATATGCATTAAACATGTGATCACACCCCATGTGTGGGCATATTACCTACATACCAATACTCTAAAGAGGGATCAAGGCCAATGTAGTTCTCTTAATTTAAATGTGTTTTGTGTAATATTGTGTATGAAATACAAGTGTATACAAATTTGGGCAAGCTTTAGATGACTCATAACTAGTGTGGGATCTTAGATAGGCTAGAAATAAAAGTGGTTAGTTGTATGTAGAGAATAAGAAGATTTGCTTGAGTGTGATTTAGTATATTTCTAGCTTGTGCCTTTTGAATGATTATCAACCCTTTTAAATGACCTTTGAATGGGATTTTATAGGGAAACTAGTGATCCTAGGTTAAATGAACTCATATTAGGCTGACAAGGGAAAAGATAAGGATTTAGGAAAATTTGACCCTTTGAGGCTATTGTGGACTTGGACAAGGGTACCAAAAAGTGGACACCTTGGGTCCCAACACTATAGTCCAACTTATGGTGCTATTGTCTAGGGGAAATGGACCTTAGGGGATAGATATATGCCTAGGAGAGGAGTTTAAGATAGTAGGCAATTAATCTAGAAGGCTTTAGATGACTGGGAAATAGTGAAAACATGCCTAAATGGGTTGTGTAAGTGAGTAGGAGAGACTTATGGTTTGGGTATCACAAGTCATGCTCAAGTTGTACAAATTGAATTTTAGTATGACTACATCCCCCGCTTTATTCTAAGTATGTAGCAAAGAAAAATACTAGGATAAAGGAAAAAAAGAGAAGCATACTTGAACTTACCTATGAGTGTAAGTCTAAGAAGTTGTGTGATGTTGGGTTGTGCATAGTGAAAGCACATTATACTATGTAAGTTTGTTATACTACTAGGTTGTGCTGGGTAATGTTAGAAGTATGTTAAACCAAGAGCTATATCAGTGAGTGAGCTGAGTGTTTAATCCCCTAGAAGTTGGCTCAAGAATGTAAAGGTAGGCCCTTTGGCTCCATTGTCACCAACTATGTGAACTTAATGAATCATGCACTTGTTGATTGATGTCTAGACCATGTGTCCAATCCCTTTGAATAGGTGGCTCAAGAATACAAAGGTTAGCTAGACCTTTAGCTCTATCATTTCCCCATGATATGAAATTAAATGAGAAAATATTGGTATAGATGAATATCATACGAGATGGCTCATCGATCCCCTAAATGTGTTGTGATCTGACAATGTTGGCATGGATAAATGAATGTAAACTAGAAACTAGGCCACTATTGGCCACTTCAAAATATGGAGATTGGACTTGTATAGAAGCCCCTCCTAAAACTAGAATCAAGGCTTAGGAAGCCATTCAAGAACTTTGGTACATAGGAAGAAAAATTGTATGAAATTTTACTTGAATGTTATGCTAGCCACCTATAGATGGAGTAAGGCACACAACTACTAGGAATATGCAATAAAATGCAATAAACTCAGAAATACAAAAGGCCCATGTGTTGCACACATTAACCCCAATAATTAGTGTCTAAAACATAGATTCTAAACTGAAAGTTGTATCAACTACCATGTTTGAACAAAAAATGGAAACCCTCATGCCATGCATGATTCCCCCTATATCTAGATTCTTTGAGAAAAATAAGTGTTAAAAATGCTAATTTTTAGACTAAATTGTATTATCAAAATTATGACTAAACTCACCTCTTTGCCTAATTCTACTATTTGGAAAACAACACCAAAAACTAGACACTTTGGGGTCTAGCCTTATAGTCCCACTTTTTGTTCTATTTTCTAGAGCCAAAACTGATGACTAATCTAGATTCTCTATTTTCTACCTAGTCTGGTTTGCCTGTGCTAAGTTCTGGATTCTAGACTGTACTATTTTGAAATTTCTTTTTTGACTATTAGGAGCTCTGATCTTTGTGACAAAACCCTTGCTTGTTTCCCCCTCTTCTGAGGGTAGGAATGAAGAATCTACAATGACTTCCCTCAAAATAAGAAGCCCTACAAGTGTGTGAAGCTATGAAAACATTTGATATAGCATTGATATACATTATATCAAGATATAGAAAAATTTAAAGATAGATATTGTAATATCCATAGGGGTATGCCTAGATAGACATAATAATGCAATAACATGTGCATAATATTAAATTAGAATTTGAAATGTTATTTGTTAGTTATTAGTGGCATGGAGGGATGGATCATGATGTCCATCATGGCATCTAAGAAGCAAGGTAAATGCATGATTGGAATCATGGCATTGCACACAAAGATAATTAATCAAGCAATAAGTATACAAAGAAATAAGAAAAAAACATGTGAGGGTGGCCAAGGGGCCAAATAAGCATATAAGGCATATTCAAATACCGCATACACACACAACGGGAACAAGTAAATATTTACACAAGGGACACAAGCACATGAAAGTCACACACAAAGGACATTGGCAAGTGTCCAAAGGCACACACATATAGACAAGAACAAAATACATTGGAAAATTTCCTAAAATGCAAGAATGAATCAAACATTAACTGAAAAATGAAAACACATCTAGTTAATCAAAATGAAGAGTGGAATCATGCAAAGTATTGGAAATATAAATACGCATCTAACTATGGAAAGCAAGAATCAAGAGTATACAAGATATGTAATACAAGACTAATGTATATGATATGAAATACATAAGTGTGATATATGCTAATGGATGTCAATGTGATATATATGTAAGCAAGTAAGGAACATACTACAACAAGATGTCTAGAGCGTATAGTGTAAGAATGACATAACCTGGATGGTGTAGTCATGTAGAGCATGCCCCCAGTGGGTAGAAGTATTGATATGTAGCTAGAATGTAGAATTAAGATGCCCCTTGATGGGTGGAGTGAAGCAATCAAGGATCTGGATGCACTACACACACTCAAAGAATATCAAGTGAAGCCTAGTAATATTGACAAACAATAGCATAAAATAGTGTAATGTAAGTATAGCATAATGGTTAGCAATGTAAAACATAGATGATGCATACAATTGACATGTTTTTGGTGTTTTTGAAAATTTTTGAATGTTTTTATATTTTAAAGTGTTATATTGTTTTTTTATTTTTGAAAATATTTAAACTATGTACAATCAAGCAAGAGAGTTTATGTACAATCAATTCTGAAAAAAATGATACTAACCGATAAGTCTTGGATGAGACCCCTATCATGGTGTCCTATATCAAATAATGGAATCATGTATGATTTTGAAGCATGATTGAATGGCTAATAATATGACTTTGTATATTTGGATTCATCATGGGTATCTTGAAAATAATAATAACCTATATTGTTTCACTCATCATTATCATCTTGATTTTGAACCAATGGAATGCTAGTGTTAATTGTTGTTGTATCTAGATTTTTTCCTTTGATAAATTATGTCTATGAATGATTTGACTTAGGATATTCAATAAATCCCAAACCCTAGTGACAAACATTATCATCTACTAGAATAGGAATAGTAATGCCTTGAGCATGCTTGACCAACCCTTGACCTTGATAATCAAACTATTGTAGATATCTTTGACCAAACCCATACTACTTTGAAAGTTGAGACTCATTTTGGAGAGGTAGATTTGTATATTTTTCATGCTTTACATGTGCTTGTGGTATTGTTTGTTTCTCTTATTTTTCTTATTGATCCCTTTGTTTTTTTGAGTTCTACTTTGGTAACCACTTTTATACTATTTCTAAATTTGACCCTTTGTGAATGTGTTCCTATGTTGTTGTGGATTGTTTGACAAATTTACCTTATATAAGGTCCTCATTAAAAATTATCTATTGCATATGCTTTTTTAATTACAAACATGTATGTTTGTGATGCCCATACATTCTATGATATGCATAATAATATCTATATTTTCTCACTGGATGTATAGGAGGTAGTTTGATCAAGTTAGATTTAACCATTTCCCTTAGTAGATCACTTAAACTCTTATTTGATCTATGAATGCTTTCTGAATCACTAGTTATAGAGTTACTTTGTTTTTATTTGTTGTTTTGATATGTAACATTGCTTGCAACCAATTGATTAGGTGAAGGTGCATATACATGATTGGCACTAGGGTGTCTTTGAAGTTTTTATATTGTAATATGATTTTCTAATGTTGTGATCTTTTCATGTAATAGTTGATTCTGTATTTGTAAATATGAAATTATCTTGATCATACTGGTGATTTTATCATTTAGATTCTCATGACTGTAAACCTTAGTTGCTTCCAATTGAACATGTAAGAACCTATGCTAAAGGTTTTAAAAAAGCTATAGGCTAAATGTATGCATTAGGAATAATAGTAGAGGCTACATCACCTTTTGGAGGGGTGATAGCATGGACCTAGTTAGAGGGAGAGCATATATCACCCTCTTGAGGGAGAGGAGGAGAAGGGATTTCTTTCCTCTGCATAAGATATGACATTGAAACAAGAATAGCCAAAGAGGCATATGCATCTAGGTAGAAACTATGCATATAGGCTAAAATGCATGTAAGTGGAGTTAAAAATTGTATATAAATATGATTATAAAAAACATTCCACATGCAATACAATAAACAAGGAATAGAAAGATTGAATTTGTGCATGTATGCATAAGAAATTGTGACATTTTCTATGACATTTCTAATGTGTTTAGCATGATAAAATTGTATATTTTTCCCTATGAGAGATATAAAATATGCAAAATAAATATTGAAATCTTGTGCAAGTTTAGCAATGAATTTTTAAATAGCATCCCTTATTATGAAACATAAGCATGAAATACAAAGGATGAAGCTTTTTACTAACATATGATAGACTTCATCATTCATTTACATGATAGGGCCCATTATGGTTTCCTTATTGTTTGTAAGAAATGTAAGAAAAGTTTTAAATAAATGAGCATCATTTTTGCAATTTAGATATGGGTGTAAGGTGATACCTCAAGAAGAAATAGGACCTAGTTTATGCAACTAGGGATTTTTCAGAAATATTATTTGCAAAATACTATGAACTTTTGAATTTGAAATTGATTTTCTGAACTATGTAAGATAAAATTTAGAAAATTATGAGAAATTACTTGCTTGAATGGGACCTAGTAGATGTAACTAGGGTTTTGAGACAAATAATTTTTCTAGAATTTACTATGAATTTTCAAAATTTGAAGTGATTTTCTGATTTTAATATTCAATCAAAATTTGTAGAAAATAAGTGGAATATGACTTGAAAATTACTGGGATTTAGTTGGTGCAACTAGGGCTTCAAGATGATTTTTTTCAAAATTAATGTAATAATTTAAAAAAAATTGCTATAAATTTGTAGAATTGAGCTTGAAAAATTTACGAAAAATCTAAAAATATTTCTAAAATTAGCCATATATTTTTCCTAGTGGTTTTAAAGTGTTTGTATGTAAATAAGACCTGGTATGTGAAAACTAGGGTTTTAGTGAATTATTGAAAATATTTCAATTAATTTTTAGTTTTTTATTTTTAAATTCAATATAAATAAAAAAAATTGCAAAAAATCATAAATAATTAGCCCTAGGGTAAAATTTGAAGTCGGGTTCACCAAATGTTTTATTGAATTTAGGACACTATAGGTTTAATTTCCTAAATAGTAAAGGGGTGTAGATTAAGGAGGAAATTAGTAAATAAATGTGCCTAAATTAAGTTACTAATTTATTAAATCTAGAAGTGCTTAAGTGATTTATAAAAATTGTAAACAAGGGGATAGAGAGTAAAACTTACTTGATTTTGGGCTGAGACGGAGGAGACAAACATTTAAATTATTGATCTGGCTAGATAGACTATCAAAAATAGGATCCAAAAGTCTATTTTATACCTAGACAAGAGTGTTATAAATGGGACACCTAGAGGTCTAATGCTATAGTCTAAGTTTTGGCATTGTAGTCCTTAGTATCTGAGATTTATGGGTTTTATTCATCTACTTTAGGATACCTTATGCCTAAAATATTAAGTCTTGGTTGATCATGAAGCTCCATGTGCAATTAATTTTGTATTCAAGGATCTTAGTTCCTCTTCATGACTAATATGTGATCTTGAATCCAATTGGAAAAATGGGTTAGTGTGTAATATGTACTAAACATGTGATCAAACCCCATGTGTGGGCATGTTACCTACATACCAATACTCTGAAGAGGGATCAAGGCCAATGTATTTCTCCCAATTTGAATGTGTATTGTGTAATCTTGTCTATGAAGTGCAAGTGTATGAAAATTTGGGCAAGCTTGAGATGACTCATAACTGGTGTGAGATCTTGGATCTGGAAATAATAGTGGTTCACTATATATAAAGAATAGGAAGATTTCCTTGAGTGTACTTTAGTATATTTCTATCTTGTGCCTTTTGAATGATTGTCAACCCTTCTAAATGAATTTTGAATGGGATTTTATAGGGAAACTAGTGATCCTAGGTTAGATGAACTTGCATTAGGATGATAAGAAAAAAGATAAGGATTTGGGAAAATATGACTATTTAAGGCTATTATGGACTTAGACAATAGTGCCAAAAAGTGGACACCCTGGGTCCCAGCACTGTAGTCCAACTTATGGCACTATTTTCTAGGGGAATGGGACCCTAGGGGATAGATCTGTGCTTGGGAGAGGAGTTTGGGAGAGCATGGTATAAACCTAGAAGGCTTTGGATGACTAGGAAATAATGAAAACATGCCTAAATAGGCTATGTAAGTGAGTAGGAGAGACCTATGGTTTGGGTGTCATAAGTCATGCTTAAGTTATACAAATTGAATTTTAGTATGACTACATTACTAAATGAACTAAAAAAAGTAAGCAATCAATGTAATAAAAAAGTTTTTTTAAGCCCAAAATAAAATTTAGATTTCATTCGATGAGCATAGAATAAAGGAATAAAGAAGGCACCTAGATGATGTTAGGTCCCATTAGGTGTGCCAAAAAATTTCTCTTAATTTTGAAATAAGATAAGAAATTAGTAATAAGGGTATGGTAGAAATACCTAGTTGGTGATGCACATGTAATCCAAATGAAGATGAACTCCTCTTTAGTTTGGAAGGATTAAGCTACTAATAAGAAAACACTAATAAAAAGGATTACTATAAAGATATTTAAGTGGACTACCTAGCATGAGCTATATCTAATAACCATAAGCTTGATAAGAAGCTGTCAATCCAATATTGATAATAATTAAGTTAGAAATGATAAAGGTACTTGCATAAAGTAAATGAAATGCAATACAAGAAGAAAGTAGAATGTTTGTTAAAGAAAATGATTAAATATAGCAAAATTGGGTCAATACTTGTGCTAAGGTGGGTAAAGTTAGGTTTAAAAAATTAGAAAAGGGTCTGTGAATAGGTAGGAACACAAAAAGTTATGTTTGGTTGGAGTTAAGGGGATGAAAATAACTTGTTATTTTATGCCAAAGTGATCATCAGTGGTTAGATGAACCGTCAGTAGGTGGGTTGATCATCAGTGATTGGGTAACCATCAATGATTGGTGGTAACCATCAATGGTTGTGCTAACCATCGGTGATTGCCTATGGGTTTCTAAAGATACTTAAAAAAGAGTGGAAAAATAGGTAGATGGTCAGATAAGGATTTTTTTAAGGATTTGGTGGAGAGAAAATAAGGTGTAAATAGGTCTAACTAGATCAGGGAGGTTAGAAATCCAAAATAACAAAGAACAATTAGAATATACCTATAACTTACTATATGGTTGATAGTGGAAGGCTAAAGAAATTTTTCTAGAGTAATAATACTTTGGTCTCAAAAGCAAATTGGATAGAGGTTCAGGTCTTTTTTGCTATTGCTAAGTTATCAAAGGAAGGTTGGATTTTGGAAGACTTGAATACCTATGTGCAAGAACATTTGATATCTTGAACATGGATCCTTTGCACCTCTTACTCCCCTCATTTTATAATCAAAGATGGATAGAGGATAGAAGGTTCCCTAAAGGGTGAGGTTTTTGATCATGATGCTTAGAAGTTCATTAGCACCAAATAAGAAAAACATATTAAATCACGCCTCATTATCTTGCACATAGTTGATGATGTGTCAAGAAGGTGAGGACTTGACTATCAACGGTCAAGTTAACCATTGATGGTTAAGTTTACCATTGATGTTCAAGTGCTTGAGGGAAAAAGGGCCAAAATAAGTTAAAAGGGGTTGGTAAAAAGGTTAAGTTAGTAGGTTGATCAGTTAACTAACTAGGTGGTCAACTAGACTTAAGGTCTAATCGGGGTCCTAAGGTGTTTTGACAAATTAGAACTATCATGTCAAATTTTCTAGTGTCTACATTAGTATTCTAATGAGAAGAGAGGATTACCCTATGAAGAGGTATTAGGAGGGGTCTCATAGCTCATTATTTGATTGGAAATATGAACATTACTCACATCTAAGAGAGGATCCCTACTCTATCTATGAGAGGCCCTATGAGGGTTGGTAAAATTCATCATGTCTATTGACTACAACTCAGTATTATCATCAAGTAGAAATTTCATGATGAAGGGAAATAAAGAGAGATGAGAAAGCAAGGAAACATGAAATGACATAAATAATGTAGGGTCAACTGGGTCGATCTAATACAATGAACAAAGGTTGAAAAAGGATAAATAGGGTCTATAAATATAATAGGGTCGATTGGGTCAATCTAGTACATTAGATAGGGAAAATTAAGAAGCCTATAAAAAATTATGATCTGAAACAAGATAACCTTTGCAAGTAATTTGAAAAGAAATAAATTAATGGAAATAAATAGTCAATTCGATTAACACTATCTAATCTAGTTGAAGCACATAGCACAAAACCTTCCACCAATGCTAGCTAATGCAAGTTTTTATAATATAATATATAATTGAGTAAAGAGAGTAATCAACTTGAAAATTAAATATATAACTAAGTGTTCAACCTAAATTTTTATTATATTAGTAAGATATGTTTTTAAATGTGATGGGAATTTGGCTATAAGCAAGGAACTAAAATGACAATATAAGGATGGTTTCAGGTAGTTTGGGCTAAAAGGGATCTTTAGTGTTAATGATATAGGGTTGGTAGTGGGTCTTACCCCCTCACTTCACACATTGAAATGATAAGGGTGTTAGGTGCTTAGCCATAATATACCATTAACCACGCTTTATACTTGACCAGAACATCAAGTCGACTTCCCCCTTAGTGATGAAATCCAAGTAGGTTGGCCTTGTGTAGACAAATGTTAAAATTTTTATTTTTATTTTGTGATTTGATCATGTGTGCATAAAATATAAATAGTGAGACTAAATGGTTAATTAAAAACCCCCTAATTAGACTATGTGATCTATTTTAAGCATGTAAGCAATAAGAAAAGAAAGTGTGAACTAATTACTATCATATAAGGTTAATTCCAATTTTGAAACAAGGTATAATGTTGATATAGTAAATAATCTATCCACAAAATATAGAATAGGTTCAAACCTATACAATGGAAACAAGGTCTAAAAATGAATAAGGTTGGCAGAGTCAACCTAGTTATCTAGTTAGCACACAAAACACAAAATTGGGTCGATAGGGTCGATCCGGTTGAATATGGAGGGGTAGTTTTAAAGACTACAAACTATAAAAGGAAAGACTATAAAGAAATAAATAGAAAGATTGAAAGAAACCTTGGTGGATCAGAGATGTAGAGAATTAAGATTATTGTTCAAGAAACTTGATATAAGCTTGAAAATTATACCAAGTCAATTGGGTTGATCAAGCTTTGAAAAAACCTATTATTGAGTTCTTAGAATGTATAGGGTTGATTGGGTCAACCTAATAGTCTAGATTGGATGTTTATAAAGCTAAAAACCTATACTGGGTTGACATGGTCAATCTAGTAGCCTATACCTAAAATCTTACACAGAAATTAGAGTTAGGTTGATGCAATCAACCTAGTATTGGAAATATATGATAAAAAAAATGATGAAGGAATGAAAGAATAAAATAAGGTGAGAAAATATTATAAGGGTTAGTTCACATCAGGTTCACTAGAATGTATGCAGCTAAAAATATATAATGTCTATGAATCAATCCTAGCTTAGAGAAGATAGGGCATACTTACATTTTCAATTAAGAATACATTTGTTAAGCATGAGCATGACCAATATGGGGATCTGATAGACCTAATTATGGGATCACTTGTCATAATATGTCATGCTAGGAAGTTTTCTAAATATTATAGTCTATCATAATCATAAAATATCCCTAAAAGAGTCCTAGGTTTAATGTTAACTCTATTCTAATAAGAAGAAAGTAAATCTAATCTAGTGCACACCAAAGGTTGTGTTACAAAGTGGGGATTAGAAACAAAACAAACTAAACCAAACATGTATAAAATACATATACTCACATCAATGGATATTTAATTATAATAAATGGGAGAAAAGTACAATTACATTATCTATCTAATATTATAAAGGAGAAATAAATTTAGGAATACTTACCTCAAAGATGAACCCACTGAGCCTCAATCTCTCCCTTGGCCAAGGTGCTTCACAAGATATTTTTGGGTATGTAAGGATAACAAAGACAAATTATCTCTATGTTACACAACCTATCTATGCATATAAAAGACTTCTTTATAAGGCAAGATTTGTATCTCCAAATAAAGTATGGAACCCTAAACTTTATTCCTCAAGTAGAATGATCAATAAGTAGATGTTCATTCACACTTATTATTCTTCACTTATCTATTCTCAAATGGTTGGAAATAGACTTGTATATATAGGTGGATCTTACCCTAGATATTTCTAAATATGTCAATTGTATAGGGTTGACCTAGTCAAACTTATATGTTTTCAAGAGGTAGATCACTAGGGCCCAATCTACGTTGATTGAAGGGCTAACAAAACTCTAAGTGAAAAATATCCCTAAATAGTACATGGTCAACCCTATATAGTAATCACAAGCTAAAAACTATACAAGGTCAACCCAATCAACTTAGTACAATCAACTAGTGAAAATGGGTCAAGGCAAGATCAAGAAAGATAAAGCATGAATAATGACTATAATGGGTACAACTAAGAAGAATAATCTTAGGGTAAATGGTTTTAGGAGACAAGTATGTAGATGGCAAGTGGCAAAAGGGACAATAATCTTATGAAGTACCAATAGTCTTCCCACCCCTTTCCCAATGCACCCTTTAAGGCATGCACTCAAAGAGATTCAAACTCAATGGGTTCTTACAATATACATAGTGTCAGTAATCAATAAAAGCTATAAATATTATGTGTATACACTATGTGCCTCTACCTCTCTTCTTCTAATTTTGGACCTAGTTTAAACCCCCTATAGGCCCCATTCTACTTTCTTTTGACATTCTCACCATTATTTTGGAAATCCCACCATTTAGAAAGATATTATTGCTATGTTTTAGGGTGATCCCACTATTTTCCATGACCTTTTTAATCTTCAAGTTATTCCCACCATTTGGCAGGGTGATCCCACCTATCTTGGTGAACTCATCATTTGACAAGGTAAAATTCACCCAAAAATACAAGATAGCCATTATTTTGATGATCTCAACATTTTGACCCAAAATCCCACAGAGTTTTATTAATATCACTAATCTCCTAGAATTCCCACCATTTTTGTGGGCAAACTTTCCATTTTTGAAATTGGTAAAACAATAAGGTCACCCCAATTACTACATCCTACATGAAATTAATACATTAAATGACAAATTCAAAAGTCCAAAAAGATACCTAATGATTCTTCATTCCCTAATGGTCATTGGTACTCCCTCATGCTCTCCTTAAGATTTTAGTGGTGTGGGATATTTGTTATTTTATCTAGTTAGCTCACGTGTAAATATCAGAGCTCCAAAATTACTATAGTTAAGGTGAGAAATGACTTATTTTTGCCCCCAAGGGTCAAAATATAGTAATTTTTTCAAACTTTTTACCCCCTAAGCCTATATTTACATAAATTTATCTTTCTTGGGCTAGTAGTTTAGCCCCTCTGATCATCTTTTCCTTTGGCTTTCTTATAATTACATAATTTTTCATCATCTTTTGCCAAAATTAACAAGATTATTTTTCTTCCAATTGAGGGCCCATCTATTAAATATTTTAAAATTTTATGTATGACCCTTGAGTCAGAATTATGGGTTATCCAAATAATCTTTAAGGTGTTTCATAAACCTATCTCTCCATAATTCATGAAAACTTTAAAAATGGAAAGTGGGAATGAAATTTATTTCTTCTGAGTATAGTGAACTTTTCATTCTTTAAAAATATGTTACATTAACTGAATGTCTCTCCACTATTTCTCAATTAGGGTAAAAATGTATACATCTAATTCTTATCACTATTATGTTTAAATTGTCGATCTAAGTAACATTCTATGATAATGCATAATCTAGGCCAAAATCATTAAAATGTGTTAAATAGTTCAATCTTGTCACGTACAAGTGATGATTTAGGCTAATGTATCCCTTAATGGGGTAATGAGTTTTATTTTATTATTATCTTTTCTCAAAACACTTTGATTCAAATTATGACCACATAAATTAATTCTATGGACCACTAAATTCTTTTAATTTGACATCACATATTACGTGTATATGTTATTTTACATCCGTAATGCCTTAAATGGGGTATTATTTTATATGCAACTATAAACTTCTTCTAATTATACTCCATCCAAATTAGGACTTTGTAAAATAGCATTTTCAACCAGGTTGATTAAGCATGCAATATATTTATAAAGAATTATAGAAATTTAAGAAAAGACACTTAAGCAAATTAAACCAAATCAAGAGCCCAAGTGAAAATTCCATGGAAGTTATTGAAAATATATTAATTATAAATTCATTTCTCAAAGCTACATCATCATATAACATCATCAATGGGTGGCATCTATAAGCCATTAATGGAGTAAATATCAATATTAAGCCTTCTCATGCCTCATTAATGTCCCATTTCTCCAAATATTTATGGCTTGTCCCTCTAGAATTGAATTAGTTTATGGCCACACATCTTGATCTCAATATGGATGGTCATGGTTGAGTCTAAACATTTTAAAAAATCTATAAATAATTGAGCTAATACCACCATTTTTAAGCCTCATTCATGCAAACTTATTATGCAAAAATTGATATATAAAAGCTTCACCTATTTACACAAATTGATCAAACTCATGAGCCTAAGCCATTGGTGCACTAGGAAATGATGGAGGAGCTTGTTACTCATCATTGACATAGACTTGGATCACCAAATCTAGGGAAAAACATGATTCTTGGCTGCACTTGGAAGGAGGGATGTTATTTGGAACTTTTGGTAGCATTTGTTTTTTAAATATATCTTAGAATTCATTTACAAAACTTCATGAGGGAGTGGTCTTAATGTTTTAGTGTCTATATGGTTATTTGTAAGATATTTTCTTGACTAACACATGGACTATTTCATCTTGTAATCTTACTCTACAAGGATAATATATAATATCAAATAATATATTAGAAACATGCAAAGACAATGATGTAGCCAAGGGGTTTAAATAATTGTAGATATAGTAGACAATAATCCACACACATTATTGAGGGTATCATGTTCCAAATACTATGCCTAAAATTATGAGGTATAAGTCTAATTGAGTCCTAAGATAAAATTAATGATGTCAAGAAAAGTTGTAAAATGGGTATCAAATATATAATAATGGAACTAATGAACAAGGGTAACCTATATCTAATATGGTAAATAAATTAAACTATATAAAGAATAAATTAAAAATGGCTAATTATAGTTTTAGTTTAAGGAAATTTAGCCTATACGAGGTCCTAAACCATGGTTGTAATGGAAATCCTAAGCAACCTATGATATGCTAACTTTTAGCTTAAATGCAATATAGGAAAGGAAAAAACCATACATACTACACTAACAATAAGTAGAAAATATCTATCTAATAAGTAAATAAAAGAAATATAAAATGGATAGAGATACTTATCTTGGAATGACTTATTAAAGCATTATTCTCTCCCTTAGCTTTAATGGCACTTTTTGATAAATGTTATAGATGAAGACATCAAATTTCAAGGATGAAGACCTAAATCTCTTTAGTTTGGGACTCCAAATACTAATGGGAGCCTCTATTTTTGAACTTCCTCCTATTGAGATTTAATTTCCTTGAGAAAGACTTGTCATCAAGAATAATAAGACTATACTCTAACTCATCCTTATATTACTTAAGGGTATAAATATGAGCACAACAATAGCATATGAGTGTTGTGTGTCTTGTAAATGATATTTATAACCCTTATATATATAGATCCATATTTAAAATTTAAATTTAACTTCAAGCCAATTGTATTAATCCAAATTAATATAGTACATCAATATGAAAGATACAATATATACCATCAATTGCCATATAGTATATGAAGACAAAAAACGAATAATTATATCAATAGTGCCAATACAATACATAAATAAATAGGTAGAATAAAATATATTTATAGCATTGATATAGTATGAAACATAGTGAGGGTGCTTAATTTAATAAAAGAAGTTGGAGAAAAAAATAGGAAAGAGACTCAGAGGAGGTCAAATGATAGTTTTGAAGGTATGACTGAATAATATTTAAGCATCTTTCATAAAGTACCACAATCTTACCATAGCCATTTCCCTGTACACTCCTTAGGACTAAAACTTATGGAGATTCATGTGTCGATGAGTCCTTCAAGAGATATCATTAGTAAAAGAGAAATATGAAAAACCAAATGTATACATATTCCCCATCCAAATCTCATATGTCATAATAGTTTAATGTAGGATTATGTTTTGTGAAAGATGCATATTAACATGAAAGCATAAAATAAATGTTGATAAATGAAATTAAATAAAGGTGTATGTAAATATGTGTCTTCACTTACCTTTCTACTTATTAAAATGATGATGTATAGTGTTGATGTAAAATACAAATCTATAAGCATAATGGATAGACCTAAAAATAAGAGAAAAAACAAACTTATAAAAATGCTTTTAATTACCAATGAGATGTGGGTGAGTTGGTAAAGTGGCTTGGTTATTTCAATCCCCACCCAAGTTCAAATCTCAATAAGGTATCGAAGGCTAGATGTGGTTGTTGTGGGTATTTTTGGGCTCGTTGTGGCCATTGTTAGTATATTTAGTATATATGGTAGATTATCACTTAGGGATCTGGGCCACGACTATGTCCTAGACCATTTTTTAGCTCTGGTCAAAAGTGAATACCAATCCAAAAACAATACTTTTAATTAGTACCAAACAATTCTTTTCTTCTCTAGGATACTAGTGTTTCTTCTAGTTCATCAAAAGGAACCATAAAAATAAAGATATGATTAAAATATGGAATTTAAAGGATAATATCAAAAAATGAATTTTGACTTGATATACATAAAAATTATAAAAGTTAAATCATTTTTTTAATTTTTTGTTTTGAAAATATAGAGAGCTTTGGATGACCATTTCTAGCATGATGAGACATAATGGCTAGAGGATGATGAGGGAGACACATAGGAGGTCACTACAGAGGTGTCATAGGAGCCATTGAGGTTTACGATGTAATTATTTTTGGGTTTGGTAGATAAAATATATGTAGGAAATATACATCCTAGGAAAAATCATGTAGAATAATTTTGCTCAATAAGTATTAAAATGTAGAGACCATTTTGTTGGGAAATGGGTAGGAGGTAAAATTACACTTTGTTCATGTTTAATATTGTTTAGGGCCCAAGGAATAAATCACCACCACATGATAATTTTATCTAAAATTTTGATACATTTATGTGATGATAAATCACATATAGGGTCGATATTTTAGATGAATGCCAATATAGTTAAGCACTTGAATGTCATCGTAATGGCCAATACCATAGTATATGGTTTATGTAGTTGAAATGTTTATAAAATGGTTGATAGATTACAAATATATTTGAGTTACTTGAGATGAAATATAAGGCTAGCATAATATACATAAGTCCAATATAATTATAATGTTTATAATTTGATTAATATAGTGTATATGGAAAATATACTTTGGAATGAACTATATGGCTAATATAATATAAATATTATTGATACCATTCAGGAGGGATTTTATAGTTGATACAGTAAATATAAATTGTATGGCTGATACAATAGGAAATCTAGGCCATATTTAATTATTTAATATTTTTGTTATATGTTAAGCTGATTTTAGATTTTTTTTATTAATTATTGATTGGGTATTATTATTTATATTTTTTCGAAGGCAACCATAATAATGGAGGATAGTGGATGATAGATAGTTTCCTAATTTATTATCTAAACTATCTAATGAGGATAGATCTTGATTGATCAACCTAATATTTAAAGGGATTATGGAGATGTTTCATGTTCCTTAGAGCACTAAGGTGATAGTCATGTTCCTTGGTTATTGTGAGATCACAAATGTATTTAGATGGGAGATGGATGGGGACATAATGAATCTATCCATCATACTAGAGTATGTCCATGTGATTCTTAGATAGACAATCAATGTCACACCTATGATTTTTGATGTCTTATATCCTAATGCAAATCTTGTAGAGATAGCATAGTGGGTTATGGGGTCTGACTAGTATGACCAACATAAATTGATCGTTATAATTTATTTAGTATATATATCAAGAATTCATAATATCTAAAAGGCCATTATTATCTTGATGTCCATGCATATTGTGTGTCATAAGTAAAATTACATTTTACCTTTATATGTTATTGGTTTGTGCTAGTATGAATTAGAGTAGGCACCATCTATGATATGGGAGTGAACATATAGGCATAGCTAGTGCATGATTCATATTATATGGTGAGTTGAGGACATAATACTATGGGTCTCATTAGTATTTTTTCATTATATATATATGATTGATTCCATATGTATAAAAAATTATGTCTAATACACTATATTGAGGACTCCTACCTCAATTGAGGATATGGGCATAACATCATAGAGAGAGATGCATCTCAACACAACCAACCTTGGAAACCATGAAAATATATTATATAGTGTGGACATTATACTAGAGGACTATGGACTCATGTGATACATTTAATTACATAATTTAGGGATGATGACAAGTTATGATCACTAAGTACTAAACATGGTGGTTAAATCCTCACTTGTGTGTATTAATTCTAGGTTAGTTAAATCAACCAAACCTAACTAGCTATCCCACACCATTAGTTGAGACATGTTAAGGATCCAAGAGGATTAGAGGATTAAGGGACACTAGTGCATGCCATAATTTTGATACCTTTTCATGTACCTTAGGGTAGGATTAGATAACATAAAGGATAACTTGTAGATAATTCAAAGGAGGAGCCTAAGGTCGATCTTGATGTACATATAATATAGGTTTCCCTAGTGAGAACTAATATGTGGAAATTTAAATAATGGGGTCATATGGGCATCAAGTCTTAGTGGTAAAGTGAAAAAGGTGGGTGGGATATTCTAGGATCTAATAAATAGAGAATTATCTTTTCCTCAATAGGCATGATAGGTGTAGAGAATATCTATGAAAGACACTAATGAAAAGGTGTTAAATTTTAATTAATAATTTTCTATCACTTTATTTTTTAGTCTTAGAGATATACATGCTAGGGATTAGTGATATATATATATATATATATATATATATATATATATATATATATATATATATATATATATATATCACTAATCCCTAGCATGTATATTACATTGATTTGGTTTGATTTTGTATATGTTAAAGAGGAGATAGAATGGTAGGGAGCAATGATTAAGGCCACTCTCTATGAGACCCTAGATGTTGTGCTACCACTAATATTATTAATATATCATATCCTATACCACCATTTATGGGAGAATATTTTTCGGTTTAGGATTGTTGGATCTATTTCATGAGAGCTAAGAAACAAGAGTATGATATTGTTATAGATGTGGTTCTAGTAGGAGGGGATGTTATGGCTTAGAACTAGGTATCTATGGATCATATATCCTTTATCACAAAGCAAAGAGAACATTTAAATACAATTATTTAATGCATTGAGTGAGAGTGAAGTATGAATACCCAAAGGGATAGGTTGAGGGTTTATAGTCTAGAACCACCATCATGGCTCAATATCTAAGAGAGTTTAGGTTTGCAACCTCATTAGAGAGAATGTTCCCTCATCTATCTAAGTTTAAATGTGACCTAGATCCATATAACTAGTCATACATGAATGAATTTTTATGTATAAGACTTTTGACATAGCCACACTCTCTCTCACATACACACCATTGGATTTTACTCCATTTTTTTGAAAATGGTTTTAAATGTTGATATATCTCTTTTTATGGTTATAATATCATGTTATGATGTAATGATGTTAAGTATGTTTCATATTTTTATATAATTATTGATAATATACATGGTTAAAAATAACAAAGACTAAATATAAAAATGACATATTAAGTGAATAGATAGAAACATCAAAAAAAATAATATATGTAATAAATGATTGTAAAACATACTAAATGTAAAAAATTTAAAAATTTAAATAAAAACACAAGATATGTACAAGATTTTAAGGTAAGTCATAAATTGAATCAAAATTTAAGATCGATGAATTCTAAAAAAACATAATATGAAAAAAATAATTATAAAAATATATACCCAATGTAATAAGATGAAAATCTAATCAAACAAAGATATTTAGATGACTGTAACAACATCTAAAGTAAAGTATGTAAAAAACCAAATCAAATAAATGAAAAATAAAGAATAAAAATGTATCCAAAGTAATATAAATGAAGACTTGAATCAAACTAAAAGGACTTAAAATATTGTATAATTATTTTAAATACATTGAATCGAAGAAAGATAAAAACCTAACTCAAACAAGGATGTGTGACATAAGGAAGAAAAGACTCCAATAAATAAAAAATGAAAATTGATGATTGCACTAGAGTGTGATAACACATATAATGTGAGATAAATTAAAAATTAACTCAAAAAAAGACATGAAAGGATATAAAAATGATTGTAAAAACATCTAATTTAAGAGAGATAAAAACCTAACTCAAACAAGTATGTTTGACACATAGAATAAAAGAGTCAAATTTATGAAAACTTAAAGTTAATTCTTGTGCTAGAGTGTATGATAGGAATGCATGACCATCTAGATTCATAACCATAATAATAAATATGGTGTGTAGATGAAGGAGATGAGTCTTTTCATAAAGGCATGGTTGTATTTCCATAGCTATTAAAATGTAACTCGTAAAATAAAAATCCAATAGGTGTAAAAATGAAAGCTAAGAGTCAAATTTGAATCAAAGAGAAAAAATGGAATATAAAGAAGAGGGATGTGGTCATCGAGAAACAATATCTATCAAGGGGATACTAAGAAATATAATATGCATATATAATGAATTAAGGCACCATAATTTTGATGTATAAATCCTTGTAGGATATAAGATGGTAAGCATGAAATATACTAAGAGGGGGGGTGAATCAATATATTTATCTTATAAAACTTTCCCTTAATCAAACATTCAAGATATGCAATAAAACTCAAACATTAAACATCACAAAAAATAGAGAGAGACACTAGATATAACATGGAAACCCAATGTGGGAAAAACCATGGAGAACAATCTCAAGTATATTCATGAGAATAAACCCACAGGAGCACCATACCCCTTTGCCGAGTACCACCCCAGCTACAATTTGTGAGCACCAACCCATAAGAGATTCAAACCCCTTTTTTGAGCACCAACCCTACTACTATTTGTGAGCACCAACCCATAGGAGCACCAACCCCTTTATCGAGCACCAACCTAGCAACAATTCGTGAGCACCAACCCATAGGAGCACCAACCCCTTTGTGTATACCACACACCTATCTCTCAATGTTGTTATCTCAACAAATGATAGATCAATACAACATCTCCTTCCTCTCTCTCTCACCTTTGCTCTTCTAAACTAGATATAACAAATACAAATCATATTCATCTCTCACAATTGCTCTTCTAAGCTAGATATTACAATATCAAATCAACCTCTCTCTTCCATATTATAAATGGCTACTCAAGCCTTTATTTATAGCTTTCTAAATGACCTTTGGCCTTCCCCCTTTGTGACCTTTCAATCCTCATAGAAAATGGAACTAATCTTGGATGGCCCTTCATATTCAAGCCTTTGAAAAGTCATGTGGTGACCCTTCATGACCAAAAACATCCTTCCCACTTTTGTCCTTATCTTTGGTGACTTTTCATATTCCTTAAAGTGTCCCTTCATGAGAAATTCGCCCTTACTCTTTTATCTTCACTTGGTGACTCTTGGTATTCCCCAAAATGACTCTTCATGGGAAAATGTCTCCCATCCTTCTTTTGTCTTTACCCCATGGCTCTTCAACTTCTCCATGGGCCCTTCTTTTGTCTCATATGCAACCAAAAGTATATTCATTAATATTAAATAAATATTAACTCACATTAGCCAAGATAAACAATATTAAATGCAATGGAGCCTTTATCACCAATAATGCTAAACCTTTGACATCAATGACAATATTTCAAACAATCTCCCCCTTTGTCATTGATGGCAACCTCAATCTTGAAACTGCCACATCCTGTCACCTACACATACTGTCATCTAAAAACATACAGTAACTCCCCCTTACTGTAGCAACTTGTACCTATTCCTTGTACCTATTTTCTGCACCTGTACCTATACCTATTATTTTCCCCCTTTGACATCAATGGCAAAGGGCCTACCTAGAGCTAACACTTAGCTCCCCCTCACTTGATGCTAAACATCAATGGCAGGAAGTAATAGAAATTAATCCCAACTCCTCTCACCAATCTTTGAGAAGATATCTGATTTTACCTATCCTTTGAGAATCTACAATCAACTCATTTGAATATTTTCTTGTAATCTCACAACCTTCCACATGAAACTTTAAGATGTATCCTTGATCACATATTTGCCTTACACTCAATAAATTATGCTTATAAAACATTATTAGTCTTGGTTCTACCATTATTCAAAATTAAAGTACCTTTTTTGGCTATCCTAGCAGTGATTTTATCTCTGAATCTCATTGTACCACCATTGATCTTCTTTACTCTTATCTCCTATCATATGCCTCAAACATCCGCTATCAATGAACCATGGCTGATCTTTATCTCTTGCATGCAAAGTTGTTTGCACCAACATAGAATCTTCAGGTTGTTTCTTCTGCCATGAACACAATTGAACCTTCTTCCTGATGAATGGAGCTTTGAAACTTTGATCCTTCTTGATTGAATCTACATGAGTATCCTTTTCTTTCTCTCTAAAATTGTTAGCTCTTTTTCAACATTCTAATTTCTTATGACCATAATCATTTGAAACACTACATATGTAAGAATCATTCTAATAGCCTCAAACCATAATACTGATGCAAAATTTTCTTCAAAAATATATTCTCTCAAAATATATACAAATTAATCTATCAACTCACCTTCTTGTCATGCAAAATATCCAAGACCCAATAGCATCCACCATGCTTCAATTTTTTTAAAAGTGTCTCCTTGAATCCTAGAAGAGACACCCCCACATAATAGGGTTCTAAAAATAAATCTCAGGAGATTCCCACATCTCCTCTATTTCTTCCTTGATCTTCTTGTGTTTTTCTTTTAGAATCCGTTTAAGCATGTCTAACCTTTTTGACTTACTAACCTTATCATTTATGATGTTTTTCTTTTTCTCAAATTTTGCAACTATCTTATCTTGACACAGCTCATGCTTAAATGTAACAAGAGATTCTGCATAGTCCTTCCTTTATGATTCTTTATCTACTATAGCAAGTAATTCATTTTCACTCTTAAACTCAACCTGAACAACCTTTCTATTTTAGGTCTCCAAACCTAAATTTGTCTTTTCTCATCTTTTCTAGGGTCTCTATATCCTTTGACATACCTTGAATATCTCTTTACTTTATTTTGACATAATCTAGCAATATGTCCAACCTCATGACAACAAAAGCAAACAATATTTCTCATACCTTGTTATTGAATGTGACTGAGATCTCCCTTTAACTGATTGCTTCTCCTCATACAATTTCTTGCCCTATGACTAACATGATGACAAATAAAATAATGGCCATGAAAATAATTTGAAAACTTGAAAGCATTGGGCTGCCTGATTGACTTCTTTAATTTGCCTTCAAAACCTACATCCTTCTTTCCTTGGACTGATATTTCATGATCTTTTTCAACCTTGATTATAAGCTTCTCATGATTATTCTTTAAGGAGCCTAACTCAACCTTCAACTGATTACACTCTTCTTCTTTTGATGTTAAAATTGAAGTTACAACCTCTAACTGATTCTTAATATCCTGAATAAATATCTTATTTTCTTTTACTTCTATAGCCAACTTAGAATCCAAGATACACACCTATTCTTTAAGAGCTTCAACCACAGATTTCAATTCTTGATTCTCCTTCTTTAACTGCTTGGCCATCTTGTGCTTTTCCTTGATCTACCTTCAAGTTGTTAAACCCTTTCTAAAGGAACCTTCTCTGATACCAATTGTTAATCATGAAATATACTAAGAGGGGGGTGAATCAGTATATTTATCTTATAAAAATTTCCCTTAATCAAACATTCAAGATATGCAATAAAACTCAAACAATAAACATCACACAAGATATAGAGAGACACCATATATAACATGGAAACCCAATGTGGGAAAAACCATGGAGAACAATCTCAAGTATATTCATGAGAACAAACCCATAGGAGCACCATACCCCTTTGCCAAGTACCACCCCAGCTACAATTCATGAGCACCAACCCACAAGAGCTTCAAACCCCTTTTCCGAGCACCAACCCCTTTACCGAGCACCAACCCAACATCAATTCGTGAGCACCAACCCATAGGAGCACCAACCCCTTTGAGTATACCACACACCTATCTCTCAATGTTACTATCTCAACAAATGATAGATCAATACAACATATCCTTCCTCTCTCTCTCTCACATTTTCTCTTCTAAGCTAGATATAACAAATACAAATCATATTCATCTCTCACAATTGCTCTTCTAAGCTAGATATTACAATATCAAATCAACCTCTCTCTTCCATATTACAAATGGCTACTCAAGCCTTTATTTATAGCTTTCTAAATGACCTTTGGCCTTCACCCTTTGTGACCTTTCAATCCTCATGGAAAATGGCACCAATCTTCGATGACCCTTCATATTCAAGCCTTTGAAAATTCATGTGGTGACCCTTCATGACCAAAAATGTCCTTCCCACTTTTGTCATTATCTTTGGTGACTTTTGGTATTCCTGAAAGTGTCCCTTCATGAGAAATTCACCCTTACTCTTTTGTCTTCACTTGGTGACTCTTGGTATTCCCCAAAATGACTCTTCATGGGAAAATGCATCCCATCCCTCTTTTGTCTTTACCCCGTGGCTCTTCGACTTCTCCATGGGCCCTTCTTTTGTCTCATATGCAACCAAAAATATATTCATTAATATTAAATAAATATTAAATCACATTAGCCAAGATAAACAATATTAAATGCAATTGTGCCTTTATCACCAATAATTCTAAACCTTTGACATCAATGACAATATTTCCAACATAAGACACTCTAATCGAGTGGGTAACGCTAAGCTTTTTCAATATCAAGGATTTTAAAAACTCCACCTAGTAAGCATAGAGCTTGGGTGATAATTGAAGTATGAATATCATCCCATAAAGGTTAAATTCATTAACATTAAAAGGATCCATCCTTCCCATGAGGTTTTACTTGTTCCTTAGGACATCTGTTAGCAGAGGTTCCTAGAAATACTGTAGAACATGATAATTATAGAGATAACTTGTGTAGTGAAGAGGAAAAAAAATCCATAATTGACCTTAAAGACTTAAAATTCATCATTTACATATAGAATTACACATAAAGGTTAGGAAAAACATAAATATAACAAAAGGTGGACCATAAATGGCATAACATATGTTAACATATTAAAGAAAAATAGGCTATTTACTGCACACTAACCATATGTAAAATATGATTAGGAAAACCATATTAGAATGATTTTATTAATCTATATCAACAAATCAAAACAATAAATAACCTTTTATAATTAGTTATCTCTTTTAATTCCATCCTTTTGAGATACAAAAGGAAAGACTCTTTGCATTCTTCTATTACTTGATTAAGCTTATCAAGATAAATACATACAAAAGACAAAATTATATACTTCACAAATGTGTCCTATTATACTTTGTAATTTTACCATGCTCTATTCAACACTCAACACTTTATTGGACTTAAATTTTTGTCTCATATTGAGATAAACTCACTTGTTCTAAATTGAATTGAAAATATGAGCCATAAACAAAAAATTTAGTAATCACTCCAAGTGTCATTTACTAATTTTCACCCTTTGTGCACTGCTTAGCTACCCTTTTAGGTATTCAGCTAAGTAGCATACTATCCTACCACCCTTTCAAGTTCTTAATATACTAGCCTAACTAAGTGATTTCCCTTTACGAGTTTTCAACTACTCTGGCCCCACTCCTAATGTTTAGGCTATCTCTATGTGACATAAGAGATTTCCATGCAAATTTGAGTAGGATATTTTTGTAAACATTCTAGGATTACTTACTTTTGTGGCATTGGATAACTTTGACTGGGCTATTTTTGAATTTGTTGCATTTTCTGAACTACTAACCCACTAGATTTTAGTGCACCTAATGGTAGAGGTTGTTATAGAGATTGCACCTTTTCATCCAAATTTTTATTCTATAGAATTTGATGGAGCTATTATGAAGGAATGAATTATGGCTCATCTTTACTTGGTAAATAGTCAGATCAACTTGAGATAGATCTTGCTTAAGCATTTTCTTTAAATCTATGATCATTTCATAGACCATGAAATCAGAATGTGTAGAGGCATATAAACCACCATCATATTTTGCACATCTTCATACTCTATAATGGTGAGTAGTGTTTTGGAATTAGATAGTTTGAGCTAGATATATAATATGAGCTCATCCAATCTATCTATAGTCCTTTGGGATTGAATGGTTTCAAAGGTATTATGCATTATTTTAGTATGCCAAACTTGTAGTTTCTATATTACATCATCCTTATAATCCATAATTGCTTGAGTACCCTTCTCATTGACTTTGTAATAACCATCTAGTCATCCATTACCACTTTAGCTTTATCTGTAGTGGCAAACTCAAGTTTCATAGTAGCCAAAGATTGATTGAGATGTTATCTCCAATTTAGCATATCCTAGGCTATTTGTTTGTCTTTTTGTGTGTTAGTATAGGTTCTTGACACAACAAAACATGTTAAGGATGAAGATATATAAGTCTTATTCCAGTGCACAAGATAGTGTTGAGAATTAATATTTAATAAGTAAAATAGAAACATAGCAAAGATGTATTTTAGTGCATTTGATAGGAATTAGGATTAACCAAGATTTCGAGAATCATTCACAAAGTATACAAAATAACTTAGATAGGATTAAACCATACATTAAACATGATTTCACACATAAATAACAAAATAATAAATATAATAGGTGATCATAACCAAAATAGTCTGCATTGATCTCATCAAAAGTTCATCATCTTCTTCATACAAGCATACATATTGATAATCATTTAGAGTCCCTAACTATTCACATTATTCTCATACTTTGGCACCAAAAGAGGGGAATGTTTATTTTCTATCCTTTTACAAGTCATGGAGGATAATATTATATATATATATATATATATATATAATTCATACATAACACATGAATATTCAAGGAAAATCATATGCAGCTTTACTTATCCATTTTCTTCTCCTAACACTTTCTTGAACTTAAAATGTTATCTTATCCTAAGACAACATTGTAAGTTCATCTGATGGTGTATTAAGGGAAAAATTTAAAGAAATGAGTAGACTATAAGGAGTTGCAATAATTGCTCAAGGCATCATTTCCATTTTTCACCTCTTACACACTACTTAGTCTCCCTTTCAGGTTTTCAACTAAGTAGTATACCGACCTACCACCCTTTCAAGTTTTCAATAGGTTGGCATAATTAGGTGGCCACATTTTATGGTTTTTCAACCATCTTATCCCCACTTGTCTCACTAGTCATTCCCAATACAAATTTTTTTACAAAATTTCAAAACTTTCACCTTATGTAGTACTTAACTGGAAGGAAGTGACATGGTAGTGGAAGAGGACATGCCAATAAGATCCTTGGCCCCATATTGAGTAGTCATGTCTTGTGAAATTTCTTGTTAGAGCTTAGAGGGTGCCTTATAGATTGGAACATTAAGAATCTAGACCACCTCACTATAGAAGGGAGCTAGGTCACCTTTTTAAGTATGCCAATCTATCATCATCTCCTAGATAATGAAGTAGAATGTGCATGAGTACATGACATTTGATGAGTTGTTTCAAGTTTGAATCATTGGTGATGCTCATTTTTTCCTTTATATTATTAACCCTTATCTATATTTTATTTCTCAGTTGCTCCAACTTCTCTTCATGGTGTTTAGCTTGGACACCTGTAAATGAACTGCATCATAGGTCATGCTTCTAGTCGATAATTTTATCACACACAATATCCATAGAGATGAATGATTCCTAAATATCAAGGTATTTCTCATCTACCAATGTGGTTTGGATATCCATGGTTATTTTAGTAGTTGTTTTTGCAGTGAAGTCTACATTAGAGTTGGTGAGGGAGTTGATGAGTTGTTGATTCCAATCCAAAAGGATTTATGTGACCTAATGTGCTTGGAGGGTAGAAATATCAATCATGCTTTGATACTTATCTATCAAGTTTATCAAGGTAAATTCCTCAGTATTCATACTCTATCCTAATGTATTACATGAAGTTGGTTGGTTGTGCACCATTCCTTTATGAGCTCAAATACCAATGTCTTGATCCTACATTTATCTCACATCTCTTGGTCATTGATTGCTCAAGTGACCAACTCTAGGCAAGTATCCTCAATTATCTTGGTTAATTCAAGAAGGTAGGCCTTAATTTCTAATTTCTCTACCTTCAACGGATATTTCTCTTATTCTAAGGAATTATCCTTTTGCACAATAGACTCTTGGAAATTTATGGTACCCTCTAATTATTTCTTCAAGGAGCTAGTACATGTCCAAAGAGGCCACTTACTTGACTAGAAGAGTGGCGAATGTGCTTGTCAATGATATAGGATCTGGGTATGGCATGGTGGCTAGTAGGATTGAGAAGGTAGTACACTTATTAGCTAGTATGGGAACATCTCAGAGCCATACACCTCCTAATGGCAACTTAGGTTGCTATGATCATGACTGGGTGGTTGTTGGTGGTTGCTACTATGATGTGGCCTCTATTACCAGCTTAGTTTATTATACAACATATTCATCCTACTTGAATTTGAATTCCTCCTCTTCTTGTTTATTTTTCTTCTCTTCTTCTTCCTTATTTTTCTCATCTTATTCTTATTTATTCCTTTTCTCTTCCTCTTCTTTCTTCTTCTTCTCTTCTTCTTCTCTTCTTCTTCTTTCTTATTCTCTTCTGCTAGGGTTGTAGCCTTGGCTTGCTCTTATGTAGCTTGGGCTTGTGCTTGTGCTTGTATCTAAGTTTGTGTTTGTGCCTGCTATTATCACAAGAATTCATCTTATTCCTACTTTTTCTTAACAACTTCTTCTGCCTACTATTGTGCTCAAACTACTACATCTTATTTTCTCTTTTCTTTTTATTCTTCTTTTTTATTCATCTCTCTCTCTTCTTATGCATTTTTGGCTATGTCAAATTCTTATTATTCTTGTTTTCTATCTATATTTCCTTTTAAATGTCCACCTCTACATCTTTGGCCTTTGGTGTAGCCTCAACTTCTTAGATTTACTATGTGGTATATTTTTGTTTCACTTCTTTTGTCATTCTGTTCTTTTCCTCCTTAGTCAATGTTGAGCTACATAAGTTGCTACTTCCCTAGTTTCATGTTGATCCTCTTATATGGGATTATCTATCATAATATCTTTAATATCTTGAGCTTATGATTATGGTGGTAAATCAACTAGGTGCACCTCTGAGATGGGAACCTATGCCTTCCTCCTCTCAATCATGACTAACCTACATCTGGTTAGTGGTGTAATAAATGTAGGTATAAATTTTTATTCCTATGTTTTGGATGGTCATCCAAATGTGCACTCTTATAATGTAGGGGAGACCCTAGCCTCCCATCTTGTTTGAGTCCTATACATAAGTTATTTAGGTGGGCTCTTTAGGAGAGGTGTAAAGATGTCCTTAGCTATGGATGTTGGTGCAGGTTGTATCTAGAAGAAGTCCATTATGCACTAGACTTACTCTAATTATTATAGAACTATGTATATAATGATGGAAGGTGGGTAGGTTAGGAGTTCCACCCATAGTTTAGGGGGAACCTACTTTCACACTTGAACCATGCAAACCACCTTCCAAAAGAAAAAATATTTTTCCTCCTCATAGTAGTTCCCAACCATGTCTACCATCATGACCTGGTAGACTTCTTAATCATCAATGCCCATTTGTATTAGGTTATATGATTTCATTATTTTTTGCACCTTTAAAACATCCTTATAGGTCATAGTGTTGTGTGTCATTTACTTTAGGGGAGGGGATGATGAATGAGTGTCTTCTTCACACTTTCTTTTTTGATACTATGAGTTGGTTGCTTCTTCTAGATATTGTGTAGATATGCACTAGGTGGTATGGATTATAAGGGGGTCACATGCTTGGCTAGGAATGATATTTGTTAACCCACTTATACTTGTGCCATATCCATTATCACAAATAAGGGGAAAACCTGGAAGGGTGATCATGATAGCTCATGGATGGTGATGAAAACACCTTTTGGTAACAAAGTAATAGTGGCATGTTGACCCAAGTATTGCATTAAATTGAATTGAAATTAGGGATGTGTGTAAATGAGGTTCAATAATTCCTCCCACTAGGCTTTAAATTTTGCCTCATGTGTGAGAGTTACATGGTCCTATATCCATATGATATTCTAGAACTATTGCATTAACCAATAGTCTGAATTTGGATGCACTTCTCCCTCAAGTGACTTCCACTAGGTGAAATAGACAAGGAAGATTAAGAATTGGTATTGAAATGTATACTTAGGAGTGATGTGACACTTCTCAATGTTTGTGAGTAACTTTTATATGAATTACTTTGGCCAATTGAACTATTCATTTTAGTGGATCATCCTATGAGTGATGTCCAAAACTCCTTTAGGTATTTTATTAGTAGATTTGGTCATTTGCCAAAATCATCTAGTTATAAACTTCATAAGGATGTGTATTAGCTCATATAACATTTCATTAATGGGGATCCCTCAGTTACCCTACACATATATGTCTCAGACTTCTTGTAGAATGGGAAACATTTTTATCTTGTATGGTAACAAAGAATATCCACATGTAAGCATGCCTAAATCTCAATCCATTTCTTGTGTGTTGATTAAAATAGTTTCATTTGGACCCAAAGAAATTGGACCCTCATTATATCCCCTAATAGATACTTGAATGACCTCTCCTAGGTTGCCAAATGTAGGTAATTACAATAGGTGCTTAACATTTATATTTTGGAACCAGTGGGGAGTTATGAGGGTAAGTGGTTGCACAACATCAATGGGATTAGGGTAGAATAGATTTTTCTCAAATTGGTAGAGGTAGTTAAATGGCTCTTGGTCACTATACTTTATTTTCCTAAGTACCATGTCAACACCCATGGCCTCTTTTTGCACATCAGTGAGACCCTGATTAGTTTTGAGGTATCCATAGTTGCATGAATTAATAGAATTGGAATAATTTTTGTGATTTGTGAAATAAAATATCTTAGCTCTTGAGAATGTAGATTGGAAAAATATACACAAAGATGAAATGTCAACTTTGTATTTAATCTTGGATTTTATATATTTGGTACCTCTTGGCTTCTGCATCCCAACCATGCTTAGTTGGCCACTCATATTTAATGAAATGGTGGATGTGGAAAATTTATATCTTATCTAACCATTAAATTAGTTATTCATTGGTGCATGTGTGGAGTTACGTTGTTATGCTCTTTGGTGTTCATATAGGGGGTATGAGTAGATAAACCAATTTTTTGAAGATCACATTAATCAAACCTTGGATCATGTATTTATTTGAGGTGTATGACCATTATCTAATATATATCTTGCTGATGAGATGTTTTTGTACCTTTCCTAGACTTTATATTTTTCAATTGCATGTCTTTGACTTTCCTGATAACACATGTGGATCTTCCTATGCATAGCTAGCACACACTATACTTGGTTATTCGATTCATAATTATTTTTGATAAGATTATCTAAAAATAAACAAAACATACAATAAACACACACAAAATAAGAAAAAATAGTGAAATCCTAATCTACATGGTGATACTCAACACTTTCTTAGTTTACAAAATGAGATCAATTGACTATTGGTGGTAGGGATTAAGCATGTAGCCATTTATCTACCCTAGTAACATGGTTTCCTAAATATCTCTTAAAACCATGCTTCTTTGCTACATTAGGTCATGTTTAATGTAATATCCTTTCCACTATATCTATAACTTGCCTAGGAATGATATGAAATGACTATCATATAATACGACTAGATGATCTTTGTGAAATTATTTTTGGTGTAATTTCCTATCATGTCATACTTTCTAGCTCTAATTTTGCACTTTATGTATCCACATTGCTCTAAATATAAACTCATCTATATAATTTAGCTCAAGGATTTAGTTAGTAAGAGAGTCATGATCTCTGAGTCACATGACCATGGCAATATGTAGGATAGGTACTAAGTATTCCATCAACATGATTATTTTAAGACCATACCAAACTAGAATGGAATAAATATTATATCCCTTTATTAATGTGTGTAATATTCCCACAAAATCATAAAAATGTGATCTTCCTGATCAACCCACTTGATGTCATAGTTTTTTGTCAACATTTTACCCAACATTTTATTGGAAGCTTTAGATTGGCCATTAGCCTATGGATAATACATAGTGATTTTGTGATGAGAGATCATAAATTCCTAAATCAGAACCTATTGATGTCTAAATATGTATCATAGGTGCCTAGAGTATTTAAGAAACACTTTTCATTTTTGAAGTCCTAAGAATTCAATGCATGAGTTATAGGTTATGATAATCTTGTTATCTATTTAAGGAATAGAGGTAGCACAAGTGATCTATTTCATAATTTTATATTAATTTAGTGGTTGGGAACCCCTATGGCCAAATAGATGATCTACGTAAAATATAAAGTATTCTATGCTAATAATAGTGAATTATGATCAAAATATAATCTAAGATAGATATTTACAATGAAAATTAAACTAGATTGAATTGATTAAAAAAAGGAGAAATAGGAAGGGTAGGGTAGGGAAGAAACATGTTGATCATCATTCCAAACATCATGACAAAGTTAAAATTTCATCTAGACATGTACTTAACTAATGTATGACATGAAGTAGCATAAGCTCAAATCCTATCACACATCAGGAAAACATCTAAGGATAGTGTGAAATAATGCAAATAAGAACTATATTTACTTTAAAGATTTACTCTTACAAGCAAACAACATTAGCCCAAATGTAAGAAGAGTAAAGAAAATGAAATAAACCTAAGAACTTTCAATTAACCTAGTAATGGCACAATTTAAAAACTCTACATTCAAAGGTATACATCAATAATTCATAAGAATAATTCAAATCTAGAAATCAAACCAAACAAGTGAGAGAGAAACCATGATAGTAAATGTACAGATAAATATTGGACCAACTTTGTAGAATTCCTTGCTTATACTACTTGTTCCAAGTTTACAAAGTATTTTTGGATCTAGAAACTCCCTCTCTTTTTATAACTAACAATGCTCCTTTTATAGGATGCAAAGAAGCATGTTGGTTAGTCCTATCCAATTACAAAAGTACAAGTGTTATGACAACTATTCTTTCTATAAATGTTCTAGAATACACTAGACTTTCCCTAATGGACTGATCTATAAGAAATGTGTTTTACAAGCTACGCATTCCTTTAAAAATAAAATATTCCATTTTTAAAATGTACAATGATTAGCTACAAGAAGAATATTCTTAATTTAACTAAATTTGAGACCATTGTTCTACTAAAGTCCTATGTTATTATTGTACGGTCTTCAATACTCTATGATGTTACTCCTTAATTAGAATAAGGTTGATAATTGATTTCATGAATATCTCATTCGTTTGACCTACCAATATATTTTGGTCTTTACCTACCCTTCTTAATTCCTTTTTGATGTTTCTAGCTTCATTACTCTTTTCCTCTACTATTATCTTCCCTTGACCTTAGTTCTCTTATTTGAAATGAGAACTCCTATGATTGAACTAACTACTTAGGGCTTTTATTTTTTCAGTCAAGACCTTGATTAAATTATTGACTTAGTAGCTCAAGGCCTGCCATTGGCCAACTTGGCCTATATTCATTGTGTTTTGTTTATTCACTACTCCTTGCCTAGTTTTAATTGATTTTAAGGATTTGAACAAGTCAATTATGGTGTCCTTGCATATCTTGAGTTTGTATTCTTGATTTGACATGATGGAAGTCTCTTATAATTTTTTTTATAGTAATATGCCCTTGATCATTGTAGAAAAATCTCCTTGCAAACATGTTCTCCTTTTGTGATGGGATACTAGTTCTCAATGGCTCAAAATGAGTTTGATTAATTATTATCCCTTGGGGAATCAAATTGTGCATCTTTGAAAACTCTCTCTTCTATATATAAAGTTGGATAGAGCTCCACATCCTTCATTGAAACACCCTTTCAAACTACCATGGTTGTATATTTGTTCAAATTGTTCATTAGTGGTATGTAGTTTAACTCTAGATCAATTACACTTACATAGATGACAATTTAGCTTCTTTGGATTGACTATGGTGAATATAGGGCAAAACTAGGGCTCTTATATGTGCTTTGGTAATTTTTAAGGTTTTTATAGTGCTCTAATGGTGGTAGTTGCATGATTTTGCACAAGCTTCATTACTTTAGATCTCTTATTTATACCTTTGCCTTCCTATAAATCTGTAAAATCTCTTGAACTAATTAATTTGGATTATGTGGCTCCATCATGGCATCTATGTGGCATTTTTGTGGCATTTTTCTTGTTCATATTTTTAAAAATGACCGCTACCTTTTAAAAAATCCTACTTGATTTCACACCATTAGATCATCCTTACACGAAACAATGTGGAATGTAAATATTGATCTAATAACTTGAATGCCATTGGATACTTGCTACATTCCCCATGGTTATGACACTTTTCACTTCTATATTCACCTTGACTTTTATACATTTGCTACACACTTGTGATCTCAATTATATGGAACAATCACACTCTATTGATCTTGATCTACTAGGTTGTACCTCTTGTTCTATGAACCATTGATCTAGATGTGTATGTTCATCTACGTACTATTGATCTTTAAAAGATGCTCAAGCTTTACTTTTGTGGCCCATAGCTATTCCATGTGTCATATTTAAATTCATCTTGAATTTTAAACATTTATATCACACCATCTAACCATCCTCATCTGATCAAATGCACTCCATTAGATCTTGATCCACTATGTCAAATGTCATTGGCTATTGCATGTTCTTTAGCTAAGATTGTGACACTTTTCACCTTCTCACTTATCTTTGGGATCTATTTAATTTTTGACTCTCTACACATCATTGATTTAATTTGGCCTAAGTAAATGCATGTCATTGATCTTGTGAAGATGCTCAAGATTTAACTTAGGGTCAGGGCCTTTGACCTTTCAATTTTAATCTTTAATCATTGATTTGAATCATTCGAGAATACCTTAAAAATAAAAATAAACATTTAATTCAATGCTTAGGGAAAATAAAAGACTTAGTATCATGTTTTAGACTATATTTTTATTGTATGTTAATAAACATGGGTAATACCTTAGAAAAAACATTTTAAGCTAAGTTTTGAGACATAATAAAAAGGAACCCACAGATAATTAAAGACATAGCATATAGTCTTAGGATAAGGCCTTTAGGCTAAGTCTATGGACATAACAAAAGGTTCTGGTGGTTAATTATTCCATGTGGAAATAAAAAGGATCGAGGGGCCTTAGGAAAATAAAGATACCAATCATAAAAAAATTAGACTAAGGTTTGGACATGTTAATAAACATGACTAAACCTTAAGATAAAAAATAACTAAGTCCATGGCATAATAAAAGGAACCTCTATTTAGCTAGACCATGATAAGATAAAATGGAACAAAGGGGGCTCAAGATGTGAAGAACTTAAGATAAAGATTTTAGACTAAGGTCTTGGTCATGTTAATAAACATGGTTAAAACCTTAGGATAAAATAAAACTAAGTCAAATTAAAGTTTTTCCATGAAAATTTAAATAAAATCTCCTACCAAATTTGAATTCAATTCAAAGGGCATGAGCTAAGGTAATTAGATTTAGGGTTTTAAGCTAATCAAACATGAATTCAACTTAATTTTTAATAAACCAAGGGATATTAAAATATCAAATTATTATTAAATCATAAAACCCATAAATTTCTCATTCTAAATAGACTCCATTGGATTTGTAACCTAAAACATAAATATCAAATGTTAGCAACTTTAGACAAGATAAAATAAGAATCATGAACAAACATGTTAACTAGATTAGGTATAGATGATCTTTAAATAAAGATAATGTGTAAATCACTTTAATGATACTTTGATCAGATGAATTTTCAAATTTAGGGTATAAATTTACACAATTTAAGACAAGGGTCCCCATTTTTCAAAAATGGGGGTATGTTGACCTCAAAAAATGGTGACTTATAGGGGAAACATAGTAATATGTTATAATTTAGAGACTCTAGTTTAGATTAATAATTAAGATATTTATTCCATTTGATTAGGCACCATTATTAAGATCAATTTATGATTAAAATGAATCTTGTACATGAAAAATTAGGATCAAACATCAAGACATAGCCATGATATTGTGTGCTTTGATTCCACTTACTGATTGCCATAACATTTAGAGAACAACTTATAGGTTCATGACTTTAACCATTACCATTGACTTTAATCATGTTTGGATATTCATTAATAACCATGATTTATCTTAAAGAAGCCTTTGGAATTTCTTTGCTTCTATCCAATCATCCATATCCTTGATAGAGATGTCTTTGGCCCCACTCAAAGCCTTGCTCCACTACCATCCAGTATCCATAATCGTGTTGGAGATTACCAAAATCACCTCTTCCTAAAAAGCTCTTGAATTTTTCAATAAGGTTCTTATTTTTTTTATTTTTCAAGTCATTTTGACTTTATAGTAGAGGTTTGGAACCAAGTTATCCAAGTTTTGGGATTTGATCAAGTTTTTGATCTTCAAACAATCATCCTTAGATGTAAACTTTGTCCCTAGGCAATTAATATTTTTTAAGTACAACCATGATTGTATCCTAATAATCCAGTATTTAACCCTACATGTATAATCATTATTAAAACCAAGAGCATATCAAAAAAATGTTCAAAATCCTAAGGAACAATTATCCTAATCATCAGTTTTTACTATTTTCTCTAAACTATAACATTAAGCTCATATTATAGTAACCCATGATTAACCATTGCTGAGAAAACATGCCTGCATTCCTGAACTATGGAGTTCCTTTTAAGAATAATATGAATATTGAGATGAGGACTATCCAAAAGTAATTATTAGAAGGAAGGGAAAAATTAGAGAAAGAAAACACACCAAATAGAAAGCAAACAAATAGAAAGCAAAAAAAATCAAAGAAATATATACAAACATAATACACAAACAAGGGACATGAAGGAAAGAAATAGGAAAGAAACCAAGATAAACCCTACACTAAATTCACAAAGAACTTACCTCCAGGATCAAATGGAAAGCTATTTAACCTACCATATAACCTTGAAGCATGATTTCTTCCAATCAGTGACCTCTTCTCACAGATAAGAGCACTTGTATGTTCATGTCTTCTATGTGATGTATCTTGATCCCTCATTTCCATTTTCTAGTACCTAGATTGAAGAAATGGATCTAAAACCCAATATTATTCTTCCCAAATCCTTCTATATTTCATCAAGAGTGCTAAGTCTCCTTCATTCATATATTTATAGTGACTTGTATCATCCTTATTCAATGATGGAACCTCATCTAGCATTCTTAGATTGAGATCTTCATTAATTTCAGCTTGAGGTGGAAATAGACTACCAATATTTTCACCAAAACTTTCCAAGTCATCCCAGAAGGTTATTTCATCATTATCAACTAAAAGGGAATGAAATTAATTTTCAACTTTACCATTTGAATTATGTTGATCACATACTTCTAACCTTTTAAAGGTGTCACATAGAAATTCCTAATCTGCTATAATTGATTTATCTTTATCTACTGTGAATAATGGCATCTCTTCTACCCAATCGAATCTCACCTCATATTGCTTTGGGATATCCATAATGAAATTTTTATCTTTGAATACCTCAATTTATTTAAAAAAATCTTGGTATAAATGTTGCCACTCATCAATTTCAGCAATGACCTCATATGAATTATCCCCATAACTATCTTCTTAAGAGAGGTCTGCATGTATCTGATCTTGTTCATGGGGCTGATCATATTGTATGGCTATTCATTCTTATATATCATCTTCAAGATCATTTTCTTCTTTTAATGGAAAATAAAAATCTTGTACCATGAAGGATTTAGATGTCCTTGTAAATCTAGATGTCCCTACAACATTGTCTTGATTAAACACAGATTTAGATGTATCTTTTTTATCTTGATATGCTTCAAAAACATTACAATGATAAACTATACCCATATCATAAAGATTCATTTAATGTACATTCTCAAATGACCTATTATTTTGGTTATCATGAAACCTATTTGTAAGCCTATTAAACCTTTGAGAATCATAGTTTTTATTGTATTTTTCCCTAGAATTACCCACTTGCTTTTGCAACAAAAGGAAATCAGTGCTCATATTTTAAACCATTTTAAGTATGGATTCATTCTCATTCTTTTGTGATTTTGAGTTATGAACTTGATTATTATTATTAGTAGGCACTAAATCTCTATGTCCCTGTAGATGAAATCCATTTGTAGCATTATTCAAGAACCCCAAATTTTGGCCAGGATGGGCATGGATTAAGGGTAATTGGTTCAAGAATGTTTCCTAATTTAAGGTAGATAAATTCTAATTGGCATTAGGAATTATATTCAGTGTAGGGAAATTGGGATTAATATTTGGGATATCATATGTAAGCTAACCTTAAGGTTGTATTTGATCATTGATTATTACAGCTTTAGCATATGCCAAGGCCAGGGTGTTTATGACTCCAACAAACCTTTTAATAAAAATAAAAGTCATGGGATCTAAATCATACTTATAAATCTCTAAGTCTAAAGCTTCATCAGGTCTATAAGGAGCTATGGTTCTATTGAACATCTTCTATAATTTGGCATTAAAGGCTCTCATGGGCTCATTATGATCCCTTTTAGCTATGGTGAACTATTGATATAAGACACAAGGACTGATGATTTTATCAAATTTATCAATAAAAATCTTATTAAAATAATTCCAACTAGTGACATAATTTTTTGGAAGATTGAGGAACCATTCATATGTAACATCTTTGAAAGTAAATGCAAATAGTCTACATGTTACATCTTCATGGAATACATTTAACAATATTAAATTGGCCTTAAAGCTTTTAACATGCTCTAAAATTATGACAACATTATTAGGATTGAAATAAGGCAAATACCTTTCAAGATTTCTTAATAATTCATGTACCTAGCTAGGCACATTGATAGAAGATCCACCTAATCATGCCATACCTTGAAGAGGATCTCATTTTTGGTAGTTCCATCTTGTGAAATATTTGAACCCTATTTTAAATATGATGTGTAAGCCTTATATTCACAAAGAATAGTGATCAAAATTGCACATTTAAGCAAATTTTGCACAAATATGTATAAATAACCACAAAGAACATCAATATTTAACTAAATTAGCTCCAATATATGTCTAAATATGGGAATATGAATGATTTTTACATGTTAAAGTTCAAATAAACTCAAATTTGTAAAGGATCTATCAATCTTTGAACAAAATAGCTATTACTAACCTCAAACTGGTTGGATTCATAGATCTCAAGATATATTTACCATAATTACTCATGGATCTTCAAAGAACACCTATCTTTGTCTAAATAATCACAAAGATTGGTTTAGAACCATAAATATCAATGTTATTTACACAATTGTGTAAAGAATGATATAATTGTGCAAATATTATACAAATATTTGAACACATTTCACAATAATGATCAAAAATACTTCAAATTTATAGATATCTAACTAAATTTCCTTCTTATAACACCAATGAATCTCCTTTTATTGATGTTTGAATATGTATCACAGGTGCCTATAGTGTTTAAGAAACACTTTTCATTTCTAAATTCTTAAGAATTCAATGCATGAGTTGCAAGTTGTGATAATCATGTTATCTATTTATGAAATAGAGGGAGATTAAGTGATCTATTTCACAAATTTATATTAATTTGGTGGTTAGGAACCACCATAGAAAAATAGTTGGTCTATGTAAAATATGAATTAATCTATGCTAAGAATAGTAGATTATTATCAAAATCTAATCTAAGAACTAATCTAAGATGGACTTTTAAAATGATGATTAAACTAGAGTGAATTGATTAAAAAAAGGAACAACATGAAGCATAGGGTAGAGAAAAAACATGTTGTTGATATTCATTCCAAACATCATGACAAAGTTTAAATTTCATCTAGGCATGCACTTAACCAATGTATGACATGAAGTAGGATAAGCTCAAATCCTATCACACATCAAGTAAACATCTAAGGATAGTGTGAAATAATGTAAATAAGAACTAGATTCACTTTAAAGATTTACTCCTACAAGAAAATAATATTAGCCCAAATGCAAGAAGAGTAAAGAAAATGAAATGAACCTAAGAACTTTTAATTAACCTAACACTGACACAAGTTAACTTTGAATTCAAAGGTGCACATTAAAAATTCATAAGAACAATTCAAATCTATAAATAAAACCAAGAAAGTGAGAGAGAAGCCATGATAGCAAACACATAGACAAATATTGGACAAACTTTATATAATTCCTTATTTGTATTACTTGATCCAAGTTTATAAAGTAATTTTAACTCTAATAACTCCCTCTCTTTTTACAATTGACAATGCTCCTTTTATAGGATGCAAGGAAGCATGTTAGTAAGTCCTATCCAATTACAAAAGTACAAGTGTTAGGATAATTTTTATTTCTACAAATGTTTTAGAATACACTAGACTTTCCCTAATGGAATGATATATAGGAAATGTGTTTTACAAGTTGTAAATGCCCTTATAAATAGAATATTCCATTTTCAAAACGTATAATGCTTAGCTACAAGAAGAATATTCTTAATTAAACTAACTTTGGGACCATTGTGCTACTGAAGTCACATGTTATTGCTATAGGATATTCATTTCTCTATGATGTTACTCCTCAATTAGCATAAGGTCAATAATCAGTTTCATGAAGATCTCCTTTATTTGACCTGCTAATATCTTGGAGTCTTTATCTTCCCTTTTTAATGCCTTTTTGATGTTTATGGCTTCATTATTCTTTTCCTCTGCTACTATATTCCCTTGACCTTGGTTATCCTATTTGAAATGAGAAGTCCTATGCTTGAACTAACTGTTAAGGGCTTTTATTTTTTATTCAAGACCTTGATTAAATTCTTGACTTGGTAGCTCAAGGATTTCCATTGGCCAACTTGGTTTGTATCCATTGTGCTTCATTTATTCACTACATTTTGCCTAGTTTTGACTAATTTTAAGGATTTGAACAAGTCAATTATGGTGTCCTTGCATAGCTTGAGTCTATCTTCTTGGTTTGAAACAATGGAAATCTCTTCTAAATTTATTTTATTAAAATATGTCTTTGATCATTGTAACAAAATCTCCTTGTAGGCATGTTCTCCTTTTGTGATGGGCTACTAGTTCTCAATGACTCAAAATGAGCTCGACCAATTATTATCCTTTATGGCATCAAATTGTGTGTCTTTGAGAAATCTCTCTTATATATCTAAATTTAAATAGAGTTTCATATCCTTCATTGAAACACCCTTTCAAGCTATCATGGTTGTGTATTTGTTTAAATTTCTCACTAGTGGTATGTATTTTAACTCTAGATCGAATTACCCTTACATAGATGAAAATTCATCTTCTCTAGCTTTATTATGATGAATACAAGGCTAAACTAGGGCTCATGTATGTGCTTAGGGACTTTTGAAGGTTTTTGCAGTGCTCTAATGGTATTAGTTGCCTTACCTTACATAAGCTTTATTATTTTAGATCCCAATTTAGATCACCTATTTATACCTTTACCTTACCATGAATCTATAAAATCTCTTAAACTGATTGGTTTGGCTTATGTGGATCCATTATGGCATCTATGTGGCATTTTAATGGCATTTTTCTCATTCATATTTTAAAAAATGATTGTTTCCTTTTAAAAATTTATGTTTTATTTTTCACCATTGGATCATCCTTACATGGATCAATGTAGACCATCGATCTTGATTTGAGAACTTGAGTGCCATTAGCTACTCTCTACATTACCCTTGATTATGGCACTTATCGCATCTACATTTGCCTTGACTTTTCTATGTTTATTACACACCATTGATCTTAATTGAAAAGATCAATCATACTTCATTGATCTTGATCTACTAGGTTGTACCTCTTATTTTGTAGACTATTAAAATGATGTGTACACTCATCTACATACCATTGATCTTTAAAATATGCTTGAGATTTACTTTTATGGCTTGTATCTATGCCACATGTTACCTCCATGTTCATCTTAACTTCTTAAAATTTATCTTGCACCATCCAATCATCTTCATCTGATCAAATGTGCTTTATTGAATCTTGATCCACCAAGTTGAATGCCATTGGATACCACATGTTCTTTGGTTGAGATTGTGACATTTGTCACGTTCTCACTTATCCTAAGGCTTTTTTGAAGTTTTGACTTGCTACACACCTTTAGATCAATATGGATAGACAAAATGCATGTCTTTGATCTCATGAAGATGCTTGAGATTTAACTTAGGGTTAGGGTCTTTGACCTTTCAAATTTAATCCTACATCATTGATCTAAATCATTCGAGAAAACACAAATCATTGATATTATGAATAAAAATGACATTTAAGTCAATGCTTAGGGAAAATAAAAGACTTAGCATAATGTTTTGGACTATATTTCTATTTTTTGTTAATAAACATGGGCAAGACCTTAGAAAAAACATTTAAACCTAAGTTTTGAGATATAATAAAAGGGACCCCATGGATAATCAAATACATAGCATATAGTCTTAGGAAAAGGCATTTAGGCTAAGTTTATGAGAATAACAAAAGGTCTTGGTGGTTAGTTAGACCATATGGAAAAAAAAGGTACCAAGAGGGCTTAGGAAAATAAAGAGACCAAATGTAAAATTTTTAAACTAAGATTTGGTCATGTTAATAAACATTATCTGAACCTTAGGATAAAAATAGAACTAATTCCATGGCATAATAAAAGGGACCCGACATTTACTTAGACCATGCTAAGATAAAATGGAACAAAGGGGGCTTAGGACATGAATAGATTAAGATAAATATTTTAGACTAAGGTCTTGGTCATATTAATAAACATGGATAAGACCTTAGGATAAAATAAAACTAAGTCAAATTAAAGTGTTCTCAAAAAAATTTAAATAAAATATCCTAACAAATTTGAATTCAATTCAAAGGGCATGAGCTAGGGTAATTGGAGTTAGGTTTTTAAGCTGATCAGACATGAATTCAAGTTGATTTTTAATAGACCAAGGGCTAGTAAAATATCAAATTATTATTAAATCATAAAACCTAGACATTTATCATTCCAAATGGACTCCATTGGAGCTATAACCTAAAACATAAAGATCAAATGTTAGAAAATTTGGACAATATTAAATTAGAATCATGAATAAACATTCCAACTAGATCAAGTGTGTATGATCTTCAAATAAAGATAATGTGAAAAACACTCTAATGGTACTCTGATCAGATGAATTTTCAAATTTAGGGTCTAAATTTGTATAATTTAAGACAAAGGTCCCCATTTTTTATAAATGGGGTATGTTGACCCCAATAGAGCCTTGATGGTCTTATTTAAAAAATACATTCCTCTATCACTGACTAACTTTATAGTGCATCCAAACCTTGTTATGATGTTTTCATATAGAAAATTCATTATGTCATTCACTTTGTAGCTAGGTGTTATAGCAGCTTTAACCCATTTAGTAAAATAGTCCATCATAGTGATGATATATCTTGCTTTTTTATGATTATTTGATGGTTGATAGGTCTAAAAAAATCAATGAACCATTATTCAAAAGGTTTCTTAGCTAATATAGGCTATAAAGGCATTTCATCTTTCTATAATGGTTTACTCATATGTTGGTAGATAATGTAGTATTGCATAACTTTGTGTGTATCCTAGAACAAATTTGGCCACCATAATCTACTTTGTAGTATCTTTATAGTCATGGATTCTCCTACAAAATGTCCTCCTATGACTCCTTAATGAGCTTCTTCCAAGAGTTTAGGTCATTCATGTTATAGATAAACCTCACATAGAACTTCATCCTTCCCCAAGTGATACACAAGCCCATTAATGATGGTATATGGCATCACTCTAATAACAAACTACTTCTTATCACATTTTTGATAGTACACATGTAAAACTCCTTGTTTGAGTAAGTTGGTAATAGATTTAAAATTCTCAAAAATTATAGAGACACAAAAGAGGTGAGCATGAAGGGAGGCTTCTTGTAATTCTTATAGCTCCCCACCATTAGGAATATGGTTGAGATGGTTTGGTCCCACATTCTCTCTTCTTGGCATTACATTTATGCAAAATTAAAACTCCTAAAATAACATCAACCATCAAGAAATGCATTTTCCTAGCATCATATTATTGACAAGGTATCATAGGGATTGCTGATAAATAAATACTTTGAATAGTGTCACAAGTAGATAATGTCAAAATTTATATAGTGTGAACATGATAACCAATGATTCTTACTCTATGGTTGTGTAGTTTTTCTCTACATCAGATAGTTTCCAACTATAAAATTGAATAGGATGGTCAAGTTTACCATCTCCTAGTTGCACAAGCATAACACCAAATATGATCCCTGAAGCATCTAAATGTACATGAAAAGGCTTGTTCTAGTCTAGAAAAACTTGTATAGGAGTAGTAACCAATCTTTTATTCAACTTCATGAAGGATGCTTGGCATTCTAAAGTTTAGATAAACTTTAAATTCTTGCATAATAAGGATTCCAATAGAGATGAAATATATGCATAGCCCTTGATAAACTTGTGATAGTAGCTTGTATTCCCTAGAAAATATCACATTTTAATGGAACTAATAGATGGAGGCATACTCAATATTACTATGATTTTAACCTGATCTACCAAAATGCCTTTGCTGCATATGACATCATTCCAACATTAAATACAACTTAGACAAATGTTCTTTGAACAAGAAGACTACCCAATTATCAAGGTAAAATTTTAGGAAGTCATGAATGAAATCCATGAATGCTATAACCACTATGTAATAAAACACCATAGGTGTGTTCTTAAGGCCAAAAGGCATGACCTTGTACACAAAATAACCCTATTTTGTTAAAAAAAATATTTTGAATATATCTTCTTCTATGATCGATATCTAATGATATCCACTGAAACCATCCATGAAATAATAAACTTCATGTCCTATGACAGACTCCAAAACTTCATCTATAAATGGAATTAGGAATGGATCATTGACATAGGCATCATTCAAAATGTGGTAATCCCCACATACTTTATTTCTCCTATTTTTTTACGTTGGAATACCATGGGGCTTACCCAATCTACTTTTTTTATTGGATATATGATTCATGTGTCCTACATTCTATCTATTTCAGCCTTTACTTTCATCTTCATATTTGGATTGAGATTGTATGGTCACTTCTTTATAGGCTATGCATACTCTTTTAGTTCAATATGTATCTCACCAAGAGATGGGTCAACACCTCAGACCTCTAAAAATTTTATGGGAAAAACATCTTGATAATCCCTCAAAACTCATAAAACTTTAGAGACCTTAACTTTCATCCAATAGTCACCAATGTTTGCCAATTTTGGGACCTCCTTTGTCCTGATGTTTGCGATATGATTTTTGAGAGGTTATTGATAGATGTTGCATTTTTATTCATCAATGTATTCTTGTAGCCTTCATTTCACTTCCTTTTTGGGAATTTAGATACTACATAGCTTATCTTATTGAATTAGTTATGTGTTGGTGTTCTTGAGTGGTTTTACAGGTCACTCAGTCTTAAATAAATCATTCAAATATAGATCACCATTAGAATCTAAATCTTAAATGTCTTCTACCACATATTTTATGTAGTTACATGGTTGCTTGAGATATTTTTATTCATTCTTAATAGATTTGTACCTTTGTAATGCTACATTAATATCAGAGGTTACATTCTTTTGTGTAGTGGATTCAGTTGTGTTACTTAAGTCTTATATGCACCCATAGCATAATAAATATTTGAGTTTATACAATGGATTATGAACTAGAGGATTTTAATCTTCAAAAACAAATGTTTGTATAAAATCACTTTGCCCTTGTGCCCAATGCTTGGTCTCCCTTCTTCACTCTTGGTGCATGTATCATGCTACTAGTAATGAAATTAGTGTATAGTAGAAAATGTGAACTCAAGACTTTGGTGCCATATGTTCCTCATTCTAGACTTTCATGCATTTATATATATGAATTTTAAGGCACTCACCTTCTTAAAAGAATGGACAATTGGTATAAATAAACTATGGTAGATATAACCTATTGATCATGAGCTCACAGGAATCATCCCACTCAAGCTAGTTGTCTTGATGAGTTACCTACCATGTCATAGTAACTCCTTTCAGGGCATAATTTAAAGCATTGAACCACTAGTTTATGGTTATTATATTAAATTTCAAGTGTATAATGAAGTCATTTATGTCCTCAATTACATAGTATACTGTAAGTGATCACTCATGCACAAAGACCATTCACATCAATCAAATTTCATGGTCACCTTAGGCCCAATTGAGGAGGTGGGTATATAATTCACCATTGCCAGATGAAGCTATTTCCCATGGAAAAGTACCTTCCCCAATCAGCTCCATGTAGTATTGAATATGATCATCATCTTGGTAAAAAAAGTCAACTTCTGACCAAGTAGGATATCTTACATATATATATGCACACTCTTCGATGATAAACTAATTTACTAACAACTATGTAGCTACTAGTTTACACCTCCATTATTTTGATGTCTTCATATATTGAGTGAGTAGTGATTTTACCTAAGGTTTGGTATATTGGTACAAAAATTTGCATTCATCTATGCATAAATATTTTAGGTTTTCCTCAGAATTTACCTTCATCCAACTAGTTTCTTTCACAATGTTTGGAGAGTTTGGTTTAGCCAAAATTATGTAAGGCTTATAAAATCTATTAAGAGGAATGACAACCAATTTATCACCTTGGTGAACTTATAATTGGTTCTACACCATGTTTATATTCATCGAACCATCGTATTCCCATTTCTTACTTATAAGTATAAAGTAATGTGTTATTACAGTTTTCATGTTGATGACTTCAAAGTCACCATGAAGTGTCAATTTCACAACTTTGAATTTCTACATATTCTAATATACCATTAGGCTCAACCTTTCCATAATCAGTTAGACTCAAAGTTATTGGGATGTAACTAAAAAATGGTCATACAATAGCTTCCCAAGTAGACCTAGGAATCATATTGACTTTGTTACTAAATTTAAAGATAGCATTCAAAATCTCATAGCTAGAAACCTTAATTTCAATATGATAATCAAAATCCTAGGGTTTCTTCATTATTATCTACTATAATAACTTCTCCATCTTTTGTTTCCCATGCTATGCACACTCTAGTAGATTATGCATTAATTTTGTGATGTTCTGCAAGATATCTTCATTATGTAGTGTACTTAAAATTTTTAGAAGATTTGTGAGTGTAGTGAAAACTCCATCTTGATGTATGATGCACATGATCTAGCAATACATTTGTGCATATATTATTAAAAAATATCCTTTATTGGTGTCTTGATTTTGGATACTTTTGAACATCTACATAGCTTCATACATGAGGCCCTTTTCTATAGCTAGATATGGTTACTTATCCTATTTATATTTTTAGATCCCTTAATCCTATGGAATTTAGAGTGGAGTCAAACCTTGGTCTACATGATTTTGTCATGTATTATCATTGAAAAAAGCATTTTTTTAGGTTTTGCACTCACCATATTCACATTTCAAATAGACTTATCCTTTCACTACTTCTCCAAGAGGGGATATCCTTTTATGTCATGATAATCAGAGATTCTAAAATATATGTAGTATGACTAATTTTGTGGATTCATTAATAAATTTCATTGGATGTTATTATATTCTTCACATAGATAACATTGTAGGGGAGGCCATTGGTAGTTGTTCCCTCTACCCCCTGGTATCCTCCTCTATATCCACCTCAAGCTCCTCCTCTATTAGTTGATATCCACCTCAATACCCTCCATGTGGCTATGTAATGTTCCAATGCTAGTGTTGTTGATTATTATCTCCAATTATAAATTGATGTTACATAGTTGGTGGGGCCCAACTTGGTTTTTTCTATTGCATTATGGGCAAGCTCTAGGGTGTTACATACTAGTACTGAGGGGATATAGATATCTAACTTAGCAAAGAAGGGGTCCATCCAGCCAAAACTTGAGGTTGATACTATGGTGAACTTAGAATCCATTGTGAACCCATCTAGGTTACACAAACTTTATCTACCTCTTGGCCTGGGATCACCAGCTTCATTGAGGACATTTTTTGTGTAGTGATGATGAATACATTTTAAATGATGCCTTATTTAAGCTCCTATTAAAATAGATATTTATTTTCATCATTATTAGATGACTTGCATAAATTTCAATACAAAATATATAGGTTCTTAATATATTGCTACAAAAGGTGGCAATTCATGGTGCCATGCCCTACTATTCGATAGAGCTCACAAAATTTTGTCTTGACTTTAGGATAATCATTTCTATGATGTCCTTTTTTTTATGCACTCCATACACCATATATTTAATTTAGGCTTATTTCCCTCATGGAATTACTCCATTTTTTTTCATAAAATCTTGGAGTGTATTTTAAATCTTGAAATTACAACAAGGGCTTCTCCATAATATTCAATTTATTATATGTGTAGGGTAGTAGTTATGGCATCTACTTTCATAGCATATTGAGTTTATGCCATAGAAAACTTGATCTTAGAGTGCAGTAATTCAATGATCCACATAGATTTATCTTTATCTATCAAATCAAATTCTATCTTATTCATCACATCAAAGAATTTGTGGTCATAATTATAGATTGATTCTCTCATTTTTTGTTATATCTCCTTCAAGTCTTGTATAGTATGACTAGTGCATTTATTGATTTTGAATTCTATAATGAGCCAATCCTTAATGTATTTTAGACTTTCATGTTGAAGGTATCTTTGGTATATAAACTCTAATGCTCTACTAGTTAGCTCCCCTACTAATTTGCACTTTTGAACATCTTCATCAGTGACACCCTTAGCTTGCCATCTCATATTGCAAGTTAGTATGTACTATATAGGATCTATGGACCCATCATAGTTAGATAAATTTATAAATCCTCTTAGATGAGTCATCATGTTTACCAGTATATATGGAGTCTTTTATGCAAATATTATCAGAGGGGGTTATGTTCAAAGTGATCCTACCTATGTACTACTCTACACACTAAGAGAATTATCATGCACACATTGTTTATCTATGCTTCCTTATTTTTTTTGTTTAGTTTCAACTAATTATATGGCCTTAAAAGCCTTTCTAATATATTTGGTATGAATTTTAGTACCCTAATGGGTCATGTGTTCTAAAAATGGTCCTTCTTAACTATCACCTTCCTATTTTCCTAGTTGAAAGCTTCTACTAAAATATAAAAGATTGGGTTGTAGGGAAGTGTGCTCTTACAATGAATGGTTATTTCCTACAGCTTCTTCTTTTGTGCTTGAACCTAAATTTAACCTATGTTTGTGTTTTATGTATTTCCATAATTCATCTTCTTTTGATAATACCATTTCTTATAGTTATGTACTACAACTATCATCTATATATTATACTTCTAAATTGTTCTTTCCTTCCTCCTTGCACATGTCATCTTCATCTCATTTTTTATCCTCTCTCTCTACCTACCAAAATTCACCATCTTCTTTATTCATTCTTCATTCATCCTCTCATTCATCACAACTTTACATTTATTCATCATCTAATATAATACTAATGTTATCTTTACTCACAGCTACCTAGGTATTGTTTTATTTATTCCATATATTCTATTAACATAATTCTCTTTTTGAATCCAAATTTTTTTTGACTCTTTTTCCCTCATGTCTCCATTATAGATTCAATTTCAAGATTTAATTAATAATTTATCCATCATTCACCATCATGCACACACACCTCCATATGCCTGAAGTGACTACTCCATATTCACTAGAGTAGGCACCATGGCCTTATCCAAAACCAACATCTTTTTTAAGGTAATCATTGTAAAAAAATTCATCTAATCCCTTAGAAAAAATTGTCTTTCATAGATTTGAATTTTATATACCCTTACAATAAAAATTTAGTGATGTATCTATCTATGGTGGTATCAACCTAGTAATTTATGGCTCTCATCTAGTCAATTTTTAGTTTTAGTAGCTGGTCTATCTTTTCTTCAATCTAGGTAATTTTTTCTTTCATTCTAGGATTGAAACAATAGTATTCCAATCTTGTCAGCTAGTTAGTTAGAAGTTTAGGTAATTTGCATCATAAAATTTCATATATTTCTTCATAGATGTTCTCTTGAATAATTTCACTTGTGGTAATGGTAATCCTTTTAGATTATTCTTTTAATAATTTCCATACTTTTTGGTCTAACCATGTTTTAATGTCTCACTACCCTAGTAACCATATTAGCATAGTTACCTATAGAAGGAGTGTTTCCTCACTCACCACACCATTTTCATAAGAGGATATTGATATAATATAAAATTCTAAGGATGAGGATAGCTTAGTCTTATTCAAGTGTACAGAATAGTGCATAGAATTCAGATTTCACAAGGAAGATAAAAACATAGTAGAGATGTATTTTAGTGCATTTGATAAGAATTAGGATTAACCAATATTTTAGTAATCACTCATAGATCATATGGAATAACTTAGATAGGATTAATCCATACATTAAACATGATTACACACAATAGAAACAAAATAAGAAATAAAATAGGTAACCATAACTAAAATTATTTATATTGATCTCAATAAAAGTTCATCATATTATTCATACAAGCATATATATATATAGTCATTTATAGTCCCTAAATATTCATATTCTTCCCATACTTTGGCACCAAAAGAGGGGACTCTTCATCTTCTATCCTTTTAAAAGTTGTGGAGGATAGGACAAAATACATATATCTGATCATTTTGTACATAATACACAAATATTCAAGGAAATCATGTGAAACTTTACTTGTCTATTTTCTTCTCCTAACATTAATTAGTTGTCTCTAATACATTCTAATTTTATTTAATGAGTTCATAGATAGCTTCTTTTTAATTCCTAATAGCATGCCCTTGTGTGTGCAATGTGAGCATTTTATTCATGACCACCCAATCCTTTGTAAGCTGCATCAAAAGATAAATAAATTATTGATCCTTAGGCATTACTTGATCACTTATCACTTGTGTAACTAAGGTGGGATAAGAATTATTTATTAACTATCATACCTCTACTAATTGATCTACTTTGGTATTTTCTTCAAGTAACCTTAGAACTTCCTACTCTATGTCTAAAGCCTTCTATACAATCAACTCTTGAAATGTAATTTTACCATTAATATACTTTAATAATGTAGTTGATTCACATCCAAATATGTTTCCATCATAGTTGTAAAAGTGTCATGGATTTGGTTGCTAGTTTTGCAGGAGCTAGTGTAAATTAAGCCACTAGAATCAAGAAGGTGGTTTGCTAAGTTGGTATTGTAGACACCAATATTATGTCAACCCCCCTTGGTCCCCTTCTAACTTTAATAATTTAAAATAAATTACATATTTTAAATTACTCACCTCACTGCGACACCTCACCTAGACACCTCACCTAGACCATTTCTTACTCTATGGGTCACCCCATGACCTATTCTCACTCCATCCTAACCTCTTAACTAACTCTCATGCCTAATAAACCCATCTTTTGACCATTCTCCAATAGAAAATGCACTTGGCAAATGGAGAAATGAGCAAAGAGCTAAAAATAGCCCTTTTACCCATTCTCTATCCATCGACATTAGTCAACTGTCAGCTAACACCAGCGGGATCGCCGATGTTAGTTACATAAGCCAGGTTCTAACCTTGAGTTGGCCCCCACCTCTTCACATATCGATGTGCACACTCTAAGACCAAGCATCAAAATTTGACTATCACTCTCCTAGCTATAGAAGCTCTACACAAGTCACTCCAGATTGGATTGAAACATTGTACAAGGACCTTGACATCAGCCACAATAGGAATAAACATTCGAACACCCTTGGGTCTTCATCATACAGCTAAATACTCTGGTCTCCATTTCAAAGTTTTAGAATACATTGGTAAATTAGTTTTTATTTTACTATTTATAAATACTATCAAAGAGACCTGATTTCCTCCATGGAAGGGCTGAAAAACCTTCCTCTTATTCCCACCTCCTTTTACACACCAACCCTTTACCTTTACCCTTCTTCAAACCCTATTCTCCTTCCCGTAACCCTGCACAAACCACCTAATTCCTAGACTCTTCTGTCCATCAGAGAAATAACTTGAAACTTGTCTAAAGCCCATTACCCCTATCAACATCGGCAACATAACTGACATCAACACCATTTACCTATCGACATTAGTAGCCTAACTGACGTTAGCGACTATGCAAACCAGAAAACTTATCCAAACAGCCCAAAGACCAGACAAAACCTTTGACTAGCCTGCTGAGACACACGAACTATAGGGAATAGGTACATAATATTCTACCTTTCCATTTATTTAAGTCTTTTATCATTTCTTTTTATACAAAACTCTCTTCTTTAAATAGTGGACTGTAATCCCTTACGGAGCTTTACGCTTCCGAGATCGAGCGCATAGCTTGGCAGTCCACCATATCATCTTCTAACATTTTCTTTGTTCAAGTGTCTTTCTTTCTACAGGTGTTTCCTCCACAGCCAAAGAGGAGCTCCCATAAATCTTGGATATGGTGCGCACTTAATCTCAGTATCAATCAAACCCCTAACTCTTAACTTTAGTTTCTTCTTCTTCTGAATATAATTAGCAAAAACTTAGAGAAACAAGTATTACTAGGACATCCCACAAAAATTAGATATATCTTTATATTTTGGATATTATGCCTCTTTTATGGCCTTAATTTGGGTTTTTCTATATACTTATACCTATTGTTAGGCCTCCTTATCCTTTTGGGCCTAGTTCTAGCCTTAGCACCTACTTCAGCTTATGTTTTGTCTTCCTTAGTGACCTTAGCTTTAGCATCATCTTAAGCCTTGGCTTTATCATCTTACTCAGCCTTAACTTTGGATTTATATTTAACCTTAAATTTTTCTTGAGTTTCTTTTACTTCCTCTACATGTCTACATTTTTCCTCAATAGCCTTGGCTTGTGCTTCTCTTTCCACATGCTTCTATTATGCAACTTGTGCCTTTTCTTGGTGGGATTTATCCTATTCTTTCCTCTTTGATTTTGATTCTTCATCCACCTTATTTGAATCTTATGCTTATTCATCTTTCTTTTGTCTTTCTTTCTCTTTAGCTTGTTACTTTTGTTATTTCTCCTACACAACTTTTTGTTGTGTTTGTTGTGCTTCCAACATAGCCACTTATTTTATCAACTTTTTTATTTATTTTTCCTTCCTCCTTTTCTGACTCCTTTCCTCTTCCTTTTTTACCTCCTCAAGATACATTATATCTTACACATTTTCTTATTCTCTTGATAGCTCTGACATATTTATGTCCTGGGTTTCCTTAATAATTTTAACATCTATTAGCTTAGTTTTTGATTCAATGTGTTTAGATGATTTTGATTTGACCACCTGGCCTTTGTGTACAAGCTTCTTATTTCTAGATCTAGATGGAGTGAGGGTATGTTTTTTCTTCTTTGCAATATGAGACTAGGCCTATTGCTATGTTTCTTATGTCTATTACACACCACTTACTCCTATAGGTTCACCAAATGACACCATCATTTTACTGATAATTTATGATGGTTTAGAAGTGGGGTGTGTATGTGGTCATCAAAATAATCGCTATATAGGCTTCCCTATTCTAGTAGATACACCACCTTTGTAGCTAATGGTCTGATAGTTGGATTGGTTATAAATATCTCTACTTCTAGCTTTCACTAAGAAACTTCTTACCTTATAGTATCTACAAGAATAGATGGAGGTGGTTGAGTAATGTCAACCCAAAGGTCTTTGTATCCTAGATTTTTCACTTGACAAGTGTGATTTGCTTTTCATAAAAATAATTCATTTTCCACCTCTTTTTCATAAACCTCCTTTATGATGTCTTCTAACATAGATTTGAGGACTTCATGCTCAAGTACTCCCATCTCTATTAGGTCATGTTCACTATATATCTTGTGAACCATAGGATTATCTAACTAGGACTTTATTTTCCACATAATTTTCTTTGGTGGAAATGGTGAAGCACACCATGAAAGTGCCTTAATTTTTCCTTTATCTTATATTTGTGGAGCTTGTGGTTTTTTTAATGGTTGTTATGGTGATTCTTGCTCTAAATCTAATTATTACACCTATGGAGCAATAATTTATAGAGGTGGAACTGACCTAGTAGCTAAGGATTTTTTCCTATATACTTCACCTTATTATTCTATCATAAAAATAAATAATGGCATCAAATTTATAGGTGGTGATGCCAACTTGTGGATTTTAATTTGAATATCGTTATGTAGCTTGGTAACCAAAGCATGTTATCCCAAATATTACTTAGCATATTGTGGGATATATGGGTGTGTTCTTATCAAAGCTAGGGATTCTATCCACCATGTATTAAACTACCAAAAATTCTCATTGTACTACCTTAATTTCATCTAAGTAATGTTTATGAGGGGAGTAGTGGCCAAAAATTTGTAGTCATATTGACTGATCTAAGTTGGGATTTCCATTATGTGAATCACAATAACAAAACCAAAAATTGGTACTAAAATGTTTGCATGGTTCCTAAAAATAATTTCTCAATGTTGATGGTGAGCTTGAATACCAAAAACTTAGGCCAATTTAAGTCTTCCCATAGCCATATCATCTGATACATAATATCAATTACCCCTCTCATTGCTTATTTTGACTTTTTGGTAGTTTGTTAGAACATTTTTTGATGTATTTGACTATAGTGCACATAGAAGCATCCTAAATTGAATAAAAGGGTGTTATTAGGCATACTCATATGGTATATTTTTCCCACACTTTTAAATGTATTATCAGTGCCATCAACTTATATTAAATGAGGAATTTACCTTGATTTAGAAGGCTTGTGGCTCATACCATTATTTATGAAGTGATCAAAATTATGATATCTTGGGATAAATTAATATCCCCTTGATTTTAGTGACTCAATAGAGTCATCATGACCTCATCTAGTTTCCTAAATATAGGCAGCCTAATTAGCCTTTAAAAATCAAAACCTTGAAATGGATGTTGAAGTGTGAGGGCTCCTGATTGTGTATCTCCCTAAGGATCTTATGAAAATAGATTAGTTTATAATACATCAATGAAATCAAATGGATTTGATTCATTATGATTGTTTTGGCAAAGACCTAACCCAATCCCCAGCTCCTCTTTTTGTGCATCTGTTAGTGGGATTAATAACTGACCTCTGTCCATAGTTAAATTAATGATTTATGATCAATGGTTGATGTGCTTGATAAAGCTCTAGTTTGAAATCCATTCATAATAATTTATTTTAAAATCAGATCATATATTTCTCTTATTATTCAAAGTCTTTAATGTTTTGGTGTTGTCCATACCTCCCTCTTATATAGTTGTTGGCATCCAATTTTATCTTGCTAACTACTTTGAATACACTGATTGTTTACATATGAGTGTTCCTCTTCCCATTAATATCACTTACTATAATTTACCCTAACAATGACATTTTGTGATTAAAATATTTGATTTAACCCTTTTACAATTATTTTATGTAAATGGATGTCCTTTCATCTATCTAATTTGTTTTATGGCTCCACATGTCTATTTATTACTCAATTTGCCTTGAATATGATGCAATATTTTGAAACATCATGTCATTAATAGTCTAACATGATCATTTGAATTTATTTTTTCCATACTTAGCTTGTCACTACCTTTATAGACTTAATTTATATCCTTAATGTAGTTGTGACCAACTATCTCCCTGACTTATCTCTAGAATACGATCGCACATTTTGATTATAACTACTTTCTAATTAGTGAAATGTGTTATGTTGTAATAAATGCATTGTAAAAACATTATAACCTAACTAAATCAAATATAAAAAAAAACATTAAATAAAATCCTTACATAGTGTCACTTAACACCCACACGATTTTTTAGTACAATGATAGAGATTAAAGGTGGTAAGGATTAATCCTACAACCATTTATATGTCTTGCTAGATGGTTCCTTGTAAATATTTTAGCACTATAGTAACATATTATGATACTTCATGAATAATATAGGATCCTTTCCATCTAATGCACAAATTTCTTGGGAATTCTTTAAATATTCTATCATATGTCAATACCATTTATTTCAAGTAAAATTCCTTAGATTGTAATTTTTGATCATGCCATGCTTTCTAACTCTACTTTATATTTTTTTGTATCCATTATTCTCTTTGTCTATTTTTGTCTGTCTTTATTAATACCAACTATGATTTCATTGAATCTTAATCCCCTAAACTCATAACCATCACAATGCATAGACTAGGAATAATATACTCCATAGGCATTACTACCTTCAGGGCATATACAAATTGAAAAGGAGTGAACCATATAGCTCTTTTTTAATGTGTTTTATAGGCCCATATAATCACATGAATGCAATATTCCCAATCATCCCTTCATACATTACAAATATTTATGAGCATTTTCCCCATTACTTTATTAGATATTTTAGCCTATATATTTGCTTGCAGGTGATAAGTTATATTATAATGGTGATATATAATAAAATAATTAGTGAGAGTCTTGATATTATTATTTAGGAAATGCATACTTCTATCACTGATCATCTTAACTCGACATCCAAATCTTGTATTAATGTTTTCATATAAAAATTTGGTAGCATATTTTGGACCATAGCTTGGAGTGGAAGTGACTTCCACCTATTTAGTGATGTAGAAGTATTTTGAGATATTTTATTAACCTTACACTATTCAATCACTCAAACATCAAACTACTTATGCAAATTCTATATCCATTAAGTTCAATTGCAAATATATGAACAAACTATTCAAAACAACATTACAATCTTAAAGCTAAACACTCTAAACCATGATTAAATAGATTCAAAGTAAATATATTATGATGGATACTTAACTTATACTCAAAAATATAAAATTTATATGGCATGATGATATATTGTTTATGATGATGCTTGGAATTGGTTTGGCATGAAGACACTATAAGCTTCTTATATTGATAATTGGGCATGAATATGGCATGAGAATTCAAGTTTCCCTCCCATAGATGAATGGATTTATTTATATAGAAGAGGGAGGGAAAAATCAATGGTATAGATTCAAATTTGGTTTTGAGGAGATGAAGGGTTGAGGATTACAAGGGATTTAAAATTCCTTAGAAACCTTTGAATTTAGAGGCTTCTAGAGATAAGGGGTGAGAATAGAGAGGATTCTAGAATCTTCTAATTCTAGAATCCTCTTTGGGATTAATTAGGATTATATATGGGATTAGATAGAGATTAGGTGGATTATTAATGAATATGGGTGTAGGAGAGCCTAAGATTAAGCTAGTGTAGGTGGGTAGGTGGGTCATGGGAATTTAAAATTCCAAAATAATAGGTAAGTCAGGTTAGTTTCATATAAAGAGATGATTAGGTGAATTAATGATGAAGTGGGATAATACTAAGGTTATTATATGAAGAGTGATAAAAGGAGATATAATATAAATTATTAGGAAAGGGGGGATATTAGGATGGGGATAATTAGAATAAATGAGATAAGCTGAATTAGTGTTGACTAATATTAATATTAGTGATGATAAATAAAGTGAGTGGATTTAGGTTTATACATTTTCCCCCTCTTTGAAAGGGCATTGAGAGTGGAGTAAAGTGAAATGAGTAATGGTCTTTCAAATAAAAACCATGTCATGTTAGTAAATGATGTTAGTAGAAGTGAAATAATCTATCATAGTAATAATATATAACACATAACTTCATTTTCTTAGTGGATTTATAGGACCAAAAAAGTTGATTACCCATTTCTCAAAAGGTTTCTCTATGAGAATTGGCACCAAAGGAATCTCATCTCTTTGATTTGGATTTCCGATTCCTTCACATACATCAAAATGTTTGCTAACTTAGTGTGAATCCTAAAATAATGTAAGTTGCTAGAGCCCACTTTGTAAAATTTTCATTTTAGTAACTATTGTCACTTGTATTTGCACCCTTTTAGGAAATTTCTCAACTCTCCTCATCTAAGTGTCACAATTGAAACACCTTTAGGCTATGGGTGAGCCTAAGAGTGAGGCAAATCTCTAGATAGGGTTATCTCCCTTGATGTATCACTTTGGATCACTACTACACCTAAACTTTGTGAGGGAAAAGGGAGAGATAAAATTAAAATAAAACTATTCTAAGGGAACTAATACACAAAATAATTGGATGAATTCCAACTAGTTTCATGTTACACATGAGAACAAAGGACTAACCAAACATACACTTTTCCAATTTGAATATTCTCACATCAATGTTTCATTATGAGGTTATGGATGAATGTTTAGGCTAGGAGGGATAGACAAGAGTTCTTGAATGGCACTAGTGAATAGGATAACTCACTTAACCTTGAAACTTTCTAGAACACTTCACATGACCTATAATAAGTTGTAAATAGGTGACAGAATGAGACAACATGAGTATGTATGGATTTATGGTTAAAACTATGTTAATAATTTTTAATCAACATTTCACTTCACACTCTATGAACCATCATCAAGATGAGAGAGTAATAGATAATATTGAAGACTTAGATCTTCCTTTATAAATAAATCAATAGAACCCAGTGATGTCAGTGAGTCAGGAAAGGTAGAAAAGGTAGGTACAACTGAGAAAAAAAGAAAGAAATTCATATGAAGACTAAACAATAGTAAATTTAATTATTAAAATACATAAATTATAAGGAAATAAAAATTTATTTAAAAATTTCAATTATAAATTATAGAACTCTAATGCGATCTAAGAATTGTAAGTAGTAAGAATATTTATAAATATTCACAATGTTCAAAATTTATAAATATTCGTACTACTTACAATTCTTAGATCATAATAGAGATCAGTAATTTATAATTTATAATTTACAATTGAAAATTTTCAATAAAATTTTATTTCCTTATAATTTATGGATTTTAATAATTAAGTTTACTATTTTTTAATCTTCATATGAATTTATTTCTTTTTTCTCTCAGTTATACCTACCTTTTCTACCTTTCCTAACTCATTGACATCACTAGGATCTATTGCTTTATCAATAAAGGAAGCTCTAAGTCTAAAATATTATCTATTATTCTCTCATCCTGATGATGGTTCATGGAGTGTGAACTGAAATGTCAATTAAAAATTCTTGAAATAGTTTTAACCAAAAATCCAAACATACTCAACACATGGACTGTGGAAATACCATTGCTTAAATAAGACAACAAGCTAAGAAATCCATAGTATTCACTAAGCAATATCCATCATTAAAGTAGACACAATATGAAAATTTATGCAAGATATAAAAATAAGTAATATTATTTATCAAATGGTACAAAAATGAGTAGGGATTTGCCATACTCAAGTAGAGCATAGTTTACAAAGTCTAAAATGGCTAGTTCTTATAAAACTTGAGAGAGAGAAGAAGAGATAAGTATAAAGGTCAAAAGGAAAATTATAAATCTAATAAAAAGAGTTAAATATGCATGAGAATAATATTTTAAACAAACCATGCAAATTTAGGAAGCACAAGTGTCACCCCAAGTCATAAAACTCATCAAAAGTGGCATGAAATTCTCTTTGCTAGCTCAAAAAATTACCTTCATGATTTAGACATGTTTTGGACCAAAACTCATAATTTTTGGTGGATAAATATCTCAATATCATAGAAATAACATAGTAACAATGAATTCTCTAAGAAGAGATGTAGTATTACTCAAGATCGCAATACAAATATATGCTTATCTCTAGGAAGAGATGTTTGTCTTCACATTTCAGGTTACCTCTTCATTTATACACATTTTTAAAGCATGGGGAGGATGTGGAAGGTCACCAATATTGATTTATATTAAGTTTTTTGACTTCCAAGATTTAAAACAATATAGAATTCGAGGAATTACTATTTTTAGAAACTTACTATTTTTAGACTACACTATTAAAATTGAAATTTGAGGCACTTCCATTGGGTTTTTTGGGGTCAAAATTCATTGATCAAAGCTCAATGACATTTAAAAATGTTCTCCTCATTCTTATTTTTCCAATAGTTTAAAAAATGAGTCAATTGGAGCTACGGTGCAAAAGTTATGGCTCCCAAAAGTTCCGTCATCAATTGGGGTGGAATTGTCACCCGAATTGTCACCTAAATTGTTGCCTGGATCATGTTTAAACATAAAAAAATATACTATGGATAGGTATGATTATTTTAATGAGAGGTAAGTATTTAAAAAATGTGTCTCCATGCATAGGTTGTAGTCTTACTCATTTTAAATCTCTTAGAAGTGAGCCATCACTACCTACAGCCTAAAAAATTCCTTTTTCAATCACCCCTCACACTTGGCCTTAAATTTGGATTCAATTTTACATGAAAATCCATGGGATGTAGTGGATGAAACTTTTAAATACTCTTCATGTCCTTATATTTCTTAGTCACACCTAAAACAGCCATTCACTTAAATTTTCCACACTTCTCACTATCATGCTCACTATGCCAATTTTGATTGGTTGAGATGAAGTAGTTAGTAAACACACTTAGTAGTTTTTACAAGGAATTAAATTTAAATGGTGAGTTATCTTAAGTCCTAATATTTCCTTCCATGTGATTTACATCTCGTAAAACCTTTTAGAACCTGCACAACACACAAAATAGTTAAAAATACCCTATTTTGTACTCCATCCATATAGTTATGTACAAATAAAAAGGATGGGAATGAGCATGAAATATTATTATTCAATTTTAAATAAATTTCATGTTCAAAATATCTCACTTTAATATCCCTCCAACATAATTTTCCCAATCAAGTCCTTTCAAGGGTTTAGCAAGGGTTTTAGGCCTATTTTACCTTCTTTAGTTTTGTTCATGAAATTTTGGAATTGAACTTCCAATAAAATTCCATAAAAGGTTTTTTATGACACTATACATCTCATACAATCTTATTTAATCTCCATACAAATCATCATAAGATATATGAGCTTGCAAACCTCTCCTATCGAGTTTATTTTCTCCCTTTCCTATAGGTTTGGACTATCTTTGAGCCAAAATTGGTTTCTTCAGGGATTTATTTGAATTAAAAAATATTTAAAATGTCTATTATTACCCAATTATCATTCTCCAATCCATTATAAATCTTTCCTGAGGTAATAAATGAAAGTGACCTATCATTTGAAATCTAGGCCTGACCATGCCTAGTAGACCTGATTTATTTTAAATCCCAAAAATGGCTTCTCATGGATTCCCATATAATATATATTATTTAAACACACTTAATTTCTCCCTAGGAACATGTTTCAATCCATTTTAGTGCTCACTTGAGGTTAGAAACAAATCTGACCCTCCATTTGGCTTTGGCTTAGAACCTTGCCTAATAGGTCATCCTACAAGTTTGAGGGTTTAAGCCACCCTATTGGGATTCCTTCCTCTATGAAAGTTTATTAATAATTTATTTATTTTTTTCATATTATTGTACCTCTTTTAAATTTTCAATCAACTATTGTACCACCATTTTCATCTTGCTCTCTAAAGCCTGTCAATTTGCATTTAAGGGGAAAGCCCTCTATCTAAGACAAAATAGAGGGCCCTTCCTCTATTGTCTCAAAAAAATGAAAATTTTAGTGTCTTATTAAAAAATTTAGGAATATTTTTACAAAAATTTATCACCTTTTCATCTCATATGACCTTTCAAAAGCACAAAAACCAAAACAGACTGTTAGGCAAAGGCACTATGTGTAGGCTTCTACAAGTGAACTATATATTACAATATCAGATCCCTCTCTCTCTTTGTTATAATATCATGAGGGAATTTTTAGATTTTTTACACTATTATTAGATCATTCAAAATGTTTTCTAGCTCTTATGACCCATGTTTACACCTTGAAACCTATCCCTACTTGGTTATGCTTAACTAGTAAGTGGACCCTATCTATATACTTCCCCTATCTGTAGGTGCAAATCACACTTTTAGGGATGATTTAATTGATATATGGTCTTATTAAAACCTTAAATTCCATCACATGGTTATTTTAGTCACCCATTCCATATATTGTTATGCCACAGACTTAAAATAGTCCTCAACTAAGTCACTGTCATCATACAGTCACCTATAAATGATTGTGTATAATAGAGCAGGGGGTTTTATGAATAATACCTCACCTTTTAACCTTAAAAAAATGGATCTTGATCCATTTTATATATTTTTTATTCATCCTCTATAGATCAACATTGGCATCCTTATGCTCAATCTCTTATTATGGATGATGTGAAGGCAATTGGTCAACTATAGGTCAACTTAATAGGAGAGAGAAACCCATAGGTGTAATTTTCCCTAATTAGAATTTGGTAAATTTTTTTGAAGACCCTCATTTAATATTTAAATCCACTAGAATATTCTCATACATTTATTCACCATTAATGGGCTAAAACATCACCAAGAGACCAATTTTAAGACACTACCTACCTACCTAGCTATAGGTGCTCATTTTATTGTAGAGGGACACCTATAAGTGTCCATTAAGATTGAAACACTACATATCAACATCATAATAATGATTTACATGTCCATTTTTTCATCATTAAATTAATTGGTCCATTCTAAATTTGAATGTATGTTTCATTTGTTCTTTAGAATGTCAAAAAGTCATTCAAAACTCAAAACTTGTAGATGTTAATGCATGTTTTTAGTGTCTTTGTAGGCAAATTTGAGCCTTCAAACGTCCAAGCTCCATCAATATTCATGGATTTATATTTATCATAGTTATTCTCCATGATATAAGATATAATATATACCTAGCTAGATGTTTCAAAAGTTATTGCAACCATGTTATACGACCTCCACTAAAATGCCTTGGATCTCTATTTTCAAAGTTTAGGGATTTGGTCCCTGAACACAGGGCATGATATGTTTGATCAAGATTTTCACTTAAAGTTTCTAACCTAACCTTTCACATTGGTCTATCATGATCAACACCACATGATATGACTTCAAGTAAAGCTCCATCACTTGTATCCATGCTCTAATTTAACTCAGCTTTTTGTTAAGCCACTTGCAGGTGGCCATTTGCACATACAAGCAGTGAGGATGAATAGTTGGTATAAAACATGAATTATGATATTTAAATAAGTTTTTATCTCCTTATTTTATCCAAAATATACTCTTATCACTATCAATAAAATTATTTAACTCAAAACTCTTCCTAAATGTGCTTGTTTTGCCATGAAGATACCTGTAGGTAAACATTCTGAGTTACAAATATGCAAGAAGTGAATATAAGTATCTATAATGAGGACTATTTTGACCTCATGGAAAAAATTGGACTCTTTACCAATTTCCCACATGGTTATTTTCATTATGAAGACCTTTAAAATCATTTCAAAACCTGTATTCCAACTTGATTCTCTATTGTAAATACCTGTAGGTGCATGTTAATGGTAGGAAACTATGTGGAAGTGTTCTATTTAACTACCATAGTCCTTTGCTCACTCTTTGGAAGGTCCACTTGTTTTTTAAGATTATAAAATTATACTAAACACTTTTAAACCATAATTAATTCTCCATGAATGAGTTTCATAGCTTTGCACAATTCACCTAGTTGACTATATATGACAGTCCTTGAACAAACTTATTGTATGGCACTTTATGACTACATCCTATGAAATAATACTTTTTAAAATGAAATTTAAATGAAAGGATACCAATATCACATTTAAAATATAATAATAATTATCTTATTTTCACCTCCTAAAATCACCATCAAAGCATGAAAATCTTAAAAATCATGAAAATCTACTTGCAACATAGAATGGTGATTTCTCCTACAACTTAAGATATTTGGCTCATCAAAAAACCTCGATACATGAAAAAAATAATGGTTAAAATTAGTTTATATAGTCAAAATAATTAATAAACCATCTCATTAATTGGATTATAGGAAACTATCCATATAAGATCAAAGCGTATAAGGTGCATAGATTGGCAAGCTGAAAAATATAGTCAACTTGTAAAGGATGGTTCATAAATCATGGTTGACCAATATTCAAAATATTTATATTTAAATTAATATATCTAAGCTTAATACCACCTCCCAAAATAATTTAACCTGAAACATCTTTGGTTGTCTGTATCAAGCACAAACCTATTGATCACTTTTATGTGTTTAGAAAGGCAAAAATGGATTAGAATAGTTTTTATTCAAAAAATGGAAATTATATAGAATTTTTAAAATGTGTAAATTAATATTAGTAATCTTATGAGTCATCTTAAAATCTTCTTCCATGTGTCAAACTCTCTCATAGGTCGTACAAGTGCCAAATTCCTCTTTTTCCTTTGATTTCTTGATCTTTAATTTGATGACCTGCAATTTTTATATGGGATTGACATTCCTAATAGGGAATATAACTTATTTAACATTTGTAAGTAAAATATGACACTTTTACACCTTTAAAACTATGCCACTTGCATTTATGACCCCTAAATGGCTTCTAAATGACTCAAAATGACATATTAACTAATTGGAACATGACCAAGGATAATAAGGCATTAAATGACATAAAATAAATTATAATACAACCTATGACATGATATTAAACCCCATATAAAACTATAAAGACCAATTTTTATCCTATAAGGGTCCTAATTCGACCTATAGTGTCAAATTTGGTCAACAAATTGGTGACTCATAAGGGTAGTATACTTGTTATACTAAATAGACCAGTAACCTTATCAGTCCATTGGGATTAGGAAGTCATATAAAGTTTGAGACATAAAAATATGACTTTGAAAAAAATATTTTATTAATACAATATCAATGACTACCTCAACCACACAAAACAAAAAACACACATAAATCAAAAGCAAACATGCATGTGCTTCATGAGAACTTATAGAACACAAACACCAAACTAAACAAATTGAATCAAACACTAACTAACATGAGATTAAAAGTCCCTCCTAGATAAAATGGTAATTTTGAAACCCTTATTTCTTCATGACATGAAGGAATGAATGAAACATATAATCTTTTGATCCATTTCATTGATGCCTCCACCTTTTTCTCGATGTTTACTAACTTCATTGACATGATGTTCAAGGAGAACCAAGTTGTTATAAACAAGTTGTCTATTGAAATTAACTCTTATTTCATCTAAATAGCCTCAAATTTATCATATATATCCTCAATTACAACCTCCAATGGTGGTTTAATAAGGCATGCCTTCTTGATTTCTATAGTGTTCTCAATAAGATTGGGTTTCTTCTCAACTACAAGTTCTTCTAGATCATAAAGGAGCTTTGCATATTCTAAAAATATTGGTCATTTTCCTCCATGGAAGATTCTTTATTCACCTTTTCATTTACTTGACCCTCAACTTGGAAAAGCTCTTAAAGCTCTTGAAAGAATTTCATTTGTAGATGCCAATCATCTTTATCCTCTTTATCATCTAGAACCACTACCTCTTCAATATTATCTTCTTGATGTATGAGGTCATAAAGTTTGTGTTATTCAAGATCCAATTAATATAAGGGTATTTCAAAATCATTCTAAGGTATTGGGTCATATTCAATAATAACAACTTCCACCTTGGTCTTAAGAGATATTTTTAGGACTATAAGCTCTTTGGGGATGACTTGAAATTATTCTTCATCTTTAATAAAAAATTCATCTTCATGCTTGAGATGATTATAAACAACTTTTTTATCAGATTTAAAGTCTTATTCAAGTGATTCCCTCTTCAAATTTTTGTCACATTCCTCATAGACAATTGTAAAAGAGTCTGTAGCATGTTCTTTTTCATACAAGGTAGAATTACACTTGTGATCACCAAAGGGAGTCCCTATAATGATTTTCTCTTCTTAAACATTTAGGACCTCTTGAGGGCTCTCAAGTTATATCTAAAATTCATAACATAACATTACTTCTCAAGGGTATCAAGATCTTCCATATCCTTCTCCTTTTTGGTGATACCAAGACTAGGCATCTTGAAAGCATGTGACTTAGCCCAATGAGGCTACCAAAGAGGTATGTTTTCTTCAAGAAAGAGTTATGAATTATTATCAACAAAGTGATCTTATTTATTTTACCACACCATATTTACATCAAGGTAAATATTGATAGGGTGAGTATAAGATGAACTAGTTGGTGCAAGTGGAACATAAAACTCAAAATTAGTTGAGAGTGAAATATAGGGGATTATTTTAGAAGTTCTTGAGGAAGAAGAGGTAGACCTTGGTATAAAATACCTTGATTTTATTCCTTCCATTTGATATTAACTTAATTTCAATCTTATTAGGCTTCATCATTCTCTTGAGGAAGGTTATAATGGGTGTGTTTAGGCATAGGATCTTCTTTTGGGTCTAAACCTTCCATCACACCTTGAATTAGGAATTTCATCCTTGACTTTAACTCTTAAATTAAATTGGTTAGGTTCTCTTGGAAAATTATTTCTTGAATTTTATATGCATCATAATTAGGATGAGGAATATAATAGGGTTGACATGGAATAAAATAGGAATCTTGAGGAAGGGTGGGAGGAGTTTACATAAAATCAAGCTCTTTCTCAATTTCACACACCTTATCAAGGCTTTTATCTTCATTATTTCCCCATGATTCCAATACCTTATTCAATATTATGATTTTAGGATTAGTATTATCTTCTTAAGGTAGTGATGAAACTTGAGGAATGGATGAAGTGTTTAAGAAACTTGGGATCTCCTTAGGCTTATATTCTCTACCTTATCTCTAATTTTGAATCTCATATCTAGAGGTCTTTTATTGAAGTGGAGATTTAATGGGAGAGGGAAATGAGAGCTTGGATTCCACTTATTTTTCTAATGATATGGACCAATTAACCTTCATGTTTTCCAACTCAATATGCCTATCAATATTTTATTCAAATACAAGGCTTGTCTCTTCAACTCTCTTTTCTAATTGGTTGGGAAAAGGATGACTTTGGTGAGCTTGATTGGGTTCATGAGCAGGAATCATGTAGGACTAATATTAATGTTGGGGAAGTGGATATGAAGGTTGATATGTTTGGTGAGGCTAATTCTCATGAATTTTTAGCCTATCTTCCAAGGATCAAATTAGGCCACTCACATATATAATCTCACTTATGATCCTTTGCCAATTAGCTCTCTTAATAAGTTCCCACTCTCTCTTGACTAGATCTAATGCATCTCAAACCTTATGGATTAAATGAATAATAACATCTTAACCATGTCCCCTTAATGTATCGAGCTCTCTAATATACTTCTCATATCCCAAAAGAGTTTACTTGAAAGTGGAAATGGATTGAGTTGAGAAGTGGATAGGTTGACTAGAAGAAGCAATATATTGAGGAGGTTAGCTATAGGACTGATAAGGGTCATGTTGGAGCTGATAGGGATCATAATAATACTGGTAAGAATCACACAAATGATGATATGGAGTTCCATAATCTTGATATGTCTCACTAACTTGCGTAAAACAATACTCAACACCAAAATTAGCCATGAAGCTTCATTAAAAAGCAAGAACACAAAGAAACATTACCAAATATATTTAAAAGGAAAACTTCTATTGCTTGACTAGTTGATATAAATTTAGAGTCACCATTTATGCTTGGTTAGATGCCTCCAAAGGTTGATGTGTTGAAGGATAACATAAAAAACATTTTAATTTCTTGGACTAAGAGTCCTACCAAGCATGCCAAAAATTATTGTCACTTGGATTTTCACCCTTTGAGCAGATGTCTCATCTCTCCTCATCTAAGTGGCATAATTAAAACACCTCTAAGCTTTGGGTGAGCCTAAGAGTGAGTTGAATCTCTAGATAGGTATAGTTCCCTTGATGTACCACTTTGGATCACTACTACACCTAAAATTTGTAAAGGAAAAGGGAGAGACAAAATTAAAATCAAACTATTATAATGGAGGTGATACACCAAATAATTTGACTTACAACCAATTACATGTTACACATTAGAACAAAGGACTAATCAAACATACACTTTTATAATTTGAATCTTCTCACATAAATGTTTCATTATAAGGTTATGGATGAGTGTTTAGGCTAGGAGGGGTAGACAATATGCCTTGAATGGAACTAGTTAATAGGCTAACTCACTTAACCTTAACTCTTCCTAGAACACTTCACATGACCTATAATAATAAGTTGAAAATAGGTGAGAGAATGAGACAACATGCTAAGGAATCCATAGTATTCACTAAGCAAGATCAATGATTCAAGTAGATACACTATAAAAAGTTATGGAAGAAGTAAAAATCAATAATATTATTGATCAAATGGTATGCAAATGAGTATGGCTTCATCATACTCAGGTGATCATATTTTACAAAGACAAAAAGGTTATTTCTTATGGAACTTAAGAGAGAGAGAGAAGAAGAAGAGAGAAGCAAAAAAGTCAAAAGGAAACTTATCAAGATGAGAAAAGGAGTTACATATGAATGATAATAATATGTGAAACAAACCATGTAAATTCAAGAATCAAAAGTGTAACCCCAAGTCATGAAACTCGTGAAAAGTGGCATGAAATTCCCTTTATTGGCTCAAAAAATTGAATTCATGATTTATCCCTATTGAACATCCCAAAAATGACTAGGGATAGGTTTGATGATTGAAATGAGATGTAAGGATTTCATATATGCCTCTCCATGCATTGGTTGCAATCCTACTCATCTAAAATCTCTTGGAAGTGAGCCATCACTACTTGCACTCTAATAAAATCCATTTTTAGTCACCCCTCACACTTGGCCTCAAAATTAGCTTCTTTTTTCCATGAAAATCCATGGGAGGTAGTGGATGATATTTGGAAATACTCTCTATGTCCTTATACTTCTCAATCACACATTAAAAATTAATCCACTTCAAGTTTCCACACTTCTCACCATCATTCTCATTATGCAAATTTTGAATGGATGAGATGAATTAGTTGGTAAACACACTTAGGATTTTTTACAAGGAATTAAATTGACATGGGGATTTATCTTAAGTCATAATATTTCCTTCTATGTGATTAGAATCTCTTGAAACCTCATAAAACTTTCAAAACACATAAAATAGTCAAAAATACCCTATTTTGTACTCAATTTGTATAGTTTCATACAAATAAAAAGGATGGGAAGGAGACTAAAATATTCCTATGCAATTTATAATCACTTTCATGGTCAAAATATATCACTTAAATATCCCTCCAACCTTATTTTCATAATTGGGTCCTTCTAAGGGTTTATCAAGGGTTTTAGGCATGCTTTACCCTTTTAAAATTTGTTCATGTATATTTGACCCTATCAATCTCATCCAATCTTCTTGAGTCTCCATGCAAATCATCAAAAGAGATGTGAGCTTCCAAACCTCTCCTATCGAGCTTATTTTCTCCCTTTCCTATAGGTTTGGACTATTTCTAAGCCAAAATTAGTTTCCTCAAGGGTTTATTTGAATTAAATAAGCTTATAAATGTATATTATGACCCCATAATAATTTTACAATCCATTATAAATCCTTTCTAAGGTTATAAATGAAACTGACCTATCATTTGAAATCTAGGCCTAACCATGCCTAGTAGACTTGATTTATCTTAAAGCCCAAAAATGGCTTCTCATGGCTTCCCCTGTAAGATATATTATGTAAACACACCTAATTTCTCCATAGGAAAAAATTTAATCTATTTTATCACTCACTTGAGGTTAGAAACAAATCTGACCCTCCATTTGGCTTTGGCTTAAAACCTTGCCTAATAGGCTTGTCTGCAAGTTTGAGGGTCTAGGCCACCTTGTTAGGATTCCTTCCTCTATGAAAGGTTATTAATAATTTCATAGGTTTTTTTCAGCTTCTTATCCCTATTTTTAATTTTCAATCAATCTTTGGCCCACCATTTTCATCCTACTCTCTAAAGCCTACCATTTTGCATTTAAGGGGAGTGCCCTCTATCTGAGACAAAATAGAGAGAACTTACCTTATTATATAAAAAAATAAACATTTTATGGTATTATTAAAGTTTTTATGACTTTTTTAAAAACAAAATTATCACCTGGTCATCTCATATGACCTTCCAAAAGCATAAAAACCAAAATAGACTTCTAGGTAAAGGCACTATGTGGAGGCTTCTACCAAGTGAACTATATATTACAATATCAGAGCCCTCTCTCTCTTTGTTATAATATCATGAGGAAATTTTTATATGTTTTCCACCATTATGATAGAATTAATAATTTTTTCCAAATCTCATTACCCATGGTTTTACCTTGAAACCTATCCCTACTTAGTTATGTTTGACTAATAAGTGGACCTTGTCTATATGCTTCCCTTAAATGTAGGTACAAATAAAAAATTTATGGATGTTTTAATTAATATATGATATTATTAAAACATTAAATTACATCACATGGTTCTTTGATTCACCCATTCCATATATTGATATGCCACAAACTTAGAATAGTCCTCAACTAAGTTACTATCACAATACAATCACCTACAACTGACTATGTATGGTAGAGTAGGGGACTTTATGAATAATACCTCACATTTTAACCTTTAAAACATAAATAAAGATAAATTTTATGTATTTTATATCCATCCTCTATATATCAACATTGGCATCCTTATGCTCAATCTCCTACTATGGATTATGTGAGGGCAATCAGTCAACTATAGGTCAACTTCTTAGGAGAGAGAAACTTATAGGTGTACTTTTCCCTAATTAGACTTTGGTCATGATGTTTGAAGAGACTATTGAATATTTAAATCCACATATCACATTATCATACTTTTATTCACCTTTAATCGGATAAAACATCACTAAGACACCAAGTTTAAGATATTGTCTACCTACCCAACTGTAGGTGCTCATTTTCTTATAAAAGGACACTTGTAGGTGTCCATTAAGCTTAAAACACTACATATTAACATCATCATAATTATTTACATGTCCATTTTTACATAATTCCATCAATTGGGCCATTACAAACCTGAATTTATATTTCATTTGTTCTTTAGGATGTCAAAAAGTCATTCAAAACTCAAAACCTATAGATGTTAATACAGGTTTTTAGTGTCTTTCTAGGCAACTTTGAGCCTTCAAACTTCCAAGATCCAAAAAAATTATTGGATTTATTTTTAGAATAGTTATTATACATGATATAGGATATAATTTATACCTATATATATTTCTCAAAATTCATTGTAACCATGTTATATGACCTCCACCAAAATGCCTTGGATCCCTATTTTCATAGTTTAGGCTTTTGGTCCCTAAACATAGGCCATGATATGTTTGATCAATATTTTCATTTAAATTTCACAACCTAACATTTAATATGGGTATATACTGATAAAAACCAAATGATATGACTTTAATTAAATCTCCTTCACTTTTTTCCATGCTCCAATATAACTCCTCAGCTCTCTATTAAGCCACCTACGAGTGGCCATTTGCACATACAAGTAGTGAGGATGAATAGTTGGAAAAAAACATGAATTATAAGATTAAAATGAGTTTTTATCTCCCTATTTTATCCCAAATATACTCTTCTCACTATAAATGACATTTTTTGGCTTAAAACTCTTCCTAAATGTGCTTATTTTTTCATGAAGATACATGTAGGTAAACATTCTAAGTTGCAAATATGCAGGTAGTGAATATAAATATATATAATGAGTACTATTTTCACCTCATCGACAAAATTTTAATATTTTCCAATTTAACACATGGTGATTATCATTATTAATACCTTGAAAACCATTTCAAAACCTTTATTCCAACTTGATTCTCTCTTGTAAACACTTGTATATGTATGTTAATGACATGAAACTATGTAGAAGTGTTATATTTGACTGTCAAAGTCCTTTGTCCACTCATTTTAAGGCAAAATTATTTTTTATCATTAAAAAATGATGATCAACACTTTTAAACCATAATTAATTCTCCATGAATGTGTTTTATAGATTTGCATAGTTCACCTAGTTGATTGTATATGACAGTCCTTGAGTAAACTGATTGTATGGCACTTTATGACTGCATCCTTTGGAATAATGATTTGGAGAATGAAATTTAAATGAAATGATACAAATATAAAATTTAAAACATGATAATTAACTTATTTTCACCTCCTATATTCACTACCAAAGAATGAAAATCTTACAAATGATGAAAATCTATCTGCAACATAGAATGGTGCTTTCTCCTAGAACTTAAGATACTTGGCTCATATAAACAAATTAAAACATGGAAAAAATCATGGGTAAAATTATTTAATATATTAAACATCATTTTAAAACCATCTTATAAATTTGATAGTATGGAACTATCCATATAAGAGTAAAACCTATAGGGTGTATAGATTGGCAAGCAAAAAAATACAATCAGCTTGTAAAGGATGGTTCATAAATCATGGTTAACCAATATTATAACTATATATATGTAAATTAATATATTTTTTTTACTAACACCTCCAAAAATCATTTGACCTAAAACCCCTTTGACTATTCGTACAAAGCACAAACCTGTTGATCACTTCTGTGTGTCTAGAAAGGCAAAGGAGTAGAATAGTTTTGGCTCAAAAATGGCACTTCCAAAGAATTTAAAACATGTAAATGAATATTAAGAGGCTGAAGAGTCATCTTAAAACCTTCTCCCACATGTCAAACTCTCTCATAGGTTGTACAAGTGCCAAACTCCTCCTTTTTCCTTTGATTTCTTGATCTTTAGTTAGATAACCTACAAGTTAAAGATGAGACTAACATTAATGATAAGTATTTTGACTTATTTTATATTTTAAGTAAAATATGACATTTATACACCTTTAAAACTATGTCACTTGCATTTATGACCCCTAAATGGCTTGTAAATGACTTAAAATGACATATTAACTAATTAGATCATGACCAAGGCTAATAAGGCATTAAATTACATAAAATAAATTATAATACACCATATGAAATAATATAAAACCACATATAAAATTTTAAATACCAATTTTTCTCTTATAAGGGTCCCAATTTGACCTAAAGGGTCAAATTTGGTCAATAGTAACTTCACCCACAAAATGAGCTCTTGTAATCCTTCAACATGCTTCATGTAATAGTTAAGGGTCTTAATGCTCGATAATTGCTCTATGTAATACAACATCTCTACCAATTTTGTACAAAACCCCTTTAATGAAGCTATAAGGTATAACTTAGGTGACCATTTAGTTTTTATATCACTATGTATAATGCATGGGGAAGGTTACTTGCTCCAATAAATTTGTAATATCTTCCATGTTAATGAAAACTATAGTAGTTCTAAATAGGTGTTCATCTGGAGATTCACCTTCACATTATTTTGGACCCTTCACATTATAAAGTCCACTGAAGTGATCTGGCCTAACATTTTGATGGTATGGCTTGAAATTAATACATTATTAAAATTCCTAAAATAGCATAAGCCACTTAGATATGCATCCTCCCAACATTGTTTTATTAACTGGGTATTGAAATTCTTGGTGATATGTAAAGAAATCAAATGGTGTATCCAAAAAATAGTGATAAAAATTTTGTAGTGTAAAAACCATGGCTAAAGCCTCACTTTTAGTGGTATAATTCTTCTCAACTATAGATACCTTCCTGTTAGTAAAACATATAGGATGATCTAGTCCACCTTCACCTAGTTATGCTAGGATAACTCCTACTATAGTATCCTAAGCATCTACGTGCATGTGAAATGGATTTTTCTAGTCTAGAAAGACTAAAATCAATGTTGTTATGAGCCTTTATTTTTTCTCAATGAATGTTTGACATTTTGATGTCCATTTTGATAGAACAAGCAATATGATTACAACACTCCCAGATCTAGATGTGAGACCAATAGAAAATACATCCACCATGAAACAATGAGAGCAAATTTGAAAATACCATAAAACAAATATACCATGGAAAAACCTCCTGAAGAGGTAAAAAACCCACCAAGATTATTCATATTATGAGAAACTAACAAGTACCCAATACAAGCTTTCTCTTCTTTCTCTTCTCTTTTTTCATTACATCTTATAATATAAAATCTATATTATATAAGCAAGGTAATTTTCTCATTATAAATAAATAAAATATGAGGATAAACTCATATTTTATCTAACCACCACATTAATGGATCCAACCTCTCCAAAGGTCATTTAATATATTTTACTATTTATTTATATGAGGATAAACTCATGATAAATAATAAAGTATATTATTATTTAATCAATGTAATTTAATATATTAAGGGTACATAAATAACACCACTTAGTCAATAATTGTTTCAATACTCATCCTTAATGTTAAGTGGGGATACATGGTAATTTTTAGGAGGTAACAACATAAATAACTTACACTCCATGAACCATCCACATGATGATTTTTAGGAGGTAATAATTGAAAGAAACATCCTTCATCATGCCATAGTCACCTTTAAAATAATTATGATATGTAAACATAGTCATCCAAAAGTATTACACTATTTAAATATATACACCCAAAGGTATTACAGTATGTAACCATAATCACATAGTCACCTTTAAAAAAATTACACTATACAACTATAGATACCCAAAGGTACTACACTATGTAACCACAATTACATAGTCACCTTTAAAATAATTACACTATACACCCATAAACACCTAGAGGTTTTATACTATTTATCCATAGGCACCTTTAAATAAATTACACTATGTTACCATAAACCACTTAAAGTGATTTTAGGCTAGCACGATCATGAGACTACATCCCACAATGAGAATACATCCCATAATTTCTCATGAATAATTAGCCAAACATATTATAGTCTTTCACACCATTAAGATCTCCATGATACTATGTGTTAGGTGTAATGTATACTTCCATATGAATTTTATCAAAATCACATAAAGTGATATATTACAATGCTTTACAATGAGAATGAATATAGAGAGATAGAAGGAAAGACACAACCTACATGGTTATTAATAAGTAACATTTTCATGCATACTTCCCCTTAATGGCAACATAAATAGGACCAACATTGAATGAACTTCCATAGGCTTTATTTTGTTGGTGCTACATTGTATTTTTCACCAAAGTTATATAATTTTGACTATCACCAAAAAAGTTTAGTATAATGAAGAACTTATACACGATGTTCTTCTAGCATAATTCATAACCACAAGGCTTCTTTAGCAACTTCCACATGCAGTGCTCTAAATCATAGCACCTACCAAACATAAACACATACCCAAAAGTAGACTCATCATAGTATGGTTAGCATCATACTAACCAAATAAATTAGCATAATCAAATGAAAAATAATTTAAATCAAAGTTTATAGTTCCTTTTATATACTAAAATATTTGCTTTGCTAATTTTCAATTATCCATGTATGGATCCTGCATGAATCTAGAAGCAACACCCACATCTTATGAAATATACATCTTAGTAATGGTTAGATAAATCAAAATACCAACAAGATATTTGTAATAGTGGTTAACTTTATTGCACATAGTTTTTAGATTAAGTTTTAAAACAACCTTCAATAAGATTTTATGTAAGCTTGTAATCAAGCATGTTTAAATTTAACAAGCAGGTTATGTGATGCACATACAATAAATTCACTAATAATTTGATATTAAGTTAACTAAATATTACATATATTATTAGGAATAATTCATATTATAATTTGAGTCATGAATATTGTTTTCTTCCTTCTAAAGTTGACACTACAAGTTTGCATTTTATACTGAACCAACAAAAGTTTAGAAAACAAAAATTTTAACATGTTTTATACTTTATTTTGTAATAAAAACACAAATTATAATGAATAAACAACACTATCCACTTTATATGATTGCAAAATAATTCAAAAACATAAATAATTGCAATAAGGGTGAAAGTTACAAGTGTCGCAAGTGTCATAAATTACACTATTTGAATAAATTGTTGTAAAATCAATATAAAGAGGTTTCAAATCAATTTAAGGACCTTTAAAATGTGTCCAAAATGTACTAAAACCTATAAATCAATTGGTTAGATGACTATGGTCTATAAGCAATTGATAAGGTCATAAGGTGAATAATCATCATGCACGACACACATTCCTACATGAACAATCACACATAATAAAAATAAAATTAATAATAACTTAAATTTTGGTCAAAAAAGAGGTTTTAGGGGATTTGAACTCTTGACCTCTCTTAGTTGATAATTTTAGCAAAAAATACAATTACCAATCCACCCACTAAGTTTATTGAGATTTTGCATGCACAAATATGATTTTAACCCCATTCTTTCAATCTATTATTATTATTATTATTATTATTATTATTATTATTATTATTATTATTATTATTATTATTATTATTATTATTATTATTATTATTATAAAGAAATGAAATAGAATTAAATATTTTTACACAAAAAAATTGCATACACCAAATTTGAATTTGAACCAATGGATTTCATATAAAGTGGGGTCTACTTAGAATAGGTGGAAAATAGATATTAAATAAAAAGCATATTTTTTAAATACTTTTATTTAAGACTGTACTAACCATTATTTTCTTTGGCTGAAGCATGCACATGTAGAATAATGGCATAGGAAGGAAGTAGGGAGACAGAGCAAGAGCTCCAGGAGATGGTTTGAGTTGATTCAAAACTTGGTTTTGCATAAAAATCATCCAAAAAAGCCTTTAGAACCTTCAAAATTCAATTTTGAGCTCATTTTTTACCCCAAAAAATTACTAGACCATACTATGATGCCTAGGCAAGAGCTAACAACCCAAAACTCCTTTCTCCTTTAACTAGCTTCACTAACAGCATCTGTATGCTCTAAAAACATTATCTAGCATTTTACAAACCTGAAAAAGGTCAAGGAATGATAAATTTATATTTTTCCTCTCATATAAGGTCATACAAGATGAAAATGGATTCTATTGGAGGATGAGAAGAAAACACTGAGCTTAGAACAAAGATTGCAGGGTTTTAAAAAAATTAAATGCTTAGAATACCTAAAACACTCTTCAAGATCCAAAAAAAAGAGCATAGGATCCAAAACAATTTTTTTTTTTAATTTTTCTAAAGAAGCCATACAAATCCATACAGAGGTGAGCAAGGAGGAGAGAGAAAATTGAAAAAACACTTACATGGGTCTAAATCTAGGGAAGTAAAGGTCTAGCATGCTTGGAAATGGCCAAATCTAACCAATGGAGTGATGAGAATGGAAATTTACTCCACATAATCTATTTTTTTAAATTTACAAATCTATATAAGAATGTCAAAAAAAATGATTTTTTTCGCTTGTTGGCTCTCTTGAAGTTTGCACCTACCTCTAGTTGCTATATCTATAGTTCAAAAGCTTCAAAAAACACTTTCACAAATATCATTAGACTAGAGAGATTTTTCATGATTTTTAATGCTAAAAAAACATATTTTAAACCCATTTTGAGACTCTCAATTAGATTTTTATCATGAAAATAAGCTTGAAATATGAGATAATTCATAAATCTAAACTTTTTATTATCTATGAGAAGAAATAAATGAAAAAAATACTTCTATTGAAGGAAAAACTTAAAAAACTTCTCATGAACATATCATGGCTCAAAAAATGGATGGATCTTGGCTAGAACACAAGCCACAAATCTAATCTATGATTTTGCCTCTTGATCATGCATCAACCAACTCTGATACCATTATAGAATAAGCAATATGATTGTAACACTAGCTAGATCTAGATGTGAGATCAATAGCAAAGACATTCACCATGAAACAATGAGATCAAATTTTAACACACCATAACATAGATATACCATGGGAAAATCTCATGAAGAGGTAAAAAACCCACCAAGATTATTCATATTATGAAAAACTAACAAGTACCCAATACAAGCTTTCTCTTCTTTCTCTTCTCCTTTTCCATTACATCTTACAATATAAACTCTGTATTATATAGGCAAGGTAATTTTCCCATTATAAATGACCTTATCCAACCACCACATTAATGGGTCCAACCTCTCCAAAGGTCATTTAATATATTTTATTATTTATTTACATGAGGATAAACTCATGATAAATAATAAAATATATTATTCTTTAACCAATGTAGTTTAATGTATTGAGGGTACATAAATAACACCACTTAATCATTAATTATTTCAATACATTAAAAAAATTTATCCTTGCACAGTACTTTTTCCATGGGTGTAGATATAGCTCTATGACCTTTAATAAACTAACTATAATATCCTATATTACCAATAAATGTTCACACTTCAATATAATTAGTATGAGGTGGCATCCATATTATGATAGTAATCTTAGTTATATCAATGAAAATGTAATCTATGCATATGACATAGCCCATCAAAACACTAGAAGGTGTGAAAAATAAGCATTTATTTAGATTTAGATCAATACACGATGCTCGACACTATTCTAGAATGAGTCATAGATTTGATACATGTTTTTTAAATAGAGATAAAATATACCAATCATCAAAATACACTTCCAAAAAATCATTAATGAAATCTTTGAATCTTGTTACTGACTCTAAAAATACTACTAGTGCATTCTCTAATCCAATTGTAAACGTAGTTTGGTCTTGATTTTCTATGCAAATAAACCCCATTTAGTTGTAAACATAATTTTGGCTTGATCTTCTACTGAGATTGGAATTTAGTGGTACCCATTGAATAAATATATAAATGAGTGCACTTCATGTCCAATCACTAATTCAAGGACTTCATATGTGAATGGTAATGGAAAATGATCATTTATGTAGGCATCATTGAGTTTATGGTAATCCCCATAAACATTTATGTCTCTAGTTTTATTTGGTTTCACCACTATGGGACTTACCCAATCTACCTTTTCTACTAGATATATGATACTAGATTCTTACATTCAATCTAACTCAGCTTTTACCTTTATTTTCATGTTAGGATTTTATCTATATGGTTGCTTATTAATGGGTAAAGTGCACTATTTTAATTCTATGTGTATTTCTCCTAAAGATGTATCTACACCTTTTACCTCTGAGCATTTGGTTTGGAACACATCTTGGTAGTCCCTTATCATTTGTAAGACCTATGAAATATGCTCTTATTCCCAATAGTCTCCCACCATCTTGAGCTTAAGAACCAATTTTATTCTAATTTTCCCTTCAATATTTTTCAATGGCTCTTGATATATTTTACTTGATGTATTAGTTAGAGCATCTTACATTATGCACTTACCTTCTCACTATGGAATTTTTATGTTGCATATTCTTTCTTCTTCCAATTGGCTATGCTTTGAACTAGGTTTGATTTAGTTTCCCATTTTATCTCAAATAAACATTCAAGATCAAGATATCTATCACTATCACTATACTCTATCAAGGCATATTTTATTATATTACATGGATAGATAAGATCTTGTTCTTGTTAGCTATCTTTGTAATTGTATAGTGCCACATTCAAATCCTATGTAGCCTATTAATGTGATGATGATTTAGCTATAGTTGCTAAATCTTCTACATGTCCATGACAAAGAAAAAATTTAATTTTCTATAATGCCTTACGCATCGATGGATTATGATCTTATAATACAAATGTATGATTGAAATCTTGATAAAATTACACCCAATGTTTGGTTTATATTCTATGCTCTTAGTGCATATACTAGACCACTGACAAAGATACTAAGGTGTGGCTAAAGATGTACACCCAATATAATATCTCTACTACCTAATTAATCTATATATCCACACTCTAATGAATGTGAAACTCCAAACATTGACCTTATTAGAAGAAAGGGCATTATGATTTCATGGTATCTAATAGCTAGAACCTTATACATAAGAATTTACATACTTCCTCCCAATGAATTTTTGAATTTATAATGACTTCCCACCAAATCACAATAGTTACTTTTAGTGAAAATTTGAGTTCATTTACTCATTGATCCACCTATTATACATGGTGTTCAAGCCTCAATATAAATGGATTGAGATCTTCTATCATAAAATATTGAGGTATCTATCATTATGTAGCAAACACCATGTGATAAGGTTATAACTCATGATCCCTGTGGGCCTAGTTCAACATGTGAGTGTCTAAGTCACCATTTATGGATGATGTTGATTCTCATGGTAAAACACCCTCAAAAGTAGTCTCCATATAATCCATCGATGTGACACTTGTATTATATAGAAAATTGACTTCAGACTTCATCATAGAGTGCACTAATGATGAAACACATTCTTTTATATGAACCTACCTAATCAAAAACTTTGTCATAATAGGTTTGTATACTAGCCTCTATTCTTATTATGTAGTGTGTGACTTCCCAGCTTGATATTTTATAGGTCACAAAGCATTTTATCTTTCATATGTACCAGCTTTAAACCAAACATTATGTTCATAAACATAAGGGAAATTTGGGTCTTTTTATATAATGTATGGCTTTTTCTCATACTTATCTATGGGTATGACCACTATTTTATCCCCTTGATGTGCTTCTAGTTGGTTATACAACATATTGATGGTCATTTAACCATCATAAACCTATTTCTTGTCAATTAAAGTAAGATAATGAGTATGTATTGTCTTTATGTTGATGACTTCAAAATCTCCTTATAGGCTAAGTTTGGCCACTTTGATTTCAACATCCTCTAACCTTCCATGGTCTCAACCTGACCATAATCCTCTATACTGAGAGTAATTGGATTGTAGCTAAAGGTTAGTCAACCAATGGCTTCCCAAATTGATTATGGAATCATATTAACTATGAACCTAGAATTTTATATTACATTTGGAATCTCATATCTAGGTAACTCAATATCCATTTGAAAATAAACAACCCAAGGTTTCTTGGTTTTAACATACCATACTACCTTATTATCCCATTATTGACCTCATTATGCACACTCCAAAAGATTATGTAGCAGATTAGTTATGTTTTGGGAGATATCCTCATTGCACAATGTATTGAGTAACTTCATAAATTATATTAAGTAGTCACAACCCCCTCCTATCTCATGATCCTAATAATTTGTCCATACATTTAGGCATCAATGGTTATGTTATCACCCTTAGAAGTTAGTTGATATTTTATATCTTATAATACCTATGATTTTTGATACATCAAATTCTTTTCCATAGCAGGATCAGGGTATTTATCATGGTGCACTTTTTAATGCCCTTATCCTAGGGCATTTCCAAATATGGTAACCCTTGCTCAATTCTTTATTTTTGGGTGACTACTCACACAATCACATTTTCCTTTGGTTGTGCATTAATCATATTTACATTGTGCATTATCTTCTCCTTCCTTTATTTATCCAATATAGGATAATATTCTATTTGGTGTTGGCCTTCTACTCTATAGTATATGTAGTAGACTTGTTTTTGTGGGTTAGTAGGGTAATTATTGGCATAATGGTTATATACATATCATATATAACATTGCATAAGATATTAGGCTTGTCAATTATTGTTATTAATATTGCATTGATATCCTCCATGATATCCACCCTTGTATCCCCCTCTATAGCCTCCTCTATTTTATTGATATCCCCAACCTTGTTTTAGATTAAGGTAAAATCAAGTTTTGAAGGGACCCCGAAACCCAAGTACAAAGAAAGAAAGATAAAGCCTCAACGACCACAGGCAAAACCTAAAAACAACTACAGAGAAGTAGCAAAAACAGGTTTTATATGGACCTGAAACCACTAGAGAGACCACCGGTCAAAACCCAAATTTAACAAAGATCTGGCTACACCATAGATAGAAGATTACAAAAAGAAACTAGAGAACATGACCAGTAAACATAACCAACAAGAAGAACCAGACTATTCTTCCATTTCCAAGATCATTTTCATAGTTTCTTTACCTTTCACAATAGTAGTATCCTGAGTAGTAGTTGCCGCCAACTTGGCTCCCTCTTGTGTAGCCTTCTTTCTAGAGCTTTGTCTCATCCTTTTGCTAGGCCCCTCCAAGGATTTGGTCTCCTCATTTTCTCTTTTTCCAATATTGACAGCTGCAGCACAAATATTGGACGTTACTTCCTCCATTTTCATTCTGTTCTCCTTAATGAGTTCTCGAAGGTTATTCTCGTAATCTTTGAGCTTGACAGGGATATCTCTTATCTATTTTTCCATTATGTTAATTTTATCTGCAGCTTTTTGGTTATCTTCCATAATTTCCACTTTCCTTTTGAGATCCTTAATCTCCTTACACATCCAAGAATCAAGTTGGAGAGAAGCCTCTGCTTTGCAATTAACCCAACTCATAGGTATGTGCATACCATCATTCTGCCCCTTCTCTCTCCATTCCTTAGAATTCTTATTGGGACTGTTCCCACCTTCTTCAAAGTGATCCTCTCAGCCCCTTTGATACTGTTCTTTGGTTCTAGTTTGAATTTCCATGTCCATTTCTTGATTGTCATCCGAAACTATATTTTCCTTTTCATTTCTTGAAACAGGGTCCTCAACAGGGCCATCCTAGACAATATCTTCCTCTGACACTTTCTAATTTTCCTCACTTTCTTCTTTACTATTTTCATATTCCTCCTCGTTGCTAACTCCTTTCTCATTCTTCTCTTGACATTCTTCATCCTCATTTGAATTTGTATTCTAGCTTTTAGTTCCTTCTTCTTCCTTCAAATTTTCCTCCCTAGGTTTATCAATTCTCTCCCGCTTTGTATCTTCTTCTACATTCTGCTTATTAGTGCTAGGGAACTTGATTTTGTCTTTCCCTTTTACAATTTCACTCTTTCTGCTCCCAGACTCCTAATTTTTCCCCTGGTTAGGGTTCTTAACCATAGCTTTATTCTTGCAGTAGCCTTTGATTAGCAGAATTAGGCCTTCATGCAGGATAGGACGCATTTCCTTCTTCCTGTGAGCAAATAAACTTTGGACCAAAGAATAGCGCAGGTAAAAGGGAAAAGATAGTCTTACCTTATGCCTGAAATGATTAAGGAAAACAAAGTGGAATTTATGCACTCTCTTGCTCCTTCCGTCCAGGATGAAATACTCCCTTATACAGCATAAGACATCCCTCCATATCCCCTTAATCTGTTCCAGTTCATAGAAATCACCATTCTTGACCAGCTTCTGCTCTTCCACATCCGTCTTGGGGAACTTACAAAAGGCCTCGTTCAAAATGCTTGACTGCTTGGAGAATTTAAGTCCATCCGTAGGCAACCCTGTAGCCTCTGCTATAAAATCCTCTGTAAGGTTCACTGTGATACCATGCAATGTGACCCTTTCATCAATCCAATTTTTGAAAAAGGCCGTAGTGATATGCAGTTTTGACCCATGGAGCTTTTCCATATAGTTCATGACTTTTCCTTTCTACAGGATTCTCCAGACATCTTGTTTCTCTCTCCATTTGTCACAGTTTTTGGGCTCTTGCTTCCTTGGTTCTCCTTTCCTTTCATGAGCCATACTCATTTCCTTGGAAACCTAGTTGTTATGAACTTTACAATGATCCCACCTACTGCCAGTTTGATTAGAGAGTTGGCTTTGTTTGGGCACGTTCAGGCTCCTTGAGAGCCTTCCACTTTCAAGAGCCTTCATCTTTAATGATTGAAGACCTTTCCCCATGAAGCCACTTCTCCAACTCATTATGTTACTATAACAATCTAATCATTCCCTCCTTTGCATGAGTTGCATCATGAAGAATGAGCACCCTTAGTTCCACCTTCTTTTCTAATGTTTCCTGCCACCTCATTTTTTGTCCTGTCCAGACTGCGTAGTTTGCTAACCAATCTGCAACTCCGTTGGCTTCACGATAGGTGTGGGTTATAGTCACTTTATCAAAAAAAATTATTAAGGTTTTCATCTCCATTACCATAGCCTCTATAGTCCAAGACACAATATTTTTATTGTTAAGAATATTTATGATGTTCAGTGAGTCCCCTTCTAGCCATAATTTTGGATATCCCGAATCCACATCTATTTTGATGGTCTGAAGGGTGGCAGTAGCTTCGGAAATGTGACAATTTGATTTACCAATGGGGATTGCAATAGCATCAATAACCTTTCTTGTATGGTTTCTCAAGACACCACCACAACCTGCATTCCTTGGATTCCCTTTAGCAGCTCCATCAAAGTTTCCTTTAATCCACCCTTGAGGGGGAGCATTCCATGTAACTCCTAATCTAGGATTATTAGGTTTACCTTTAGAATTTTCCATACTTAAGGGATTATCCACTTGGAAGGTTGAGCTTGGATTCTTTTTTGATAAAAAATTCTCCTTAATAGCTCTAATGATGTTTTGTCCTACCACCCATCCAGGGAGCTCTTTATTTCTAAAGATTCGGTTATTTCTTTCCTTCCATATTCCCCACCAAATATGGGGAAGAGTAAGTTTCCATAAAAAAATTGCTTTAGAATTCTTGGAGGGGCAGTACCAGCTTTTGAGAAATAATTCCACATTTTTATGATGGATCCATGCAACGCCCCACATATTGAAAATTTCTTTCTAGACTAGCTGTGTATAAGAACAATTTACAAACAAATGATCTCTATCTTCAAGACCCTTCTTACAAAGGATACACCTGTTCACAATATATATTCCTCTTTTCTGTAAGTTGTCCAAAGTTAAGATTTTGTTTTGGAGAAGGGTCCAGAAAAATATTTTGATTTTAGAGATGAGCCCCTTGATCCAGGCCTTCATCCACAATGGTTTGTTGCCATTTCCTTTGGAAGTGAAAATGGAAGAAACTTTAAACTGTCTGCTTGGCTCATTGTGCCAAACAATCTTATCTTCAAGATTAGGGTATAGAGATATAGCATTTAGGGATATTTGAATATCCTTGAAATCTTGATCATAGTTAGTGAGGTTCACCCAGGAGTTGTTCTGCCAGTATTGGTTAACCATTATTCCCACTCTTTGCTTGCAACGGTTTATAACATCTTTATCTTGAATTTCATCTTGCAAATATCCCCAACCTTGTTGGTGTTGTCTAGTATACCCTATTTATTGGCTTGGATACACATCATAACCCCCATATTGGTGTTGAGGGTAACTTAGAACCCAATTTGATTGATATTTTTGAAGATTCATGTTGGTCAATGGCTATGCATACTGACTAGAATATTACTATGATGGACATGATGTATTATTCCAAATTTCTAGGCCTTGTGGTTGATACTATGGAACCAAAGGCATATGATATTGAGGAAATGAAGGCATCCATACTAGAATACCTTGAGTCACACTAGTCATCTCCACTTTTGGTCCTAGGATTAATTACTTCATAGTTGGTACTTACTATGTTGTAACTATGAAAACATTATTAGTAATATCTTCCTTCAAATCCTATAATGCTCGGTAATTCTTTTCATCATGGTTCATGGATTTACAAAAATTACATAACAAACCCTATATTTTTTTATGTAGTGATGTAATAGATGACACTTAAAATTTTCATGCCCTACTACCCTATATATCTCATAGAATTCATAATTAATCTTAGGACAATCATTTCTATGATCATTTATACTATGTGTACCATAGACCTAGTTTAGACTTACCTTTTTCATGCCTCTCATTGATTCTTCTCATAAATGTATCTATATTTACTTCAACCTTGGAACCAGTTATGGGGGTATCCCTATAGTCCTCTATTTGATCTACTCACAAGGTAATGAATTGAGCATCAGCTTTAGTCAGATATTGAGTCTGCATAATGGCAAATCTAATTCTTTATTGTAGTCATTATACAAACCAATAAACCTTATCTTTGTCCCTTATAAAAAATTCAATTTTTTTCATAACAACAAAAATTCTCTTATCATAATATGTAACTGATTCTTATGATATCTATCAAAACTCCTTTAAATCTTGAATGGTTTGGCTTGTTTATCTCTTTAATTTATATTTTGTAATAAGTATACATTTAACTTGTGCAAGGTGCATGGTGTTTACATTCATATTACAAATGAACTCTATAACTCATCTCGATAAGGACCTTATGAGTTCACATTTTTTAACATTATCTGGTATTATTCTTCTCACATTCCATTTCTTGTCACAAGTTATTAAGTATTGCTCTAGGTCCATAAACCTATTATAGGGAATTAGAGAATTAAACATTCCTATAGTCAATGACATAGGTGGAAAAATTATTATGATAGGCTATTGAATGGTGTAAACTATTCTTGAAGGTATCTATATAGTGGTGATTTTGACTTTATGTGATGTCACACAATTGGTTACGCATTGTTGACTATTCACTATTCACTATGTATTAGACTTTTTAGGTGTCTTAAACAGGAATTCCACTCTTATTTTTATTTTATCTATTATATACTTTATTTGTTTTCTTGACTTTCCAAACTTGTCTATAAAAGAATCAAACCAATCAGTATCTAACTCTTTGCCTACACTTTTTCCTCTAAAGGAATAAAACTAATTTTGAACTTGAACTTACCAAATTCTACATTTGAATCTGACTTTTTCCTAGGAATTTTCTTCTTTTGGTACAGATAGAAACCCTTTCATTAAATATGATCTACCTCTACCTTCTAACTATTTTATTATTATCTTACGTTCTTCCTCCTGCTATTCTACCTCTATATCTACATAATTATTATTTGCATCCTCCTCTTTATAGGGCCCTTTTGCATGTTCTACACATCCTTTGTTTCCAATAATATCCTCATATTTATCATCTTATTCATAAATATTTCCAAATATATCACCTTATTCTATACTTATAATATTATCTACAGTTACTTTTTAGTTTATTTATTTATTCCCACTTCTCTGTTATTGTATTTCCCTTTTTAGTCCCAATTTTTTCTTCTCACTCTAAGTCTTTTTGCCTTCCATTTTCTAGGATCAATTTTATTTTATTTTACTCAACCTATTGTCATTCACTTCATCCTACATGCACCTCTATGGTGACTTAAGTAACTACTCTATGTTGGATAAATAGGCACCATGGCCTTTTCTATAACTAACATTTTTATGAATAGAGGTAGTCACTACAAAAATTTCCCCTTAATTCCTTGAATGAAACTATCTTACACAATATGAAAAGCTACATATCCTTACACTATAAACTTGGTAATATATCCATCAATTGTAGTTCTCATCTAATAATCTACTACTTAGTACTAATCTATATCTACGTTGTGTAGTCTATCTAAATTTTCTTCTGTTCAAACTATAAGGTATGTCCTCCTTGGGCTAAAGTGATAGTATTCCAACCTAGCTAACCACATGGATAATAATCCAAACAACTCACACCATAATATTATGTATATTTCACCATAGATATTCTCTTCAATAATCTCCTTCATCATTATTCCAACTCTCCTTGTTTCTTCTTCCATAAAATTATATATTATCTCATCTAATAAACTCTTTATATATCTCTATCTTAGTAGCCATCTTAGCATATTTCATCCAAATGGTTTCACCCTCACCACACCATTATTAGTAGAGGTTCTTGGAAATACTCTAAAACATGTTAATTACAAAGATAAATTGTATAGTGGAGAGGGAAAAAACCCATAATTGACCATACATTCTTACAATTCATCATTTGCATACATAATTGCTCATACATGTTAGGAAGAACACAGTTGTAACAAATGGTAGACCATGAAAAACATAACATATGTTAATAGATTAAATAAAAATAGAGTATTTAATATACACTAACTATACGTAAAATATTATTAGGAAACCATAACAGAATGATTCTATTAATCTCTATCAACACATCATAACCATATTCTATTATAGTAAACTGTTATATATAACCTTTTATAATTATTCATCTTTTCACATTCCATCCTTTCGCGATATAAAAGGAAAGACTCTTTGCATTCTTATATTACCCAATTAGGCCTATCAAGTTGAATACATATTAAATTTTATATAAAATATGAAATTATATACTTCACACATGTTTCCTTCTATTATACTTTGTGATTTTACCATGCTCTATTTCACACTCAACATCTTACAAAGTCTTTAGTCTACTACGAGGTTTGGGTACTTGCATGAGAAACTAGGTGGCACTATATGTGTGTGTGTGTATGTTTATATATGTATGTATGTATGTATTATATATATATACACACACACACACACACACACACACACACACACACACACACACACACACACACACACACACACACACACACACACACACATACATACATACATACATACATATATGTATGTATGTATGTATGTATATATTACCTCATACCATCATATGCTATCTTACCACACCCAAAATACATTGGCTATATCATGAGGTAAACTATGGATTTTGAGATTCAACTAGGATAGGATTGCCAAAATATTATCACATCTTTTGGTGTGATATGTTTTTTGATTTATTATTTATTTTCATTTTTATTATGATGTTATGTATTATGATTCTTTTCAATTTATATATTCTTCCTCCTCCATACAAATTTGGAAGACCAAAGATGGCTATTAAATATTAATAATATAAGAAAGCATACACCTAGCCACTAAAGAGGAGAATATAGAGACCAAGATTATTATATATTCATATACCTCTTTAGAAAATATTTTGATCTTGAAACAAAACCATGTGTACATCAAGTTAATGGAGAAGGATAGATGGATATCATAATATTTGTCCATGTGCATAAGGGTGATACAATGAATATATACTAATAACTAACCACAATAAGGGAGAGTTTTTATTCATAAGTGACTAGTCATAAAATGGATTTGAAAGTACATAATGGGGATGGCAAACACAAAATCAAAAATGGATATGTTATTAAATATTTTAGTAATGTCACTAGGGAAGGCATACAAACTTACAATGGGTCTATAAAAATCATTGATAGGAGAAAACATCCAATAGAGGGGAATTGTAAAAGATACCAAAAAACATAAGGGAAATAATGTTTGAAAAAAAACTCCAAGAGGGAAGACTATAAAAAGATACAAAATAACAAAATAGAAGCAATGTACAAATAAAACCCACAAAGGGAGGAACATAATAATATACCAAAGAAAGACAAGGGAAATTATTTCCAAATAAATATGTGATGACTATAGTAATTTTGTTAAGAAATTAAAGTGCATAAAAGTAAAGAATGAGATATAATAAATTAAAAAGAAAGCATGTATGCTAAAGATTGTAACGTGAAATAAAAACATGTGAAAAAACTTAAATGAATAATATGATATGATAAATAACATCTATCATATCTCAATACAACTAATATCTTACTTGAAACATGTTATCTTGTACTTTTTATAAAATTTAATCAAGGACTTCCATGTAAATGATATTAAGAGATAAATTATGAATGATAGATTAACAAGGATGCTAATCCTCATACTAGGAATAACATAAATTAGGAAAGCAAGCTTCCACTTTGGAGGAGGAAGAAAATTTATGGTTGAAGAGATGGTTATAGTTTTAAGGAAGGTTTTTCCTCCATTATAGACATGTCATGTGAACATTGCTAAGGATATTGAGGCACAAGCCTAAAAAACCTATAGAAATGTTATTAAAGAGTTGTACATATATCCATAGAATGAGTATAAAATTCATGATAAATGAAATATTAATCCCTATATTTGGGATATACAGTGGTATCACCTTTGGAAGAATAATATTATACTAGAGACAAAAAAATTAATAGCCTCAAAAATAAGTACATACAAATACTATCAAATATTTCAACATGTAGTCCAATAATGTGTACTCATCATATGTAAATAATAAAAATGACTAGGATTAGTTAAACATGGTGGTACACTATCTGTGATAAGACCTAAACATCATGACATATGTTGCTCTTAATGTATCTTTTACACTCTACAAATTTGGGATTAATTATAGGTGGTCTTGTGAAATTAATAATAATGTGTTTCTATCTCCTTTGGTTCATCTTCAATGTTTTCCATATAAGTGTGTCCAAAACTTTGGGATGAATAAAAATTGAGGGATCATAAAATCTTGAAAAATAATATGATCCAATGTTGGAATGATCATTTATCCTACTATTAAGAGGCTTGGAATAGTGGGTCCATCTAGTTTAATCAAACTAGAAACTTGAATCATGCCAAACCTCACAAAATAGATTGAATAAGGATTGTTGTTAAGAGGTATCCCATAAAAAATGAGGACAACACTATTTTTCATATCAAAATAAAAATTTAAAGGGTTACGTCTACTAAAACAAGAAATATTTATCATATTAATGTTAAAGGTAAAGGTGACTTTATCATAATATTTTTTAAGGGAAGATCAATAACATAAGACTCCCACATCATTTTCTTAGTCATAAACAAATAAGGGTCATCTAATGTGTAATCATCATCATATTTGGTGGTGGTGGGATACAAGTTAATGGATTCAACCAAAATGTTTATAAGAGGTGGTTGGTTGGTAATAGGTTTCTTGGGTATAACCACAAAAGTGGGTATTTTTTTAGTTGGAATTTTTTTATAATGGGATCAAAAGTAGGCAAAATTTGAGTGATGATAATAGGAGGGAGAGATAATGTTTTTATTTTCAAATCAAACTCATTAGGATCACCATTTTTATAGTTAAGGAGGTTTGGTGGGATGTTTCATACAAGCTTAGGGTGACCATTATAACCACCAATTGAATCGATAGGATAGTTACATAATATATACTCTCAGAATGGGATACTAGGAAAGGTTTCAATGATATTTATTTTATAGATGCCATGCTATTATAATTTATCAAAATTACAAGGGTTAGTGTCATATTACACCTTGTATATATCACTAATGTAAGTAAATTTCATGCATTGATCTGAAAAAGAAGCTATGCCACTCATGTGATGAGTCCAAGGATAATCAAGTAGGATATTATAGGAAAGGCTAAAATTGAATATCATAAAATTAACCGTAACTATAATATTAGGTACCATGACAAGAGGAACATTGCATCTTAAGGGAGTCACTTTTATTTGATCACATCCTTGGCACATATTATGGGTAGACTCAAGTATATAATTATAGTATATAAGGTATTTAATTAAATCAAAAGAGGTAACAAAATTACCTAAACCTTCATTATTTAGGTCTCTCCTGACTAAGACATTACTTATTTAGATGATAATGGAAAGAGGAGAGTCATCTGCATGAAGAAGGATCTCATAAATTATAATAGATGTGATGGGAAACTTGATAAATAGGGATGCATCCACACATTTATATACATATATTAACATTTATGCATAATATTTTCCTAAAACTTGGGAAAAGTATATTCTTAACTGAAAGGTGGTGGTTGAGAGATGTTTATATCAAATAAAAGCTACATAAGGTGATTTTGATGTCTTAGGGAAGCTTACATAAGCTCAATAATATTAATATGAGAGGTAAGTATAGAAATATTTTTGATAATATTCAGTTCATGAAAGATAATATGAATTGGATAAGACTAAAATTTGGAAATATAACTTAATAAATAATCAAATTTGACATAGATGAATGTAAAACTAGTTTTTCTTGAAATAGATTTGATGTTGTTAGAGTTGGGATTGTTAGTTTAGTATAAACAAGATGGGAAAATTATATTTGGATGGCCAATTTAATTTTATAAATAATATAATGTATAATTATTTTTGATACATTAGGGATATAATGATATTATTTCATGCATGCTAATATAGTAGGAACAAAAATAGGTTCTATCATATTTTATAATATAGTATGGATTGATACAATATATATTAGGACTACTGATACAATATAGGTATAAATATACTATATTGGGCCTACCAACGTATTCTGGATGGTAAAATATACAAAATAATATTTATATTTATCGATATAGTTAAATCAATAAAAATTTATATTGGTTTTACATATACAATTTTAGAAAAAGGAAAATATATTATGTTGGTTAATACAATTCAAATGTTTTGATGTATATAATATAATATTATGATATATCTAAAAATATATTAATTAATCTATAGGATAGGCCTAAAAAATTATATAAGGTAGAGGAGTTATGTGTGACCTAAGAGGTCTAAAATTGATGAATGATATGATGCACATAATATTTTTCATGTTAACCAAGTTTTCCTCATCATCAGAAGTTTTAGGATTAATTGTGGTTTATACAAATTTATAAACTAATTTTTAATTATTTTGAGGTTGATGGTTAGTTGATTGATTTTGAGAATGATTGGGAAGAGGGTTTTTGAAAATTTTAATGTGATCATTAGATTGACTAAGTGTATCACACTTGACCTTATCTTTATAAATTTTAGTAGCTTTCTCATAGAATTGGTGGCACTGTCTTATCATGTCATCATGATTAAATTTTAAACCACAAAAAAAATCATATTTTAGAACTATAATTTTCTTATGATTTCCAGTAGGTGACCCCAATTAGAGTGACACCAACAAAACTTGTTTAGAGCGTACCATTGGACTATAGTTCAGGAATCATTAAATATCTAAGGGAACATCTAGGAAGGAATCTTTTAAGATATTAGAGACTGAGAGGATGAAGAGAATCATGGTTTTTGTTATGCAAGGAGGAGGAGGAGACTGGAAGGGGATTCCTCTTGTGGGTTAGGATATATTCACTTTATCAGGGCTTCTTGGTGTGATCACATGCATAGTCCTCTTAGATTCATTAGATTTTTTAACATCATCATTAATGGAGTGATTATTTATATTATGTATTAAGAATATGAGGGTTCCTTATTTGAGTTAATAAGGCCTGAATTTTATTAAGAGATTATCTTATATTTTAGCTTGGTTTATGGCTTCATCCAATGACTTGGGATTGAATAAGGTAAGAATATATTGTAATATAGTGTCTATATTGTTATAATCTAGAACACATTAATTATACTCAGTCAATATTTTCAAATGTTTAAATAAATCATGAAGAATTAATGATCTACACATAAGACCTTGTCAGCATATAAATATTAGCTAACAAATGCTAAGATTAAACCAATATGATGTAAAAATTCATTATAAACCTCATCTTTACATAAGACTGGGCTTGGATGTAGTGTTAATAGGTATTTTTTAATGCTAATTTGTGTCGAAACATCTCCTTTGAAGCTATAGACTAGTTATATTTGATCAAGAATAGAAAAGGTGATGTACAAGATGACTCCAAAATTTGTCAAAATTTTATTGTCTAATTTGAGAATGTAAATTATAATGATAAGATGTATATTTAAACAAATCATAATAAATGAGGACACTTCATCTTGAATCCAAGATGAACAGTTATAAATGAGTCCTTAACAATACACATGAATCAACAAATAGATTGCTAATGTGAGCCCTTTATCTTGATCAAGATGAAGGGTGGAGGATGGACCTTGAAAACATTAAAAAATGATTAATATGATCCCTTCGTATTCTTTTAAATATGAAGGGTAGAGGATTATCCTCATAATATTTTTGTGATATTCATTATGGGCCGAAGGGTGGAGAATCATTCCCAATAAAACATATGGATAATCAATGTAGGCCCTTCATATTGTTTCTAAGATGAAGGATTGAGAATATTCCCCTAAAATATCTCACAATATTAATTATGGGCCCTTCATCTTGTCTCCAAGATGAAGGATGGAGAATAATCTTTCATATTAATTCATTTAGTAAATTACTTTACTCATAAAAGAATATTCCATAAGATCTCAATATTTTTTCTTGAATGAAGATTCTTTTTGGAAGGAACAAGAGGAATTAACAATTGAAATTAAATTATAATTCCATTTGCATATAACCATAATTATAAGAATGATTAATTAAATTAATCAAATATCAATTTAATTAATACAATGTGGCGAAATTGATTAGAAGAATGATTTAGAGAAGGGGAATTGATTGTATTAATTAATCATCAAAGGGGAGTTAGTGAATTAATCAATGTAGAATAATTAACTAGAGAAAATAACCAGAATGATAATTGAATAGATCTAATACAATGAATTATCCCATCTAGAGATGCCTCAAGATGAATTCAAACTTGTACATTAGGTGAATAGATGAATTTATACTAGAGTAAAATAATTAGTGAATTGATCAAAGTAAAATAATTGACTATAATGATAATTGAATGTATCTAATATGGTGAATTATCCCATGTAGAGATGCTTCAATATGAATTCAAACTTGTATGTTAAGTGAACATATGAATCTAGACCAGAGTAAAATAATTAATGAATTGATCAGACTAAAATAATTGACCAGATAAAATGACTTGAATGATAATTGAATAGATATAATATGGTGAATTATCCCACCTAGAGATGCTCCAAGGTGAATTCAAACTTGTATGTTAGATTAAAAAATGAATTCAAACTATTTTATGTACAATTATAGGAAGTTCCATTTTGGAATTTTGACATGAAAGTTATAAAAATGTAGTGTAGACATTTTCCTATGTTTGAAAAGGTGTTACAATATGTAGACAGAGCAAAAAAATTCAAAGAATAAAAATTTTCTTAAAATGATCATAGAATAAAATTATCAGATGTTAGTTTTGATGAATTTACTAGGTTTACTTGTAAATGGGTTTAGATGTGTCCCAAAATAGTTCTTGGTAAGCCCTAGATTCCCCTCAAGGGGAGAGTTGGTAAAATTTTATATGAGTGGACCCACGAAAGGAAGAAATGATCATAAATATATCTATGAATCTAATTTTTATCTGATGCTTATTAGAAGAAATGATCATAGATAGATCCATGAATTTAATTTTTATCTTATGCTTATTTAATTTGCCTATGTCTCTTTTATGTAGATTAGACATGATTGATATGACTTTGATTTATAAATGCTATTACTACTAGAATTTGATGAGATTGATGTTATGCTCAATTGATTTATTATATTTAATGTGAATGATCATGATGTTTGTTAGTCTTATAATTGTATAGAGAGATTTTTTAGTTTAACATTCCTGTTAGACTACTTCAGACTTGATTTTTGATATTGGACATGACAATATGCATCATAATATTGAAATAATCATGATAACATTTATTTTTCAAAATGAATAATTTTGAATTTAAAATGTGAATATGTTCAACTTAAAATAAGATATGGAAAATCAAGATTAAAGTGTAAAACATAATGCGCTTAAATCAATTCTAATTTAGATACACATTGTTCACTAATTAAAATCATTATATGAATAATCAAGACAAGTGATGAAATGAGTGTACTAGATTAAGGCAATCAAATAATAAAATAACACACCAATAAGCAAAAAAAATATTCAAAACACAAACACTCAAGTGAAATTAAATAAGCATTCAATTCATAAATGAGTGTGTATGACAATAAGGCATTACTTTTTGAGACCAAGGGCATGAAAAAATAATCATTAATAGGGAAGGGGTAATAGAAGAATAAGAAAGGAGTGGTTGATTTGAATCCAAAGGCCACATGAAATTAGACACTACCTACATAGTCCTATGGACTTTAGGCCAAATGTAGTTCTCCCAAGGATTTGGAAAAGAATATAATTGATGACAAGTTAATAAGATAGATTGTGGAAGAAAAATAAGAAAGGACTCATAAAATGGTGAGAGCGTAAAGGGAATAAGCTATCTAAAATATTAAGAAATGCTAAAATGTTGAAAGCATGGAATATGGGATGGTTGAGTTGACCTAAGAGAAATGAGTGCTACCTATATAATCTAATTGAATCTCAAGCCATTATAGTTTTAGAAGAAATCAGGAATGGAAAATGATAAGTATGATTAGGGATAAGATAGAATTTTTTTGAGACTAGATGATTAAACTCACAAAATGGTGAAAGAATAAGATTTAACTCACAAAATTGCAAGAGCATGGAATTAAAATTTTATAAAAATGGCAAGAGCATGGGAATTTACTCATAAAATGGTGAGATCATAGGAATTTGGTCTCACTTTTTAAGATGTCATACTCATAAGGAAATTAAAATCACCTATGAGTTACTTCAGTATGTGCCACATAATTACAAGAAACTAGAAATACAATTCAATTATTAGGATGACAACTAATCAATTACATGACACTAGAGATGGACACAAATGGGTAAACTTTGTGGGATACTAAGACATGTAACTTTTTAGTATTTTCTACATAATGTAATATTTGTATTTTCAGGGATTTTTGGAATATTTGAGCCGTTTAGGGATTTTTTGGAATATTTAAAATGTTAATGGATTTTTTTGAATTGGATATAAACTAGTATTTTGATAAAATAATGTACAAAAAATAGGAATAAACAACTCCATAAACACCTATAAACGAAAGGAGGATCATGAATCCATGAACTCAATAGTGAATAGGGAATGTGAAGGGGTTCTCAATAAATGAGTAATTTAGGGAGTAACACTCAACATAAAATTGGAATAATATATAGCTTATTATTTTATAATAATAAATTAGGATGCAATGGGGGTGAATGAGGGAGTGGAAATAATAATTTTTAGGAAATCAAGGAAATAATAAACGTTATATAACCAAAAAATCATGACATTCCATATTTTGGCATTTCATCTACCAAGAGATTATGACATAAAGCCTTTCTTTAATTATACTCTAATTTTGTTGAATGTTACTCTAATTCACCTATTGTAACTATATAATCATAATCATATCAGGGTGGTAGTAAGAAAGGGAAGTGAGGAATAGTGAAAGGATGCCCCCAAGTAAGGGAAAAAAGGATAGGGGAAACATAATAGAATAGAGATGCCCCTAAGGATGAACATTTATAAACAAGATCAAAATAACTCAAAAATATAAATACTTAAGATGCATAATGTTCATTTTCTCATCAAGTTCATAACCTTCTGAAGTAGCCAAACTATATGCACCAAACCCATAGTTATCTATAATAATCAAGGGGCCCAACCAATTTGGTTCAAACTTACCTTTCTTTTCCCATTCAACATTAATATATTTTTTATTTTATTTTAAGACTAGATGACCAAGATCAAACTTAAAATATATAATTCACTTATTATATCCTTGACATAGCTCATTATGATAGAATTTGAGGTGATTTAGGGCAATTATCCATTTCTTAGCTAGAATATCTAACTCTATTAATCTGGCCACTTGATAGTATTCTTCATCAAGAATGTACTAAATTTAAATGCATAAGGATGGAAGCTTGATCTCAATAGTAAAAATTGATTTATAACCATAGAGTAAATAATAGGGAATTACACCAGTATAAGTATGTACATTGGTATGATATACCCACAAGGCTGGGAATATTTTAAATGTTAATCATGGCCAAATTCATTGATACTCTTTTTTAGTATTTTGATAAATTTTTTATTGGATACTTCCACTTAGCCATTAACTTTGAGGTAATAAGGAGTGAAAAGATTTTGATTGATATGGAACTCATAATAGGGGGTGGCAATGTCCTTATTTTTAAATGGTGTGTTATTATCTAAAATAATGGTGGAAAGAATGTGATAATAGTAAATGATGTGGTTTAGGATGAATTTGGAAATCAAGTTACTAGTTATCTAATTGAGAGGTATTTCCTCTACCCATTTAGTGAAATATTCAATAGTAGTAAGGATATACTTATGTCCATCTGAAGAAGTAGGGTTAATATTTCCTATGAGATCAAGCCCCCATGTTGAAAATAGCCAAGGAGTTGTTACTAGTTGAAGCACCTATTCTAGAACATAATTATATCATCATATTTTTGACATGATATACATTTATTATCATAATCACATGCATATGTGTCCATATTAGGCTAATAATAACTAGTACAAAGGATATTTTTAGCTAGGATCATATTGATAGTGTGTGACCTATAAATACCTTATGAAGTTCCCTAAGCACTAAGTCAAATTATCTCATATTTAAATAATGAATCAAGGTTTCATCATATCCCCTATAATAGAGTGTGTTTCCAATTATGGTGTAAAGGTAAATGTTTTGGATAAATGATTTTTTTTTTGTTACAAGATAGATTAGGTTGAAGGATTTGATCATTAAAATAGGAATAAATGTTGGTGTACCAAGGGGAATTGGGATCAACAATGACACATACCATCTTAGAATCTAAATATTCATATATTATAACAATAATATTTTCAATTATAAACTAATACTCTTTGATAAAAGGAGAAATTGAAATCATGGATCCAATATTGGTCATAACATCTTTAGACTTGTTGTTGGCTCAAAGAACTTGTTCAAACTTAATGGATTCAAATTTGAGTTTGAAATAATATACCATGACTTTGTAAGGCACAATATTTTCATCCTTAGTTTGATATTAATCTAGATTTTTATTAATAATGAGATATGAATAACCATATAATTTAAAATGTTGAATATTCCATTACACTACAAGATGAAGCCCAAGAAGCAAAACCTCATATTCAACAATGTTATTACTACATGGAAATACAATGCAAAAAGCCTTAGTAATAAGATCACCTTGTCACACGATGAATAATATTCCTACTCTTGAGCCATGAGATGTGAAAGAGCCATCAAAATAGATCTTATATTATTTAACTTCATTTAGAGTCATAATAGACTCGTTAAGAAAGTGCATCATAATAGGAGTAGAATTTTGGAGAGGTACTTCATCTAGTTGATCAGTTAATATTTGACCTTTGATATCTTTATGATGTGCATATTCAATATCGAACTCACTAAAAAACATGACCTATTGATCCATTTGACCATTTAGATTTGGTTTTGCTAATAGATATTTGAAAGGATCCACTTTGGCAATCAGCATGGTCTTATTATTCAACATATATTGTTTAAAGATTCTAGGAAGTGAAAACTAATGAAAGACAACATTTTAATATTATATTATATTTTTATCATAATATAATAATATATTAATTAAATAATAAACAACTCTTTCTTTCCCTTTATCATCATGTTGAGTAAGGAGTGCCCCCAAGGTGTTAGTAGTGGTAGAAATGTACAATAGCAAAGGATTCCCTGGCATTGGTGGAAAAACTACAAGAGGATTTGTTATGTATTACTTAATTTGCTCAAAATATTCTTAGAATTCAAAATTCCATTGAAATTTAATTCCTTTTTTAAAAATATGTGTAAATGGATGATAGTGATTAGTAAGTTGGGGTGTCTAATAGCTTGGATTTTACCCTGTAGGCTACATAGTTGTTTCAAATTGGAAAGAAGAAGAATATCATTAATAGTTTGAAATTTGGTTGGATCAACTTCAATTACCCTATGAGATATAGTAAAGCCTAAAAATTTTCTAGATTTTACCACAAAAACACACTTCTTAAGGTCTAGATGCACTTTATACTCATAAATTATTTCAAATATTCTTTGTAGACTTCAAGATGTTCTACCCAAGTTTTAGATGTACCTAGAATGTCATAAACATAATATTAAACAATATAATTCATAATATCATGAAAAAGAATATTCATTTCTCATTGATATTTATCTCTAACATTCTTCAATCCAAATGGCATGATTTGATAACAAAATGTTCCCCATGGAGTTATGAATATTGTTTTGGCTTAATCTTTTGGAGCAATCTTAATCTGATTATATCTAGAGAATCCATACATAATAGATAGCATCTTGTAACCTAATGTAGATTCCATAATAATATTTATATTAGACAATGTAAAATCATCTTTAGGATAATATTTGTTAATATCTCTAAAATTTGTGTAGATTTAGATGTTGGTTAGTTTTTTACTGACTAGCACAATATTGAAAATCTAATTTGTATAAGGAATAAGTTTAATAAAACCTATAGAAATTAATTTTTATAACTCTACTTTGACAAGAAGGGTAATCCTTGGATGCATATTTCTTAACTTATGCTTAGTATGCTTAGCATCCATGTGCATGACCAAATTATGGACTACCAATGAAGGATCTAGACCAAGCATATCTAAATAGGCCCAAGAAAATATATCAATGAACTCCATTATAAGGGCAATGATCAATTCACATTCCTCTAGAGTGACAAACGCACCAAGATTAATTATCTTAGGATCATCATACCTACTAATGTTAACTTTTGTCATGTCTTCTATGAGAAGAGTGGATCCATCATCCATAATCATAGGCAAAGAAGGCAGTTGATCATTGAAATTTGAATGTGGACTCTCACATTGACCTATGTATGAAGAATCAAAATCATTCATCTTAGGCAAGGGCTAATGAGATAATAAATGTGGATTATCTAAGACCATAAACTCAAATTCTTCATGATCTTCATGATTGATTTTAGCACTAAACAATAAGTGTGGACTTGTGGACTCTTGATATTCCTGTGAAGGAGAGTGAAAATCCCTATCTAGTGGTGCCTAAAATAGGTTTTCATCAATGGAAGTTTTTTCTTTACTTTTTTCTTGATCCAAAATCACCTCAAGAAAGTTATCACTTAAAAATCTTGATGTTTCATTTTCATTTTGACCAAGGAAGTTCTCTTAATCCCCAAATTAGGACTCAAAGCTCCATAATGTATACAAATACTTACTTGTGGTCACCTATTAGTAAACCATCTCTTAGTCTAATGAGATATGAAATAGCTTCTTCATTTGAAAACTTGTTGAAAATTATATCATTTTCTTATTGGTCCCAATCAATAAGGTTAGGATAATGAAGGGTAAGGGGAAGGACTAGAATAATAGAAATGGTGAGTATAGAATGAGAATCAAACATATTGGTGTTATCAAGCTCATTGTAGATACTATAATAAGACTATGTGTCATTGTTGAGATTATCTTCATTTAATGCAAAGGTTGAACCAATTTTAGGATGCATGGGGACAACCCTATGTGATTTTTATTTGAGACCTTATTTCTTTGAATTCTGAGTAGGAAAAATAGTGTGTAATCTACCTTGATCTTTTTACCCCAAAGCCTTACCTTTATAGGCATGATGTGCCATAATTCTATTTGGGATGGGGTAATTTTTTCTCTAAAAACAAGGAGCTAAATCCTCATTATACAATCATGACTCATATTCTTGCTTCAAATATTATTGACTGAATGCTTTTCCTAAGATGAATAAAATATTTTCTTTAGGATATGATTATGTCTTATTCTTACACCATTCCATCTTGGTCTTGGCATGGGATTTAAATGATCTAACAAATTTGGTGACATGAAAGGCATTTTCAATATTATACATGTTAAGGCCTTTGTCATGAATATTGAAATGGGAAGAATTTAATGAGGGTAAGGGTGTTTCAGAAGAATAATCAAGGGTATTAGGATCTAAATAATTAGATTTAGGTGGATTAGACATTACTTGCTTGTCATTTTTTTTGGTATTGGTATAATTAGGAGAATTGGTATATTAACAACCTTATCCTGCTATATGGTTACATTATTGATACAGTTACAAATCCCTAGGAATAGTAACCTCCATTCCAAAATGAGAAAATTTGATTCATTTATGGAGTGTAGAGATAAATGCACACATCACATGAATCCATGAATGTCCAAGATGGAGATTATACAACAAATCAAGATAAATTTCATGTCATAAGGTACTATGGGTAATAGGCCCAACCTAGATGAGTAATTAAATTATAGTGTCTGAGCAACACTTGAAATTTATCCAGTGCAATATTACTTTGCACCTAAAATTGGCTCAAAAGATCATATAAGATATCCTTTCAAATATGAGAAGTAAATAATAGATCCAAAATGGAAATCTATGTTGGCTTTTTATTCATTTGATCTAAAATATCATACTTCTTATTGACAAGTGCATACTTGAGTTTAAATTGATCTAAAACATGATTAAAAAAGGTGGAATAGAATCAATACAATAAAGCACAAGTCTTGGAAGGGTGATTTTAGGACGTCGTGTTATAATAACACAATATTGAATAGGAATAGAAGCACTAAAATTTGAAGTAGAATAAATAGGTCATGGTATTATAACTCAATGATGAGGATTATGGGAAGGAAGAACTCCTAGAATAGATGGACCTGATCCTAAGATGGAGGTATTTTATTATTGGGAATTATAGGAATGGGTATTGATCATGATCATGGATATGCTAATTTCCATAATACATCTCACTATGTTTTTATCATATGGGGTAGCATGGTAGTCAATATTATTAGCCTAGGAACCCTGATTATGATTATCATTCTATTGATGATTTTGCTACACATTTTAATTGGTATTATGCTAAGGAAAAAGGTCTTTATAGATCCTTATGTTCTAACAAAAATTATAGGATGATACATTATTTAACTCAATTTCCCCTCTTTCTAATATGTATTGAGTGAGATGTTGAAGTTACATACATCTATGAATTACATGCCCTTTAACCTAATGATATTCACAATATTCATTATCCCTATACCACTATAGTTTAGGTTTACTTTCATTAATTTTTTTAATATTTGGCCAACCAATCTTATTCATAGTAAGTAGCTTGTAAAACACATTCTCAATGGGATCTCTCAAATTATCAAATGGTATTCTATTGAAATAATTCATTTAAGGAGGCTACCTTTGAAAACTAAGTGGTTATAGTTGAGGAGCCTTGTGTACTAGTAGTGATTGTATTGTTTGAACATGCCTAGCCTCTGTAACTCCATTACTAACCATATTTTAATTATGGTTAAAAGTCTTAGGATTTCTAGCCACACTTATTGGATTTAGAGTTAAATTTTGGTTATGATTCTAGATCTGATTTTGATATTAATTTTTTAATTATATATTTTAATCAATCCTTAAATAATGAGAGCTTTTTCTATTTGGACACCTTTAGCAATAACATCATCACAATTATCTAGAAATTATAATAAGAGATTAAGATCTAGTTCTAAGTTCAAATTTGTCATGAATATATTTGTTAACTCAATATCAAGAAGTGCATGTGGAAATATACTATCCAAAGCTAACCATATTTAAAGATAAGAAATAAAACTTTCACCCCTTATTATTTAATAGCAAACAAATCAAACATGGTTAACTCATGTTCAATGTTATAGGAAAAGTGCTTAATCAATTTCTCTAATAAAGCATCAAAATTTATGACATAAACTTTTAGAAGGTGTGTAAACCATTATAAAGCTGGCCCATCTAAACTCCATGAAAACAAGTGAAGGAGGAAATTGGTGTCATAACTTACTTATTAAGAAGCAATAAAGAATAAGTTTAAGTTCTATCTTGGGTCACCTTTTCCTTTATATTTGTCAAATTTAGGAATCTCAATATGTGATGCAAAAAGTGTCTTGAAAATTATTGAATCAAATAGATATGAACATATGTGATCCAACTTGTATTTTTAATTTTGACTCCCAGCTTGTAATTCTAATATTATATCCTTAATAGCATACAATTATTAGGAAAAGAAAGTATTTTGGGAAGTAGGTGGGGGTTGTTCAATGTGTCAACTCTTCACCCTAACAAATTAGAATTATTATATCTAGTGCCAAAATTGACTTTGTTAGGTGGAATTTGGTATTGGTTATGATTGGAAGATGGAATGGAAATGCATTGTTACATAGGAATAAATTAGTATTGATTGTGATTAACATATGGAATGGAAATGCATTGTTGCATAAGAAGAATTTGTTTCTTTTGACCAAGGAATTTTTGTTGAGTGATGGGAATTTATTGTTGATTATAAGCAGCCTATTGTATAGAAGGAACTTTTTGATATGTATTAGACCAAATCTGATGAGTAGTAGAGGGAACATTAAAGTAATTATGTGGAGAATATGGAGTTAGAAGGAATATTATGTGTCTTAATGAGAACCTATTGGAAGTGAATTTAACCCTATAAGTTATTGCGGGGGAATTTGCTTAGATAGAATTAGGAATGTAAGATTTCTAGAAACTTTATGAGGATTAGAAAATGTTTGTTTGACATTCTCTATAACTAATTGTGAACAATCTATAGCTATATGTTTCTCAGGAGTAATGTATGTCTCAAGATTAGGTAACGGATCAACCAATGAATCTTTAACCTAATGTATAATTATAAGATCAAAAACTAGATTAAGTAATAAGTTGGTAAGTTCATTAAACACTTTAACAACTTTTTTTAATTGGGTTTTAATGCTAGGCAAAATTTTGGGTGTTACTATTAGTAGTTCTTTCCTTTTTATAGACATTTTTAGAATTATCGATGTTTAAACAACCAAAAGACCATGACTATAGGAAGGTATATCATCATTTCACTCTATAATTTTGAAAATATTTGTGGTTATGATTTTTAAACCTGATGTACAGTATTTACAAGAACATTAGGAGGAAGCTTAACACCCATCTCTAATAATCATAAAAAGACTTCATATCTATTATCAAATAAGTCTTTCTCAAATTGAATTTAATCTACAACATAAGTAGGTGGCATTTCTTCATATTTGGGTTGTTTAAATTTCAAATCTTATGGATTCATATAATCTCTTGATCATGGGGATAATTAGGTTAATACGCAAATGGGTTCATATGATCTTGTTGTCCTTGAGTCCAATAGTCATCATAAGTAGCATTATAATTCCTACCATTTCTTGTGTAATGAGGCATATTGGACATGAATTTGGAATATACATAGATGGGATGGGGAAAATATGATGTTTTGAAATGAAAAGATAAAACCTTAGACTTGAAATGTTTGAGTTAAACACAATAAAATGATTTTAAACCAAAAACTTAGGAAAAAGACTAGAATAGGTTCAAAATCACACAGATAGTATAATGATACAATTTCAGATAAGAGAGGTGTGATTTGAAAAAAAAATGGATATAAGATGTAGAAGGGAACAATTTTGACTTGAAACATGGATAGATTAATGCCTTTTTGTGTAGATATGGGATGATAATGTCGTGGACTTTGTTTTTTGACTTTGTTTGAAGGGATGGGTTTTTAAATACAAACAAGGTTTTGATGTGATAATCAAGCATCAACACACAGGAATTACAATTAAATTTTAATAATTTATGTGGGTGTAAACAACATTCATTGAACATTTGAATATTTATCTTGAGAGAGGATTAAAAGTTTAAGATTCTTTAAAGAAATTATTATAGTTATTGGTGGTGTTTTAATCCCATCCTTCCCTCAAAAGATCCATATGAGCAAGGAAATATTATGGGGATGTTACCTTTACACCCCTATATCAATGAATGATCCATGTAAAAATAGGTATATAATAATTAATCCAAGATTGGGCTATTCATGAGAGGGTCTTGTCCCTTTGTAACCACTTCTTTTGTAAGGGTCTTAGTGAAGTGATACCATATTTGGGGTTTGCATATAATTTTACTTGGATTTATATATGGTTCTTATATAAAACCCATAATAGGTAGTACATGGTCACAAGTCCATAAATTAATAATTTAAATCTTGTTTCCAATATTTTTCCTTTTGAGGGTACCACACCTTGGCCTTGAGTATTAGAAATAACCCCTCAGGGTTTAATCCTCACATAATAATGTGTAAGCACAAATTTAGACCTTCACAGTGGCAATGCTCCTAAATTTGTATACCCTATTGGATAAATTGGGTTTGGTATGAATTTTGGGTAATTATATCCCAGTCACCTCACCCTAAATATGTGTGAGAAGGTGATAAAATCTAACTTACATAGCCAAAAGAAACATGAAGGTATTTTCATCCTGATTCATGTAATTCCCCATAAGGGTGAGAAAAGAGAATAGTAGAAAAATATTTGGGATAAAATAAATATGACATTTCCATTTTTTAGTCACCCAAAATAGAGGATCATATCTGCAAAATATCCTCACAAAATACTAAATAAACAAGAAGTAAAAAAATACTTATATGAAATGAAAAATCATGAAAAACAAGTAAGTTTTCTTATAACCCAAATGAAATGTGAATTATTTTTAAGACACCAAAGTAAATGTGAGTATATAATATATGTTTTCATTAATCATCACACCCTTTTTGGAACCTACAAAAAAATAAGGTAATTAATTTTGTTTGGTGGGTCTTTGGCATGCATAAATTTGTAAACAAAATGTTAAAAGTAATAATCACTATTTTAATGATAAATTCTAAAATATAAATCTATTTTCCAAAAAAATATGTATAAGTTTATAATATAAAAAATACTCACATACATTTAAAAAATATTAAATTAGATAAAAAATTAAAAAAATGATTATTTTATGAGCCATTTTTAGCTAAAAATAAAATTAGAAATAAAATATGGAAGCTAGTAATTTATCCATAAATAATAAAATATACATTATTTTTAAATTAAAATTTCATATATTTTTTTAAATGATAAATACTAACATTTATAAAAAAATATATTAAAATATATAACATATCAAAATTTATGAACATTTTACCATCTATTTCTTAGGAAAACAAACAAAATTAAAAATAAAAGGTGGTAGTCAGTAATTTGATCATAACTCTTAAAATAAATATCATTTTTAAAATAAATTTTGAAATGTTTTTTATAGGAAAAATATTCACAATTATGAAAAAAATTATATTAAAAAAGATAATATATCAAAATTTATGATCATTTAGCATCCATTTTCTAGCAAAAATATGAATAATTTTTCTAACTAAAAGACTGATAAAAGAGACTAGAAAAATTTCTAGTATACCAGTTGAGTTCAGTCAAGTGTTCCATATGTGTTGTTAAAATATATAACACATTAATTCTTCTCATTAAAAATTTTAAATGAAGCATGAATAATTAATGATCTACACCTAAGACCTCATGAGCATATAAATATTAGCTAATAAATGCTAAGATTAAACTAATATGATGCAAACCTTCATTGGATTCCTCATATTTGCATATTATTAGGCTCAAACATAGCATTAATATATATTTTTAAATTATAATTCATTTTTAAATATCTCCTTTGAATTTATGGACTATTTGAATTTGATCAAGAATAAAAAAGGTGATGCATAAGAAGACTCCAAAATAGGTCAACACTTCATTGTATAATTTGAGAATGTAAATTTTAATGATAAGAGGTATATTTAAACAAATAAGAATCAATTATGACCTTTCATCTTGACACCAAGATGAACTTCTACAAACAATTCCTCAATAATTCACATGGATTAACACATGGATCGCTAATGTGATCCCTTCATCTTGCTCAAGATGAAGGGTGGAGGATGGCCCTTAAAAATATACAATAAAGACTAATATAATCCCTTCATATTATTTCTAATATGAAAGATAGAGGATTATCCTCATAATATATTTGTGAGATTCATTGAGGGCCCTTCATCTTATTTCCAAGATCAAAGATGGAGAATCATTCCCAATAAAGTACATGGATAATCAATGTAGGCCGTTCATCTTGTTTCTCAGATGAAGCAATGAGAATGTACCCCTAAAATATCTCATAAGATTTATTGTGGGCCCTTCATATTGTATCCAATATGAATGGTGGATAATATTCTTTCATATTAATTCATTTATTAAATTGTTTGGCTCACAATATAATACTTCATAAGATATCAATATTCTTTCTTGAATGAAGATACCTTTTGGAAGGAAAAGGAGGAATTAACAATTTCAAGGAGATTATAATTCCATTTTCATAGAAATATAACTATAATAATGATTAATTAAATTAATAAAATATCAATTTCATTTAATATTGTGTGGAGAATTTGATTAGAAGAAAGATTTAGAGAAAGGGAATTGATTGTATTAATTGATTGGCGAAGGGGAATTAGTGAATTGATCAAAGAAGAAGAATTGACTAGAGAAAATGAATAGAATGATAATTGAATAGATATAATATAGTTAATCATCCCACCTATAGATAGGATAAAGTGAATTTAAGTTTTTATTTTAGGTGAACAAATGAATTCAAACCAAAATAGAAGAATTATTGAATTGATCAGAGTAAATAATTGAGTAAAGAAAATGATCATAATGATAATTGCACATATTTAATATGGTGAATTATACCACCTAGAGATGTTCTAAGGTGAATTAAAACTTGTATGTTCGATGAATAGATGAATCCAAACCAATTTGTGTGAAATTACATAAAGTCAATCCATTTTTAAATTTTGACATCAAAGTGATAAAAATAGTGTCCATAGTGTCTAATTAGTGTTAAAAATATGTAATAGTTTGTCTTCCATCATATTGTTCTCAACTTTATTGGTTAAGGCTTGTGATGTTTGATAAATTTTTGGGTACTCTCATGTTACTCTTGTTTATAATGGATTAATTTTTTTAAGTTTATTTAGGTAAGTCACTGGATTTGAATTCATGTGTCAATACAATTACTATGTATATTAAACTAGTCATAGAGATAGACTTGAGTTGATTATACCATTATAAATAATTACCTACTAAGGTTATGATTATTATATTGGTATCCCCAAAGGTTTATAAGTTAATAAAATCATTTTAAGAATTTACAAATGCCTTGAGATGTAAATTGGGATCCATTTATCCATTATAAGAGATAATAGGATTAATCCCACCAAAATCAATGTTATTAATCTAAGGTACTAAAGGTCAATTTTTTAGATGTTTAGTGACTATGTTCTGAAGATAAGGTTGTGAGATGAAGTTCTTAAGATGATATATAAGGGGTTATAGAGGTAAATTTGGTTTTTCATTCCCCATTAAACATTTTGAGGGTTTGCTTACATTTTTTTAAGTTGATTGTGCAGTTGTAAAATTTGGATATTGTTAGAATATTTCATGTTATCTATTTGGTTTATGACCTAAAACATTACTTTTGTTTTATCAAGTTTATTTTTTATTGAGCTATAATCTTGAATGGTATGTTGATAAACACTAAATGTATCATTGATGTTGGTGTTGATATCATCACTTAGATTAGGACCACCAAAGTTAAGACCCACCGTTCTAGTTGTTAAACTAGGCATGGTGATGTAAAAGGGAGGGGATAAGTAAGGAATTTATTTCCCCTAAGTCATATTACAAAAACATTCATAAGAAAAGTATGAATTTCCATAAACAAATTCATTATGGTGTGATAAACAAATGTGGGATTATTTCCCCTATGTGCACAATGAGATTGGAGAAAAATTTTCATTTTGGTAGTATATTCTATGAAATTTTCTTATTCACCTTAAAATTTATGGACTTCAAGTACTTTGGTTTTCTTAAGGTTATTTATATTTTTTTAATCCGTGTTATAACCATTATAAGGATGGTCTTGAGATATATAAAAGTTAAATGTGGAAAGTTGCTTGGAATCCTTATGGGTATTGGTTAACTCCATAGCACTAGGAATGTTGGTATATAATCCATGGAAATATTTATTATCTTATAGTATTACTCAAATAAAATTTACATCTTATCAACAACTAAATTTGGAAAACAAGATGTTTTTGAAAAATCATAAAACTAGAGGGCTAAGATATAGGTTTTGAAGAGAGATACTTTTTAAAATAAAAATATCTAAGAAGAAAGACATGGAAATATGAATATGATCCTAAGAATAAAATGATATATGATCTAACAAGATATGTTTTCTAAATTTAAATCTCTAATAAGGTACATATTTAAATGTGAAGACAATTCTATAAGTGATGGTATACAATTCACGTCAGGTTCACCAAAATGTAATAACATTGAAGATGATATGAAGATAAGTAAGGAAAATAAATGGAAATTTAAATAAAATATAAGTACATTTTTTTTTTCACATTACATTCACCATAATTTATTGTAGGCTAAAATGATCAAAGTAAAAATCCTCTTTCTCTCTATAGACTAGGATATATATGAAAAATCAAACTAAAGCATGCATTCATGAAAGTATAGTGACGTAAAAAAAATATGTAAAAAGATATGGATATAAAATATGGTAATCCAAAATAAATATTTAGGGTATGGTGTTTTAAATCCTAAACTTAAGATATGTATATGGGATTGAACTAGATCCCAAGATAGAATCAGTGATGTAAACGAAATGTTATAAAATGGGTATCAAGGATAAATAATAGAAATCAATGCAAGGAAGTCATGAAAAAATTAATTTATATCCAAGATCAAAAATAAATTAAACTAAATAAATCATAATTTCTAAATGGATAATTGTAATTGTAATCTAGGAAAATGTGACCTACATTGGTCCTAAACTATGGTTGGAATGGCAAGCCTAAGCACTCTATGACATGTTAACTTTCAAAATAAAGGTAATGTGGGAAAGGATTAAAATATACATATTGATATAACACTAAGTATAATGTATCTATATAACACTGAGTATAACATATCTATATACTATGTAAATAAAATAAAAGAGAATACTGATCAAGATAATTACCTTAGATTGACTTGTTAGTGCATTAATCTCCCCCTTGGCTTAAGTGGCACTTTACAAGAGTTGTTCTAGTGAAGATATCAAATGGAAAATATGAATACACAAATTTCATTACTTTTTGAATAAAAATAATAAGGGGCACATCTTTATTTCAAATTCCTCCTATTGAACTTTAATGACCTTGAGTAAGACTTGACCTCTATAATAATAATACTCTCTTTGTAATCACTTAAAAGTGGTAATTGGATGTTAAGAGTGTCGCTTGAGTTACCCTATTCCTAGATTAGCCCTAGACCTATCCTAGATCCTTAGACACACTTTTCTAGTCATTAATTAAACCTTAGTCACCTATAGTTAGTTAAAACATATTCCTATAATTGTCTTCCCAGATCCCAACCCAACTTGCTCAATAGTTTGTTAAGTGGACATTAGTGCCATATTTTGGAGACTACATCTACATGGTGTTAGTGTCCCCAATTGGGCACTACTATCCTTATCTCTAGCTCTTCCCAATGGAGAATTTTTCAAATGTGTTCCCCTCCTAAGGTTGGCCTAAGCATATTTTCTTATTTGTATAAGGTATAGAACTCTACAAATACAAGTCTAATTGACCTCTATTCACTAGATGGAAAATAGATGAAAAAAACACATTGAAACCAAAGATAAGTTTAGAAAAATTAAGGTATTTGATCCCTATTCTACCCTACTTCTATATAATACCATCTACAATATCCCTAATCCTAGTTTTCAAATACCAAGCACATTTAAGTCATCCAAACCCACTCTCACTATAGCATTCACTTGTACTTGCATCAAATACTAAGTGGGAGAACTACATAGGGTGTGATCCCTCTTTAGAGTATTGACATGTAGGAAAATATCTTCACAGTGGGGTGTTGAAGACATCTAACCTATCCTAATAATGAACACATAATTATTTCTCATGCCATAATTACAAGGAAGATTAGGTTTTGCACACTAAATCAAGTTTTTCAAGAAAAACACAGAGCTTCAAGTGGCATTCACATAGGAATATGACCTAAAATCATAAGTGTAGGTGCTCCCAAAAAATATAAACATTCCCATAAAAGGGACATTATCACCATATTGAGGACACTACACAATCCATATAGGTCAATATTATCTAGTGAGTAGATAGACACCATAATATTATTAATGACACTCAAAACTATCCATAACCTAGTTTTTAGAACCTAGATCATCCACAATAATTAATTTTTAGATAAGTATATATTTATGCCTATTTATTTTTATTTTTAGAAATTTAAATAAGGTTAAATTTTATAACAAATTTTTACTTAATTATTGCATATTTATTTAACTTATTTAGATATCTCATCCCTTTAATCTAAACATAGGCTTTACATAGTAAAACCTAAAATATTAAATCATTTGGTGAACCCAACTTACTTTGAATATTACTTCAAACCCTAGTTTGAATTCATCTAAATTTTTTTCAATAATTTAGGGTTGAATACTAATGAATTTTTTATTTTTTTATACAACCTATCTAACTAAAATCAATTTTGTGTTAGGGTTTCAATTTATTTTACATCTAATTTAAATTATTGCAAGTAAACCCTAGATTCACTTAGGTTTTGTATCCTTTTTTATCATATTTTCATTCACTATTATTAGTTTTTAAGAATTCATATATTCTATTTTAGTACATCTATTTCAATTTGTTTATTATGTGCCATCTAAAAAATCTATCTCTTCCATTAAGAAGAAGTGCTAGGCTAATTGGTAATAATATATATCATATTTAGATTCTTTCTATCCAAACCTATAACAAGGAAAATAAACATATTATAACTTTAGCTATTAATCCATCACACCTTGATTACGTGGAATTCAATGACAATGCCTCTAAAGATGAATAATATAACCAAGAGTAAGATGAGGTCCACATTGAGAATTGAGACACACTGCCTCTACTTAATGATAATGATATAATTATAAACAAATATGAGGTATTATAAGGATTTAGAAATATAATTAAAGATTATCCCCTTAATCATGCATAAATTATATAGGCAATATTAGAAATCAAGAATAAGATAGATAATGGTCAATATTCAACCCCTCCAATTAATAATGTTGTTACACCTCTGATGGGGCCATATTAGATAGCATAAACTAAGATTGTTATTCAACCATCAGTGACAGCTACACCATTTGTGGCTAGTTATTCTACTCTAAGTATATAATCCCTTATGCAGGAGGTTTATACTCTATAATCTAAGGTGTTACATATCAATAAAGGATAAGCTAGGAAATCACATGCCTTAAATTCTAACTTTCTCTTGCATACACCTTTGGTGCATCACATAGCGACAACTCCTTTTCCATCTAATTTCATGGCACCCAAGCTCACATTATATGATGGCAAGGCTAACCCAGAGCATCACCTTAGAGCCTTTCACATAGCATGCTTGGACTATGTGTCCAAAAATTAGCTTATTATTAAGCTATTTCCATGCAATATAAATTATTATGCCCTATAGTGGTTCTAATATCTACCAAAGGGTAAGTACACAAAGTTGGGGGACAAAAATGTTAAGCACAAAATATACTGAGAGGGGGGGTGAATTAGTATATTATATATCTTTTTAATTAATCAAATTCATTTTATTTAACCACTTAACCACATATTCAAGATATGAAATAAAATAAAAACAATAATATGCACCACACAGGAGAGAGAGAGAGAGAGAGAGAGAGAGAGAGAGAGAAACACCAAATTTTTACATGGAAATCCAAAGTGGAAAAGCCATGGAGAATAATCTCAATTAAATGAATGAATACCAACTCAAATTACAAATTTTACAAGCACCACCTTGCAGGAGCACTAACCCCTTTACTGAGAACTAACACAACAACTATTTGTGAGCACCAACCCACAAGAGCACCAACCTCTCTTGTGTATAAAACACAACTATCTCTCAATGTTGCTTACTCAAAAAATGATAGAACTCTACAATATCTCTTACTTTTCTCTCTTCAAAAACAAATGCAAACCATACACTCTCTTGCATATCACAAATGGCTTCTCAAGCCTTTATTTATAGCTTTCTAAATGACCTTTGGCATTTACCCTTTATGACCCTTTAATCCTCATGGAAAATGGCACCAAACTTACATGACCCTTTGTATCCTTGCATTTGAAAATTCATATGGTGACCCTTCATAAGCAAAAGCATCCTTGCTTATTTTGTCTTTATATTGGTAACTTTTCATATTCCTCAAAGTGTCCCTTCATGGAAAAATGTGCCATACCTTCTTTTGTCTTCATATGGTGACTCTTAGAATTCTTCAAGATGACTCTTCATGATAAAATGCATCCCATTCCTCTTTCATCTTTTACCTCATGACTCTTTGACTTCTCCATGGGCCTTCTCTTGACTTATATGTAACCTAAAATATATTCATTAATATTAAATAAATATTAACATTCATCATCCAAGATATAAATATTTAAAAAACCATTAAATATAATGGGGCCTTTATCACCAATAATTCTAGACCTTTGACATCAATGATAATATTTTTAACAATATCCCCCTTTGTCATTGATGGCAACCTCAAACTAAAATTACTAAATCATAACACCTACACATATTGCCATCTAAAAAACATACATTAACTCCCCCTTATTGTAACAACCTGTACTATTCCTTATACCAATTTCTGCACCTATACCTGTACCTATTATTCTCCCCCTTTGACATCAATGGCAAAGGGCATACTTGGAGCTAACACTTAGCTCCCCCTTCAATGATGTTGAATTTCAATGGTAAGAAGTAAAAGAAATTACTCCCAACTTCTCCCATAGATACCCAAATGTGTCTTTTGGTAGTGCCTTTGTAAAAATATCTACAATCTGCTTTATAGTACTAATATACTCCATCTTAACTTATTGATATGCAACCTACTCTCTCAAGAAGTGATATCTAATGGGAATATGTTTTATTCTTGAATGCATCACTAGATTCTTCAAAATATTAATAGCACTTATGTTATCACAAAAAATAGAAATAGGTTAATCATATTTTACCTTGATATCTTCCAAATTTTGCTTCATCCAAAGCACTTGAGTATAACACAATACTACTCAATATATTCTACTTTAGCTATAGAAAGTGATACTAAATTTTGCTTCTTGTTTAGCCATGATACTAAGCTATCACCAAAGAAGTAAGCTCCTCCACTTGTATTCTTTCTACTATCCAATCACCCTACCTAATTTGAATCCATATAAGCAACCAAAGTGAAATATCTACCTATGAGATACCAAAATCCATAATCCAATGTCCCCTTGATATATCTAAGTATTCTCTTTACCAACTGAACATTACTATATTTTGCAGATGATTGATATCTTACAACCATACCTACTACATGTATGATGTCTAGCCTTGATGATATCAAATATAAAAGACTACCAATCATAGATATATATAAATATTGATCTACAATATGTGAATCTTCATCTTTACTCACCTTATTTCCTATACACATTGGTGTGCCAACTGGTGCACAATCCTCAAAACCAAATTTCTTCAACATTTCCTTGGCATATTTACTTTGAGATATGAAAATTCCTTTAGTTGACTGAAATATTTATAATCCTAAGAAAAATGACAATTATCCAAGAATATACATCTTAAATTCTTTTTGCATATTATCAAAAAATTCTTTTGTCATCTTTTCAATATTTCCTCCAAAAATGATGTCATCAACATATACCACAATAATCAATTGATGATCACCTTCTATTTTGATGTAAAGATTACTATTAGTAAATCCTCTCTTAAAACCTTGATCCTATAGGTATTTATCATGTCTTGCATACCAAGCTCTAGGAGCTTGTTTCAATCCATATAGTGCTTTCTTCAATCTGCATACATGGCTACTAATATTTGAGAGAATAAATCCCTCCAGGATGCTCAATGGAGATCTCTTCTTCTAAATTCCCATTTAGGAAGGTAGATTTGATATCCATCTAAAACACTTGAAATTTTTTTAAACACTACATATGCAAGAAACATTCTAATAGCCTCTATCCTTGCTATTGGTGCAAAATTTTTTTCAAAATCTATTCCCTCAATTTGAACATATCCTTTACATACTAATCTTGCTTTATTCTTGGTCACTTCTCCATTTTCATTCAACTTATTTTTGTAAACCCATTTTGTTCCTATCACATTGTGATCTTTTTGTCTAGGTAGTAATTCCCAAGTATCATTATTTTCTATCTAATTTAATTCTTCATCCATTGCCTTAACCCAATGTTTATCATGTCTAGCTTCTAAAAAAGTTCTAGGCTGAATTTTGGATAACAAAGAAAAATTAACTTGCTCGGATTCACTTACCATCATTCTTCTGGTGCAAATTCCTTCATTTATGTCCCTAATGATGTCACTTTCATTATGATTTATCTAAACATATTTATATGGATTTTTGGTGTCCTTTTTCTCCTTCTTCTCATCTTCATCTGATTCTTCAAAATCTTCCTCTTTAATTATTTCAGGAATGTCTATTGGATCACTGATTATTTGTGTTCCATTTTCTTATATCCTGACACTTGTACTTTTAAAAAAATTCTAGGTTAATTTTTTATAACATTTATAATCTTTAATTTTTCAATAACAACCAATAAATATACCTTCATCTTCTCTAGATTCAAACTTACCAAGTTTTTCATCAATTCTCTTTATGAAGCATCTACTATCAAAAACTCTGAAATAATCAACTATTGCTAGTTTGTCTTTATGTAGATCATAAGGAGTCTTATCACTATTAACTCTCAATAATGCTCTATTTTGAATATGAAATACTATAGAAAATACCTCTCTCTAATATTCATCTTCTATCTTGGATTCATTTAGCATTGTCCTCACCATCTCTTGAACTATTCTATTTTTCTGTTTAACTACTCCATTTTGCTATGGAGTTTTGGCTATTAAATAATGTCTCTTTATTCCATGGTCTTCACAAAACTCAATAAATTAATCTAACATGAATTATCCTCCTTGATCTAATATTAGACACTTAATATTCAAACTAGTTTCATTCTCAACTAATGCTTTAAAATTTTTGAAAGCTTTTGATTTTTCTTTAAAAACATTCCCCAAGTCATACATGAAAAATCATCAATAATAAACATGAAATATTTCTCACCTTGAGTAATTTGAGTTCTTATATATCCATACAAATCAATGTGAATAATCTCTAACATCTTACTAGTTGAGTACTCTTTTGTTTTGAACAACCTTCTAGCCTACTTCCCATGCTGACAAGGTTCACAAAGTGTGTCAGATGGCTTTATAATATTTAGAATATTTTTGACTACTTGATTCTTGCTGATGTTGATAACATTATAAAATTTTATGTGTCCCATTCTCCTGTACCATAGCCAACTTTCTTCAATCTAACTCAAACAACATATTTGACCTTTGATGTCTGATAGCATATATAAATTATTGCATGTCCTCTCAGCATCTACAATCAATACATATGAATCTTTTCTCTTAATTTTACAACCTTATACATAAACATTTAGTGTGTACCCCTAATCAAAAATTTGACTTAAACTCAAAATATTATGCTTAAGACCTTCTACATACAAAACATTTTTATTTTTAGTTCTACCATAATCTAAACATAGTGTACCTTTTCCAACAATTCTAGTAGTAGTATTATCTTTGAATTTCACTATGCCATAATTGATCTTCTTCAAGGTTATGAACTTGATTTTTTCTCATGTCATGTGCCTCAAACATCCATTGTCAATGAACCATGGCTTTTCTTCATTTCTTGCATGCAAAGTTGTCTGCACCAACATAGATTTTTCAGGTTGTTTCTTCTACCATGAACCTATCTAAACTTTCTTCTTGATGAATGGAACCTTGAAACTCTAGTCCTTCTTGACTAAATTGAACACACTTATATAGTATTTGGCTATGTTTTCAAAGTTGTTACACTTGTAACATATTATGGCCTCTTAATTAAATCCTAATAGAGGAACAAAAGAGTTGTGGCTTCTGCTTGACTCTGCATGACTTTTCTTTTCCTTATTTCTGAAATTGTTAGCCATTTTTTGACATCTTATTTTCTTATGAAAATATCCATTAAAATGAAAACAATAACCATAAAAATAGGACCTATTTTGGTATCTCTGACTTGATTACCTTTTGTAGCTTTATTCCCTCTAGCCTTCTTTGTTTGAGATGTCCTCTATATTCTTACGTTCTTCCCTTTTTATTTCTTTTTTTGTAAGAGCTTCAACATAGATCTTTCCTTTTTTCTTATCTATGAAAGTAGTGGCCTCCCCTTTCTCTTTTTCAAATCCAACACCTGTCTTATCTAACATTGATCTTTTATTTTATAATATCTTATTCAACATATTAGTGTTATTCTCATATTTTGAATCATTGGTTGTTCCATCATTGATTATTTTATTTGTTTTCTCAAGATCTACTTTTAAAGAAGTAATTTCACTAACATACCTTTCACATTCTTTACTTACTATTTTTAACTATGTCATTAGATCTTCTTCATTATTATTGGCTTCTTCAAAGTGTGCTTGTAGATCTTCAATTATTTCCTTTGACTCCTTTTCATTTTTCTCAATCTAGAGCTTTAATATTTGATTCTTCTTTCCAAGATATTTTAACTCTTCTAAGGCACACAAGATTTCTCCTTTCAGATTCACTTTGGTTTCATCTTTTTATTATTCTTTATCATCTATACTTTTACTTGTAGAGGTATATTTATGTATGGCCATGAATAGAATCTCTTGTTCTTTTGAATCATTAACTCCACTATCTTTGGCTGAGCTAGGATCTTTAGAATACAAACTCTTCTTCTCGAATCCCTTCTTGAAGTTTCCTTTGAAATTCTTATTTTATGTAGACTTTCCTTCTTCATTATCACTATTACCCTTATCTAGGCACTTAGCTAAAAAAAATTCAATCTTTCTACAATTAAAACATTTGAAAGGTAATTTTACTTGATATTTACCTATGCCCTTTTTTATCTTACAAACGAATAGAGATCCATTATCATCTTCATCATCACTAGAACTGTCACTTGATTCTTGAATCTTAGCCTTCTCTTTATTTGATGTCTTGAAAGTAGCTTCTCTCTTTGAGGGTTTCTCTTGTTCGTTCCACATCTCATATGTCGTAAGAATACCATGTAGCTCATCCATCTTTAGTTTGGATAAATTCTTCATCTCTTTAATTGCTAAAACTTTTACATCATATCTCAATGCTAGAGATCTCAAAACTTTTTGAACCACAATTTATTCTTCTAACTTTTCTCCAAGACCTTAAATCTGATTAACTATTTATCAACCTGTAAAATAAAACTTTCTATATTTTCTTTTTCTTCCATCTTAACACTCACAAACTATCTTCTAAAGGTCTAAATCTTGGCTTGCTAAACTTTTCTATCACCTTTGTAAATATTCTCAAGTTTTACCCAAGTTTCATGAGTAGATTTACATTGCATAACTTTAACAAATTCTGATTCACATAAACCATATAAATTATCATTTAAAGCTTTAGCATTATTTTCACTTGCCTTATTTTCTACTAAAGTAGTTACAAGTGTTTGTGGCTCTTCATATTCCTCCACCACTACTTACCATATGTCAAATCTAAGGGCCATCAAATAAGTCTTCATCCTTATGCTCCAAAAAACATAATTTGTCCCATCAAACAAAGGTCCCTTATTTGTATAAAAACCTTCATGTGATCCAGCCATCATGCTTTCTCGATCTACCTTCAAGCTATAAAAAATTTTCTAAAGGAACCTGATCTAATACTAATTTTTAAGCATGAAATATACTAAGAGGGGGGTGAATCAGTATATTATATATATTTTTACTTAATCAAATTCCTTTTCTTTATCCACTTAACCACACATTCAAGATATGCAATAAAATAGAAATAATAATATGCACAACACAAGAGAGAGAGAGATAGACCATATTTTTACATGGAAACCCAAAGTGGGAAAAACCATGGAAAAAAATCTCAATTATATGAATGAGTACCAACTCAAATTACAAATTTCATAAGCACCAACTTGTAGGAGCACCAACCCCTTTGTAGAGTACTAACACAACAACTATTTATGAGCACAAACCCACAAGAGCACCAACCCCTTACAAATATTTATGAGCACCAACCCCTCTTGTATATAAAACACAACTATCTCTCAATGTTGCTTACTCAACAAATGATATAACTCTACAATATCTCTTACTTTTCTCTCTTTGAAAACAAATACAAACCATACACTCTCTTGCATATTAAAAATGGCTTCTCAAGCTTTTATTTATATCTTTCCAAATGACCTTTGGCATTCACCTTTTGTGACCCTTCAATCCTCATGAAAAATGGTGCCAAACTTGCATGACCCTTCGTATCCTTGCATTTGAAAATTCATATGGTGACCCTTCATAAGCAAAAGCATCCTTTCCTCTTTTGTCTTTATCTTGGTGACTTTTCATATTCCTCAAAGTGTCCCTTCATGGAAAAGTGTGCCATACCCTCTTTTGTATTCACATGGTGACTCTTGGAATTCCTCAAGATTACTCTTCATGAGAAAATATGTCCCATTCCTCTTTCATATTTTACCCCATGACTCTTTGACTTCTCCATGGGCCCTCTTTTGACTTATATGCAATAAAAAATATATTCATTAATATTAAATAAATATTAACACAGATTAGCCAAGATATGAATATTAAAAACACCATTAAATGAAATGGGACATTTATCACCAATAATGCTAGACCTTTGACATCAATGACAATATTTCTAACAAAAAAGTGGCCAACCCATGGACATGATTTTTTTGAAATTTCAAAAATTTGAAATTCTATAGATAATTTGAGATATCCACACTCCAAATTTGAAGATGGTGTAACAACATGAAATTTAGAATTTTGAGTCTAGTTTCCAAAACACTAAAAAAAATTAAAATGGTTAAGTATAACTAGGTCAAACATTTAAAATTTGAATAGGAACTCCTATTTTTTTATAAAACATTGTAGATAGACAGTCGTGATGTGCACCATTTTCTAGTAGCATTTAATATTATTTGAAACCCTTTAGAGGAAATCTATATAAGATTTTATAGTATGTCACCTATATTTTTTAATATTTTTTTAATGATTACTTTTTTAATGAATTTTGAAAGTAAATAGATCCTCAAAATTGACAATGAAATGGATAATTGTCCATGCAACATGCATAACTACCTCAAAAAAAATGAAAAATAAATTTTTTTAATGTATGTAGAATTAGGCCTACTTGGTCACCATATAATTTTTTTTCACTTGGATCAATGAAAGATAAATTACATGAACATGTATAAACATGTATGTATGTGACATGTAGTGGCATAAAAGAGGCATAGTTAGAAATAAACATAGTTGTAAACCTTAAATTAGTCCAAAAATTATAAAAATCATGTTTTTGGAAAGAGGAGAGCATTCTCGTCATGGTGGTATAAAGTTTTTGAATTTTTATTTTGAAAATCTTAGTTTATTTGGTAATCAAATTTGAAATTTGTTGTTTATTTTCATACCTTTCAAAACTCAATTGTACATTCATAGTCCAAGCCTCTGGTTGGGGAATCCAAGCCATTCCTAAGATAAAAGTCATGGTAGTTGAATTCAAATTCAAATACCATGATCATGTTACTAACGTGATTGCATTATATATTGTCAATACTTACTAACATGATTGTGTTACTTAATAACATGATTGGAATTATATATTCTCAACACCCTAAAACTTGTGGGAGTTGTATATGAAGGCAACTTTGGCTAGAAGCTTATATTTACTACTCGAAATGTTAAGTATAGAAAAATATTTATTTTCTTATACTTTAAATTTATTTTATTAAATATGAGAAATTAAAGTCATTAAACATTTAATAGAGTTAGTCTCATAATTACATGTCTTATGATGTGAAAAATAGTTTTTCAAAATCTAATTAGGTCAATACTTAGGCATTTCAATGTTTAAGTATTAAACCTAAGGATTTTAGGACATATTTTTTGTAATTGATGTTCATTTTTGGTAAACATATAGTCATTTTGTAAGTTTTTGTGCCTTCTAGATTAATTCCTAGCATTTATAAGAGTCTTAAATTTGTCAAAGTTGAAGTTTGAAAACCACTCACTTTGAAATTGATTCAAAGTGGTGTGATTGGGGTAACATAGGTCACATTGATTACTTGAACACATCAAATGACCACTTTGTGTTAATTTCACTTGTTCATCATCCTTCTTTCATCCCTGATCACTTCTTACTCATGGCTCATCACCCCTAATCACTCTCTCATCATTATTCATTATCCCTAATCACTCCCTTATTAAACCTCACTATCCCTAGTAATCTCTAATCACTCATTCATCATCGTTGATTACTCCCTCATTGACCCTCACTATCCCTCATCATTCTTAATTACTCCCTCCTTGTCCCTCATCATACTTAATCATCCATAATAAATTAGGGTCTCTCAAAATTTGATAGATTTGGTCTCATAACTGTATACCATATGACATGGAGAATATTTCTTCAAAATATAATCTAGTTATTACTTAAACATTTTTAGGGTTTAGGTATTAAACCTAGGTATTTTAGTACATAAATTTTATAATTAATGTCCATTTTTGGTAAACATATAGTCATTTTTAAGGTTTTTGTGCCTTTTAAATTGATTCTTAACATTTATAGGAGTCATATGTTTGTCAAAATTGAAGTTTGAAACTAATCACTTTGAACTTGATCCAAAGTGGTGTGATTGGGGTAATGTAGGTCATATTGATGACCTACACACATCAAACAACCACTTTGTGTTAATTTCACTTGTTCATCATCCCTCCCTTATCCTTGATCACTTGCTACTCATCCTTCATTATCCCTAATCACTCTTTCATCATTCCTCATTATCCCTAATCACTCTCTCATTGACCCTTATTATCCCTAGTCATCTATAATCACTACCTTATCATCCAAATCACTCTTTCATGTACCCTAAATATCCATTATCATCCCTAATCACTCCCTCCTCATCCTTCATCATCCCTAATCACTCTTTCATCATCATGCATCATCCTTAATCTCTTTTTCATCCCTATTCACTCCATATTCATCCTTCCTCATCCCTAATCACTCCCTCATTAACCTTTATTATCTCTCATCAACTCTAATATCTCAAGATTATCATCCTTAATCACTACATTGATTATCACCATCCATCATCATCCCTAATCACTCCCTCCTCATCCATTATAATCCCTAATCAATCTTTCTTTATCCATCATCATCACTAATCATTCCCTCATTGACCCTCACCATCCCTCATCACTCCATCATTGATCTTCACCATCCCTCACCATCCCTAATTTCTCCCTCAACATATAATGTAAGTATATACTCTAAATATATCTTTGATTCCAATCATTTATTATTTAATCCATTATAATAGGAATTTACTTTCTTTTAGGACTTGTGTTGTCAATACCCATTTGTGATAGTCAATTTTATTACTAAATGAATTGGATGATCTTCCAAATTTATAGTCAATTAACATAATTACTAACACAAAATAGAGTCTGAAATATAGTTCATCAAATTATCTTTGTTGTGAAGTTGACTAGATGAAACTTTATTTAATTCCACCTTTGGCAGTTTGGTTAAAAAGATAAAAATTAAACACAAATCTCTTGTATAATTTTTTAATTTTGAGAAGATTTGAATTAGATGAAAATTTATTTAGTGTTTCTCATTCTTGTATGACTTTAATCTTTGTAAGATTCACAT